>CM036757.1:2270000-2468937 GCA_020796225.1 Arion vulgaris
TTGGATGTAATATTCATGATCTCATATCTTGAATGTTTTATGTTTATTTTCCACAGACAAACTTGGTGAACCATTGTGTCATCAAAGATATCAACCTACATCTGAGACAAACTTGGTCAACCATCTTGTTATCAAAGATAACAACCTGCATCTGAGACAAACTTGGTGAACCATCTTGTTATCAAAGACATCAACCTACATCTGAGACAAACTTGGTCAACCATCTTGTTATCAAAGATATCAACCTACATCTGAGACAAACTTGGTGAACCATCTTGTTATCAAAGATATCAACCCACATCTGAGACTAAACTTGTTGAAGACCATCTTGTTATCAAAGATATCAACCTACATCTGAGACAAACTTGGAAGTCGCAACTCATCTAACTTATCGTTATCAAAGATATCCAGACCTGAACCATCTGAGACAAACTTGGTCAACCATCTTGTTATCAAAGATATCAACCTACATCTGAGACAATTAAATTTGAGCTCAACCATCTTGTTATCAAAGATATCAACCTATATCTGAGACAAACTTGGTCAACCATCTTGTTATCAAAGATATCAACCTATATCTGAGACAAACTTGGTCAACCATCTTGTTATCAAAGATATCAACCTACATCTGAGACACAAACTTGAAGATTCAAAGCTTCATCTTGTTATCAAAGATATCAACCTATATCTGAGACAAACTTGGTCTCGTTCAGACAATCTTGCTTATCAAAGATATCAACCTACATCTGAGACAAACTTGGTCAACCATCTTGTTATCAAAGATATCAACCTACATCTGAGATTCAAATCTTTTAGAACAACCCATCTTGACCAAACTTTATCAAAGATATCAACCTACATCTGAGACAAACTTGGTCAACCATCTTGTTATCAAAGATATCAACCTACATCTGAGACAAACTTGGTGAATCATCTTGTTATCAAAGATATCAACCCACATCTGAGACAAACTTGGTGAACCATCTTGTTATCAAAGATATCAACCCACATATGAGACAAACTTGTTGAACCATCTTGTTATCAAAGATATCAACCTACATCTGAGACAAACTTGGTCAACCATCTTGTTATCAAAGATATCAACCTACATCTGAGACAAACTTGGTGAATCATCTTGTTATCAAAGATATCAACCCACATCTGAGACAAACTTGTTGAACCATCTTGTTATCAAAGATATCAACCACATCTGAGACAAAATTGGTCAACCATCTTGTTATCAAAGATATCAACCTATATCTGAGACAAACTTGGTCAACCATCTTGTTATCAAAGATATCAACCTATATCTGAGACAAACTTGGTCAACCATCTTGTTATCAAAGATATCAACCTACATCTGAGACAAACTTGGTCAACCATCTTGTTATCAAAGATATCAACCTACATCTGAGACAAACTTGGTCAACCATCTTGTTATCAAAGATATCAACCTACATCTGAGACAAACTTGGTCAACCATCTTGTTATCAAAGATATCAACCTACATCTGAGACAAACTTGGTGAATCATCTTGTTATCAAAGATATCAACCCACATCTGAGACAAACTTGTTGAACCATCTTGTTATCAAAGATATCAACCTACATCTGAGACTAACTTGGTCAACCATCTTGTTATCAAAGATATCAACCTACATCTGAGACAAACTTGGTCAACCATCTTGTTATCAAAGATATCAACCTACATCTGAGACAAACTTGGTCAACCATCTTGTTATCAAAGATATCAACCTATATCTGAGACAAACTTGGTCAACCATCTTGTTATCCAAGATATCAACCTACATCTGAGACAAACTTGGTCAACCATCTTGTTATCAAAGATATCAACCTACATCTGAGACAAACTTGGTCAACCATCTTGTTATCAAAGATATCAACCTACATCTGAGACAAACTTGGTCAACCATCTTGTTATCGATATCAAGTACCTACATCTGAGACAAACTTGGTCAACCATCTTGTTATCAAAGATATCAACCTACATCTGAGACAAACTTGGTGAATCATCTTGTTATCAAAGATATCAACCCACATCTGAGACAAACTTGTTGAACCATCTTGTTATCAAAGATATCAACCTACATCTGAGACTAACTTGGTCAACCATCTTGTTATCAAAGATATCAACCTACATCTGAGACAAACTTGGTCAACCATCTTGTTATCAAAGATATCAACCTACATCTGAGACAAACTTGGTCAACCATCTTGTTATCAAAGATATCAACCTATATCTGAGACAAACTTGGTCAACCATCTTGTTATCAAAGATATCAACCTACATCTGAGACAAACTTGGTCAACCATCTTGTTATCAAAGATATCAACCTATATCTGAGACAAACTTGGTCAACCATCTTGTTATCAAAGATATCAACCTACATCTGAGAGAACATACCAGTTGGTGTCCAACATACCAGTTGGTGTCCAACATACCAGTTGGTGTCCAACATACCAGTTGGTGTCCAACATACCAGTTGGATGTTGATTAAGTCACTTTATTTCCAAAAGTTCACAGAAGAGCATATGTTGGGATAAACCGATATTATTGAAGCTTAGAATAACAGGTAATCTGTTGAATTATATTTCATGGGCAACGTAATATTCAGGTGTGCACACAGACAAAGCAGTTAATTTACCTAGGGGTCATTGCCTGGGTGTGGATTGCCATCAAGAAGCTTAATAGTAGCATTCTTCTATGAAATTAATGTTACTGGTCAAGTTGACTTATACATGCTATACATATACAATTTACTTGATATTCATGTACTGTATTGGAATGATGCAATCTTCTGATATCAAAATTTCGAAAGAACGAAATAAATATCAAATAATTTGACCAAAAATTCAAAAACAGAATGTGCTAATGAAAACGCTCGTTTGACGTGTATTAGTTTATTTTCTGCATTATAGCAGCGCTTTGACAAAGACATTTTAGTTGAAACATTTATTGTGTATACAACATTGAGCTATACAATAAAAAATACTGTTGCATTTACTACATCTAGATGCCTACATTCTAATATATGTACATCAGATGGTGATGTTGTATATACATATTACTCTGTGCTATGTGATGATATAGGTGGCGTCTGTGGCCTAGTGGATAGTGACTCGGTTTATTAACCCCGTCGTTCGGAGTTCAAATCACGATGCGGACAGTTTGGTTGCAAATTGTTTCGCGAGGATTTTACAAAGGACGACGGCACCACCGTTCAAAAGCAATGGCAAAGTACTGAACGTAATAATGTATAGAAAAAGCAATGGCAAAGTACTGAACGTAATAATGTCTAGAAAAAACCAAAAGCTTAAAGAGCTTGGGCTGATTCACAAAGTCCTGCAAAGGATATGATGATAAAACTATGTGATGATAAAGGAAGATAGAATGACTCAGCTATAATAAGTAGCTCGGTCGTTGTCTGTCTGAAATAAACACTGTTCTAACTGAATAATGGAGATTGAGAGATTTAAAATAATTCTGGACTTCATTGACTTCATGGATTTACTTCGACCAGTGCAGTTTTTCCAATCATAATTTCATTTGTGTCACTGCTTCTAATGTTCCAAATGTATAATCGAGACATGACTCAAATGGAGTGATATTAAAATGAGTGAATGGGAATAAATGTGGGGAATATTAGAAATATGAGTGAATGGTAATAAAATTGTAAGTGAATTATCATATAGTTGTGAGTGAATAGTCATATAGATATTCCAGGTCTTTATTGCTCATGGAAATGTATCTCCTTCTTCTTTTACCACTACATTGTTACTGGGTCATTGTCAAGGTTAACTATTTTGGTCTTACACTGGTCTAGTGGCTTGGGTGAAAGTTATTTTTGTTTTTGACATGATTCTGCTGTGCCATCTATCCATTGTTTTGGTGGTCTTCCTCTTTTCTTCTTTCCTGATGTTCTGTTATAGAAGAATATGTATACCGTGGAGGTTGGTTGAAATTCTTATTAAGTGGCCAAACCCCTTCATTCTTTGTTTCTCAATATAATTCAAGAGGCTGCTGATGTCTGAGATGATGTAAAATTCAAGTAGGCTGCTGATGTCTATGACGATGATGTATAATTCAGAGACGGTCTGCGTCAGTGTAAACCTGCCCCAAGATTCAACTGTGGTGATGTCAGCCAGCTTCTCCCATTATTCATTTGTTGTCTTCATAGACTTTCATTTATTTCCAGTGACTCGTGATAGTGAGCATCATTATCAATGTACTACGGGTATGTTCATATCAGTGTTCAAATCTCATCATCAACACTGCAATCAGCGAATGCTGACTGTTCACTCCAGTTCTGTGTTGATTAATCAAACATCTTGTAGCACTAACAAAGTGTTCATGTCTGGCAGTTCTGTGTTGATTAATCAAACATCTTGTAGCACTAACAAAGTGTTCATGTCTGGCAGTTCTGTGTTGATTAATCAAACATCTTGTAGCACTAACAAAGTGTTCATGTCTGGCAGTTCTGTGTTGATTAATCAAACATCTTGTAGCACTAACAAAGTGTTCATGTCTGGCAGTTCTGTGTTGATTAATCAAACATCTTGTAGCACTAACAAAGTGTTCATGTCTGGCAGTTCTGTGTTGATTAATCAAACATCTTGTAGCACTAACAAAGTGTTCATGTCTGGCAGTTCTGTGTTGATTAATCAAACATCTTGTACCACTAACAATGTGTTCATGTCTGGCAGTTTCTAATATCAGTCTCATCTCACTCACTCTGTAACACTAACAAAGTGTTCATGTCTGGCAGTTTCTAATTTCAGTCTCATCTCACTCACTCTGTAGCACTAACAAAGTGTTCATGTCTGGCAGTTCTGTGTTGATTAATCAAACATCTTGTAGCACTAACAAAGTGTTCATGTTCTGGCAGTTCTGTGTTGATTAATCAAACATCTTTAGCACTAACAAAGTGTTCATGTCTGCAGTTTCTAATTTCAGTCCATCTCACTCACTCTGTAGCACTAACAAAGTGTTCATGTCTGGCAGTTTCTGATTTCAGTCCCATCTCACTCACTCTGTAGCACTAACAAAGTGTTCATGTCTGGCAGTTTCTGATTTCAGTCTCATCTCACTCACTCTGTAGCACTAACAAAGTGTTCATGTCTGGCAGTTTCATGATTTCAGTCTCATCTCACTACTCTGTAGCACTAACAAAGTGTTCATGTCTGCAGTTTCTAATTGTCAGTCTCATCTCACTCACTCTGTAGCACTAACAAAGATGTTCATGCGGTCAGATTCTGTGTTGATTAATCAAACATCTTGTAGCACTAACAAAGTGTTCATGTCTGGCAGTTCTGTGTTGATTAATCAAACATCTTGTACCACTACAAAGTGTTCATGTCTGGCAGTTTCTGATTTCAGTCTATCTCACTCACTCGTAGTACGCACTAACATTGTATCTGTATGTCTGCAGTTTCTGATTTCAGTCTCATCTCACTCACTCTGTAGCACTAACAAAGTGTTCATGTCTGGCAGTTTCTAATTTCAGTCTCATCTCACTCACTCTGTAGCACTAACAAAGTGTTCATGTCTGGCAGTTTCTATTTCAGTCTCATCTCACTCACTCTGTAGCACTAACAAAGTGTTCATGTCTGGCAGTTCTGTGTTGATTAATCAAACATCTTGTACCACTAACAAAGTGTTCATGTCTGGCAGTTTCTGATTTCAGTCTCATCTCACTCACTCTGTAGCACTAACAAAGTGTTTATGTCTGGCAGTTTCTAATTTCAGTCTCATCTCACTCACTCTGTAGCACTAACAAAGTGTTCATGTCTGGCAGTTCTGTGTTGATTAATCAAACATCTTGTAGCACTAACAAAGTGTTCATGTCTGGCAGTTCTGTGTTGATTAATCAAACATCTTGTACCACTAACAAAGTGTTCATGTCTGGCAGTTTCTGATTTCAGTCTCATCTCACTCACTCTGTAGCACTAACAAAGTGTTTATGTCTGGCAGTTTCTGATTTCAGTCTCATCTCACTCACTCTGTAGCACTAACAAAGTGTTCATGTCTGGCAGTTTCTAATTTCAGTCTCATCTCACTCACTCTGTAGCACTAACAAAGTGTTCATGTCTGGCAGTTTCTGATTTCAGTCTCATCTCACTCACTCTGTAGCACTAACAAAGTGTTCATGTCTGGCAGTTTCTAATTTCAGTCTCATCTCACTCACTCTGTACCACTAACAAAGTGTTCATGTCTGGCAGTTTCTAATTTCAGTCTCATCTCACTCACTCTGTAGCACTAACAAAGTGTTCATGTCTGGCAGTTTCTAATTTCAGTCTCATCTCACTCACTCTGTAGCACTAACAAAGTGTTCATGTCTGGCAGTTTCTAATTTCAGTCTCATCTCACTCACTCTGTAGCACTAACAAAGTGTTCATGTCTGGCAGTTTCTAATTTCAGTCTCATCTCACTCACTCTGTAGCACTAACAAAGTGTTCATGTCTGGCAGTTCTGTGTTGATTAATCAAACATCTTGTAGCACTAACAAAGTGTTCATGTCTGGCAGTTCTGTGTTGATTAATCAAACATCTTGTACCACTAACAAAGTGTTCATGTCTGGCAGTTTCTGATTTCAGTCTCATCTCACTCACTCTGTAGCACTAACAAAGTGTTCATGTCTGGCAGTTTCTAATTTCAGTCTCATCTCACTCACTCTGTAGCACTAACAAAGTGTTCATGTCTGGCAGTTTCTGATTTCAGTCTCATCTCACTCACTCTGTAGCACTAACAAAGTGTTCATGTCTGGCAGTTTCTGATTTCAGTCTCATCTCACTCACTCTGGATAGGGATATGAATCCATACGTGTTTGTAAACATAAGTAAGCGATTCTATCTGCTTCTCCTATAGGAGTCATTATTTCTGATCTATCTACTGTCCGTATTTTATCGATCATTGATACAGTATATCTGTCAGACGATCTGTCCGCTCATTACCTACCAGTCGACGTGCCCTTGTAAGAAAATAAATAAACAATTATAAAGATCATGTGTGATGTGTTAAGTGTGTAGTATGTAGCTATACATGATTATCTTAAACATTTTCATTAAGTCACTTAGAATAAATGTATGTTTGTGTTCATGTGGATCACGCCAGTTCCACTCCCTGGTCACCGCCACTGCTTTCATTGTGAGATTACATTTTATGACAGCATAATTACTACTTGCATCCTTACCAGTTTTGCCCATCACATTTGCTATGAAGGAGCAGGTACTTCGATTGCAATATGTCACTGAACCGTCTGTGTACACCACATCATCTTCACCATATTTCGTGTTTACATATATTTGTGCTTGGATATCTTTTGTATCAAGTGTGATATTAACCGACATGATGGTGTGTGAATACACAGATATTGTTACCTACACCCTTTCAAGATTGAAATCTGCAGAACTACATACCAACCTCTTCAGCACGTTCATTCACATTGTACCTCTTTTGAGTTTGTTTCTCTTGAATATAGTCAACTGTTCATGGAGTGGGTGCCGAATGTCAGTCTTGACGTGTTCCCGTGTGCTGCCGGGGACCGATAGGGAAGCAAAGATTAGTACCACTGCGGCCTACACGACATGTTGCAACAGGCGACTGATGTAGGATCTAGGGTAGCTATACTAGTAAATAAAAAGCATTGCAGAAATCGGATGTGCTGGCGTGCTTGTAGGCGCATAGCTGGCACAACGTACAGTCGCTCTTAAGCTCAGATCACATACAAATCACACAGAGTGGTTAACAAGTGGTCGATGTGGAGCGTTCACAGAAGAAGAAGTCTTTACATGGAGGTCAGCACTTATCCGTGGTATCCAGGTACTTGAACTCTGCTATCTGTAGTATCCAGGTACTTGAACTCTGCTATCCGTGGTATCCAGGTACTTGAACTCTGCTATCCGTGGTATCCTGGTACTTGAACTCTGCTATCTGTAGTATCCTGGTACTTGAACTCTGCTATCCGTGGTATCCAGGTACTTGAACTCTGCTATCTGTAGTATCCTGGTACTTGAACTCTGCTATCCGTGGTATCCTGGTACTTGAACTCTGCTATCCGTAGTATCCTGGTACTTGAACTCTGCTATCCGTGGTATCCAGGTACTTGAACTCTGCTATCCGTGGTATCCTGGTACTTGAACTCTGCTATCCGTGGTATCCTGGTACTTGAACTCTGCTATCCGTGGTATCCAGGTACTTGAACTCTGCTATCCGTGATATCCAGGTACTTGAACTCTGCTATCCGTGGTATCCAGGTACTTGAACTCTGCTATCCGTGGTATCCTGGTACTTTAACTCTGCTATCCGTGATATCCTGGTACTTTAACTCTGCTATCCGTGGTATCCAGGTACTTGAACTCTGCTATCCGTGATATCCTGGTACTTGAACTCTGCTATCCGTGGTATCCAGGTACTTGAACTCTGCTATCCGTGGTATCCAGGTACTTGAACTCTGCTATCCGTGGTATCCTGGTACTTTAACTCTGCTATCCGTGATATCCTGGTACTTTAACTCTGCTATCCGTGGTATCCTGGTACTTTAACTCTGCTATCTGTAGTATCCTGGTACTTTAACTCTGCTATCCGTGGTATCCTGGTACTTGAACTCTGCTATCCGTAGTATCCTGGTCTTTAACTCTGCTATCCGTAGTATCCTAGGTACTTGAACTCTGCTATCCGTGGTATCCTGGTGAGAACTCTGCTATCCGTGAATCCTGGTACTCGAACTCTGCATCTGTCAGTATCCTGGTCTTGAATCTGCTATCCGTGTATCCTGGTCTGAACTCTGCTATCCGGTATCCTGGTACTTGAACCTGCATTGTAGATCCTGGTACTTTAGCTCTGTTTTCCGTGGTATCCTGGTACTGTAACTCTGCTATCTTAGTATCCTGGTACTTTAACTTGCATATCCGTGGTATCCTGGTACTTGAACTCTGCTATCCGTGTATCCTGGTACTTGAACTCTGCTATCCGTGGTATCCTGGTACTTTAACTCTGCTATCTGTAGTATCCTGGTACTTTAACTCTGCTATCCGTGGTATCCTGGTACTTTAACTCTGCTATCCGTGGTATCCTGGTACTTTAACTCTGCTATCTGTAGTATCCTGGTACTTTAACTCTGCTATCCGTAGTATCCTGGTACTTGAACTCTGCTATCCGTGGTATCCTGGTACTTGAACTCTGCTATCTGTAGTATCCTGGTACTTTAACTCTGCTATCCGTGGTATCCTGGTACTTTAACTCTGCTATCCGTGTATCCAGGTACTTGACTCTGCTATCCGTGGTATCCTGGTACTTTGACTCTGCTATCTGTAGTATCCTGGTACTTTAACTCTCTATCTGTAGTATCCTGGTACTTTGACTCTGCTATCCGTGGTATCCTGGTACTTTGACTCTGCTATCCACGGTGGGGATATCAATGAGGTATCTCATGCTATAACTCTGCTATCCGTGGTGGTGATGTTAATGAGGTATCCTGATACTATAACTCTGCTATCTGTGGTGGGGATGTTAATGAGGTATCTCATACTATAACTCTGCTATCCACGGTGGTGATGTTAATGAGGAATCTCATACTTTGACTGCTATCCGTGGTGGGGATATCAATGAGATATCTCATGGTTGTGGCAGGAGGTGTTCCTTGTGCATATAAAAATGCTTCACAATACGTGGTTGACTATGCTTGTTAGATTGTTATTTGTGTGGCACTGATTGTCAGGATGGCTAGAGCCTATTTAATGCTAGACATCACCAGCCCCTGGTATAAATATAATATAAGTTACCGTTGATCAAAGTTTGCAACCTCCACAACTTTTATTGACGATGGATACTTTCTGATTTTGGTTAAAATATGGCCTATGTGTTCTGTAAATGCTAGACTTTGGTTAAAATATGGTCTGTGTTCTGTAAATGTTAGATTTTGGTTACAATATGGTCTATGTGTTCTGTAAATGCTAGACTTTGGTTACAATATGGTCTATGTGTTCTGTAAATGCTAGACTTTGGTTACAATATGGTCTATGTGTTCTGTAAATGTTAGACTTTGGTCTAACCTCCCAGCTAGATATTTAACGGAGCCAGTCCTTTCAATGACTCGTCCACAAAGATGAACTGTTGACATAGATGTGTTGACAATTTGATTGTTCATTGAGAACCAAGCCACTGTAGCATTAGATGGATTGACTTTTGAGGTATTATACCACTACGATGATATCCCATCTAAATATTTCTGTAGTTTCTGAACGATACTGGTTCTGTGTTTTTGTTCTGTTTGTAGACGAGAATATCATTTGCATATAAGAGGGTTCTGCCATTGTCCTTTAGTTTCAATTTCTTTGTATTTCCATGTCAGACAACTATATAACTTCAGATCCAGAAAGGGTTTGGGGTAAAGGAGCGTTTAAGAGAATCGTTGTTAAATATAAGATGGAAATATTAGTATGATTTTAGTAGTAGTTTTGACACATCACTGATCAAGTTAATTAACCTATAAGCTGTGCATTCTGTTGCCCTTGGTTTCTTAGATAGGACAACAAATATTGATGTTTTAAAATTTCTTGATATTAGAGTATTTCTGCATCAGTTCCTGGTAGTTCTGCCCTTATCAGGGCAATTGACACTTTTCAGCTCCAGAGCACACCCATTATAGGACTACAATAAAAACAAGCCCTTCCATAAGTCGCCAACCAGACAGAACGGGGCCCATCCTCCAATAGATTACCATCAGCACACAAGTCCTCCTCAATATGTTATTGTATATACCGTCCAGCAGAGGGTGCGCCAAAGTACGACCATCACGCCAGTCAGTCAGCCGACTCATAACGCACATCAGATCAACACCAAAATTCCTTTACAGGGCTAAGTCAGATTCTTCTTATTTGCGATCGTTATTTTGATGATTATACCGTTAGACGCGTTCTTATGATGAAGTCGACTGTTGTCTGAAGCTCATCTCTGGTGCCATGTAGTTTTGATGATTATACAGTTATACGGGTTCTTATGATGAAGTCGACTGTTGTCTGGAGCTCATCTCTGGTGCCATGTAATTTTGAATGTAGTTCATAGTTCATAGTTCATAAGTACGGTTCCAACTTCACTGCAACGGGTCACCCCATAATTGCTCCGTTCCTGTGCCAATGAATATCACACGAAATGCTAACACCTGTGAAAATTTTCCTGTGTGAACTAATTCCAGAATGAAACAGCCGCGTACCGCCACAAAAAAGCAACCTGCACCGCATAATATGCATATGGCCGTCGCGAATGTAGCAACACACAACTGTTCATCACTTGAATAGCAATTCTTGTCGAAGGGGGCATCAATCACGGCAAAATCCAGCTTTCTGCACTCGCAATATAACTGCATACGGCAGATTGAGCTTGTTCGTCATAACCGCTGTCCGCCGTTTTCTGAATACACACAACAAACGCACGGTTACACAGCAAAAAGCATTACATGTAACAGTCACAGCTCACAGCGTTGCTCAAGCACTAACTCAGTAGTAGTTTGAATGTAGTGTTGTGTTGTAGGGCCAGCATTCCTTTCTTGGGAGGACATACAGGGAACAGTCTTACAGGACATGTTCTTTGGTTTGATCAGCGGTGCCACAGGTACACAGAGGGGATGGGGACAATCGTAGCCTGTGTATGTGTTTGCTCAGTCTGTTATGTCCTATCCTGAGTCGGAAGATGATAGTCTGTCCTTGTCTGTCAAGTGTGTGGTAGTCATCGCTGGATGGTTTAGGTTCTTTTCTAATGTCCACGATAGCTCTTTTTTTTCTTAAAAGTATGTGATTTCATTATCTATTTGTTACCATTCTGCTCCCTTTTTTTAGCAAGTTTGTCTGCCTTCTCGTTACCTGGCACCCCACAGTGTGATGGTACCCACTGAAGTGTAACTCTTTTGTTGGTAGAGATCTTGCTGAGCTCTTTACTCAAGGATGGATCGTTACTTTGTTGGACTTGCAAAACAAATAGTGCATCTGTGAAAAATACCACTTGTTGGCAGTCAGAGTTGGAATTATTGATTACGATTGCAGCCTGTAGTGGTGCTTGAGCCTCTGCGGTGTAGTTTGAACACAATTTACCAGGAAAGTCAGATAAAAACCGAAAGTCCTTCTCAAGACTCCACACATAGACCAGAACATTATACTCTACACTACACACACAATATATATCACACTCTCTACACTACACACACAGACCAGAATAGCATACTCAACACTACACATACATATATAACTACTCTACACTACACACACATATACCTGAACATCACACTCAACACTACACACACATATATAACTACTCTACACTACACATACATATATAACTACTCTACACTACACACACATATACCTGAACATCATACTCAACACTACACACACATATACCTGAACATCATACTCAAGACTACACACACATATACCTGAACATCACACTCAACACTACACACACATATACCTGAACATCATACTTAAGACTATGAGTCCTAAACCACACTACGATAAAAGGCCATTACAAGTTGGTATAACCAAAAAAGAAACCCGTCTTAGGTTGAGAGAGCCTTGTCTCGGTCACATAGAGACTTAATTCCACAAACAAAGAAAAACTCTTGCTATGTAACCCTGTACTGAATATTTCATTGCACAGATTTGTAAATGTGTTTATAGCAAAGTCTACCAGGGTTTATCCTGTTCTCATTGTTTCTATTACTCTCAAGCTCTAACTCTGATCTGAGAATGTTTAGGTAATCAGTATTATTTATATGGCTTTGGAATGGTACCTCTTATGTCTTCAACGAGATCGTTACGTATGTTGTCAACCTTTCTCAAATTCATACCTTCGACGAGATCTTTACGTATGTTGGCAACCTTTCTCATACTCATACCTTCAACGAGATCGTTACGTATGTTGACAACCTTTCTCAAATTCATACCTTCGACGAGATCTTTACGTATGTTGGCAACCTTTCTCATACTCATACCTTCAACGAGATCGTTACGTATGTTGACAACCTTTCTCATACTCATACCTTCGACGAGATCTTTACGTATGTTGTCAACCATTCACATACTCATACCTTCAACGAGATCTTTACGTATGTTGGCAACCTTTCTCATACTCATACCTTCAACGAGATCGTTACGTATGTTGGCAACCTTTCTCATACTCATACCTTCAACGAGATCTTTACGTATGTTGGCAACCTTTCTCATACTCATACCTTCAACGAGATCGTTACGTATGTTGGCAACCTTTCTCATATTCATACCTTCGACGAGATCTTTACGTATGTTGGCAACCTTTCTCATACTCATACCTTCAACGAGATCGTTACGTATGTTGGCAACCTTTCTCATACTCATACATTCGACGAGATCGTTACGTATGTTGACAACCTTTCTCATACTCATACCTTCGACGAGATCTTTACGTATGTTGTCAACCATTCACATACTCATACCTTCAACGAGATCTTTACGTATGTTGGCAACCTTTCTCATACTCATACCTTCAACGAGATCGTTACGTATGTTGGCAACCTTTCTCATACTCATACCTTCAACGAGATCTTTACGTATGTTGGCAACCTTTCTCATACTCATACCTTCGACGAGATCTTTACGTATGCTTGGCAACCTTCTACATCACCTCAACCTTCAACATATCCCTTCTACGTATGTTGGCAAACTCCATACTCATACCTTACGAGATTTTACGTATGTTAGGTAAGAGCTTTCTCATACTCGAACTTAATTCAAAACAAGAATCTTTGTAACGTACTGATTTATGCAAATTTGTAATGTTTTTCATCTCGGTTTATCTTTTCTTTGTTTCTGTTCTTCAACTCAACTCTGTCTAAATGTTTAGGTAATAAGTATTTTTCTTGCTTTTCCTCGCTTCATGACGTTATATTTGATTTCTATTCATTGACATTTTTATTATATTGCCCTTTTTCTATTGCCTCCATTTTCATTGTCACCTTATTACTCATTGCCCTTAGTTTACGTATGTTCCCTTTTTCATTGCCTTTACCTTCATTGAATCTTACGTTATTTGCACCTTTTCATTCATTTCGACGAGATCTTACGTATGTTCATTTCTCATTATTTCAAGGATCTTTCATTGTTGTCATTGCTCTTTATTTCATGCCTTGATCAGTCGTTCGTATGTTCATTTCTCTATTTCATTCCTTATTACGATCTTTATTTCATTTGCACTTATTTCATATCTTTCATCTTATATTTCATTCGTTCTGTTTTCAAGCACATTGTTTCATTGCTTTAAAGTTTTTCCTTTTTCATCGCTCATGATGTTCATATTTATTTCTGTTTCATTGCTCTTATTTCATTGCCCTTATTTCATTGCCCTTATTTCATTGCCATTATTTCATTGCCTTATTTCATTGCCCTTATTGATTTCATTGTCCTTATTTCATTGCCATTATTTCATTGTCCTTATTTCATTATTTCTTTGCCCTTATTCATTGCCCTTATTTCATTGCCTTATTTCATTGCACTTATTTCATTGCCCTTATTTTCTTGTATTTTATTTCTATCCATTGCTAGTTTGTTTGTCTGCATCACTTTCCCATTTCTTTATCTAGTCGTAGCTACCGTTATCAACTACCTTGTATGAACTAAATGCTATCTTACATTAGTCGTGTGCTATCTTACATTAGTTGTGTGCTATCATCATACATAAACTAAATGCTATCTTACATTAGTCGTGTGCTATCTTATTATTAATTAATAATGCTATCTTACATTAGTTGTGTGCTATCTCTACATTAAGTATCAAGTTGTGCTATCTTACATTATTGTTGTGTGCTATCATCATACATAAACAATGCTATCTTACATTAGTTGTGTGTATCATCATACATAAACTAAATGTTATCTTACATTAGTTGTGTGCTATCATCATATATAAACTAAATGCTATCTTACATTATTTGTGTGCTATCATCATATATAAACTAAATGCTATCTTACATTAGTTGTGTGATATCATCATATATAAACTAAATGATATCTTACATTAGTCTTGTGATATCACTGCACTTGTTCGTGTGACAGACGTTATCTGTGTAGAAGTTTATGTGCACTTTCTGAGATGAAACACTTGGTTAAATGTTTCCCGGTACTTGGTGCTCATGTTATAATATAAGAAGATGTTGACGCTGGAATTGAAAGCCTCAAAGATGAAAGCAAACGACCATGCCATGAAAAATGCGTTTAACTGCGATCCTAAAATGCTGAACTCTGGCCTGAGAAATGCTCCCATGGATATGATAACACCTGGGGTGTAGCAGACGATTAAAACAGTCGCTATCATCACGACCATATTCATAGTTTTTCTGTCTCGAATAGATATGGTCTCGGATCGAGTCTGGTCTGCATTCGCCTTCTGTCGCCATTTTGATTTCTGTTTTAGTTTGATAACGAGAACAAGTGTGAAGATAATAACAGCAACAAAAGAAGCTGAGCCAAGAATCGAGTACAAACAAAATGCCAAACCTTCCAAGCTCTCTCTGTCACTTGTGAACGCCAAACCGAGCAAAGTCTTGTTTCTCTCTGGGAAGAACTTCCAGCCAATATAGGATGTCTGAAACTCTGGTAAAAATGAAAATATTATACTGATGTATATGAAACTTACAGTAAGTGTTGTGACTTTGGGCGTAATAATTTGTTTAATCTTTAAAGGAAAAGTTATACATAAACATCGTTCTGCCGTGACAAATACGGTTATCCATCCTGTGATACGGACAAAGCAACTGTGAGGAATACCTGCAGTTAAATGCAAGATCTCTCGTGGAACTATAATATCAGAACTTATATGCGAAGGATTAACACACAAAATTAACCACAACAAGGCAGTTAGACTGCACATGTCAGAGATGGCTAATCCAAAGAAACTGATATTCATAGTGTTATCGAATCCTTGTTTATAAAATACAATAATATTCATGATATTCGCTACAAGACCACACGGAGATATAGTAAAGTTGATTGTATCATGATTCACTATCATTAGAATTTCTATCATTTGGTCGCTGATAACTGGCTGTTGTTCTTGCTGGCTACCTAATATAGACTCTATACTAATATTTCCATCCATTTTATTGTAGATGTGTTCATATAATGTTCCTATTTTGTTCTTTTAGATGCGGAGATGGTATTAAGTCTATACCAAACTTAATGACCTGTATCTCGACTGTAGAAGACATGGATCCAGTGTTCTTGTTGCGATCTTTCTAATTTGTGAAATACCTCCTCACTTGTCTCTATATTACTAATATTGCTACACACATTTCATTTCGATTCATGCAACTCCTATCTAGTATTAGTTGTCCAACTATTTATTTCTTCCATTCATGCAACTCCTATCTAGTATTAGTTGTCCAACTATTTATTTCTTCCATTCATGCAACTCCTATCTAGTATTAGTTGTCCAACTATTTATTTCTGGTATCACTTGTTTTTTGTTTATTGTTTGTCATGTGATCAAATATTGAAGATGACATTAGATTTGAACATGAATTTCACAAATTTGCCTGGTTTCTAAATATGGATGAGAACAGAATACGATTCACTTTAATTTGTTCGAAAACGTCATACACTGCAAACATCCATACTTGTTACAAGTTTCATTCATTGTCTCTGAGAACAGTCATACTTGTTACACGTTTCATTCATTGTCTCTGAGAACAGTCATACTTGTTACAAGTTTCATTCATTGTCTCTGAGAACAGTCATACTTGTTACAAGTTTCATTCATTGTCTCTGAGAACAGTCATACTTGTTACAAATTTCATTCATTGCCTCTGAGAACAGTCATACTTGTTACAAGTTTCATTTATTGTCTCTGAGAACAGTCATACTTGTTACAAGTTTCATTTATTGTCTCTGAGAACAGTCATACTTGTTACAAGTTTCATTTATTGTCTCTGAGAACAGTCATACTTGTTACATGTTTCATTCATTGTCTCTGAGAACAGTCATACTTGTTACAAGTTTCATTTATTGTCTCTGAGAACAGTCATACTTGTTACAAGTTTCATTCATTATCTCTGAGAACAGTCATACTTGTTACAAGTTTCATTCATTGTCTCTGAGAACAGTCATACTTGTTACAAGTTTCATTCATTGTCTCTGAGAACAGTCATACTTGTTACAAGTTTCATTCAATGCCTCTGAGAACAGTCATACTTGTTACAAGTTTCATTCATTGCCTCTGAGAACAGTCATACTTGTTACAAGTTTCATTCATTGTCTCTGAGAACAGTCATACTTGTTACATGTTTCATTCATTGTCTCTGAGAACAGTCATACTTGTTACAAGTTTCATTCATTGTCTCTGAGAACAGTCATACTTGTTACAAGTTTCATTCAATGCCTCTGAGAACAGTCATACTTGTTACACGTTTCATTTATTGCCTCTGAGAACAGTCATACTTGTTACAAGTTTCATTCATTGTCTCTGAGAACAGTCATACTTGCTACAAGTTTCATTCATTGTCTCTGAGAACAGTCATACTTGTTACAAGTTTCATTCATTGTCTCTGAACTGAATAAATAAACCTAATGTAACAGAAATACTTGAAAAGCTCTTTGAATGAAAGCAATTTAAATTCAATTAAGTTATAATAAAAATTTTTTTTTTTTTTTTTTTGAGATTTCCAAAGTTTAAAATTCATCAAAATGTGAATACTACACACACACAAATCTAGTATAACATAATAACGTTTGATGGAATGCTGTATTATGCTTATCTCATTCATAAAAACAGCTGCATGTAACAATGACACTTATTCTGTTGTGGTTTTAACAAACATTTATAGATGTTACTATACACTTTCTTCAATTTTATTTTATTAGTAAAAATAAATATATTGTGGAAATGGTTAGTTGAGAGGTTACATGTCGAACCTGGAGCCAGTGTTTGATAATGCCGACACACTTATGTTAACACTCGATGCTGTATTAATTCGTACCTTCAGGCACAAGACATCGTTACGGAACAAACATGGCCGACGTAGTTCTTGATAGAACTATTGTATTGTCTCTGTTTTCCTCAGACGTACTGATAAATTCGTCATCAGGACACTTTTCCCCAGTTCTTCTATACATACAATTACCACTTATTTATTCCTACTTGAGTTTTGTCATAACTTTTATCAACTTTTTTTCTCAGCTGTTGGCAACAATCACGTGTGCTAAAAATAGGCGTTTCACAAATACCTTTGCTCACTTGTCAAGATGTTAATGACAAGCACCTTTGCTCACTTGTCATTATGTTGATGACAAATGTCATCTTATCAAATCGTCAAATAAAAATATGTTTGTTGTGAAAATTTAAGAATGTTTCCAAATTGATAGTTGTTAACTATTTATTCTAAATGCTCAAGTTTCAAGTTGAGAAATCAGAAAACTTATATTCATTTGACAGGAAATGATAACCCCAAAAGACAGGAAATGATAACCCCAAGGCCAAATTAGTCCATATGTTTATGGTTTTACCGGATGCATGAGTTTATCCCAAAATAGACTGTTATGTAACATTTGTTTTCGTTTGCTACCACCACGAAGTCCACCACCACTCTCACCACCACTATCATCATCACAACAACAACAACAACAACAACACATACTTACATTTAATGTGTCACATTTTATGACAAGATTACGCCTTGTTTATGTTCCTGTCAGACATCACACAATGACTCAATGTACAAGTATATGAGAAACAACACTACAACGTCAGACAAATTGCTACAGAAACTGCAACGTCAGACAAATTGCTACAACACTACAAAGTCAGACAACTACAACGTCAGACAAATTGCTACAACACTACAACGTCAGACAAATTGCTACAACACTACAACGTCAGACAAATTGCTACAACACTATAACGTCAGACAAATTGCTACAACACTACAACGTCAGACAAATGGCTACAACACTACAACGTCAGACAAATTGCTACAACACTACAACGTCAGACAAATTGCTACAACACTACAACGTCAGACAAATTGCTACAACACTACAACGTCAGACAAATTGCTACAGAAACTACAACGTCAGACAAATTGCTACAGAAACTAACACAACAAGAACAAATAAATGTTTGTAACTAGGTAATCTACAAATACATCCAACACAATGACGCCATTATTAGAATGTCAACTGTAATGTAGTAATTTATGAATATATAAATATTAAATAATATTCATTTCCAAATTCTGCTTTCCATTTCAGTCGATTATTCTATTTGAGTGGTATGAAAACAAAGATATCAAAACTTTAAGTGTCTGGTTTACATGACCTAGTACATCACATCTCATGTCTAGTTTCCATGACCTAGTACATCACATCTCATGTCTAGTTTCCATGACCTAGTACATCACATCTCATGTCTAGTTTCCATGACCTAGTACATCACACCTCAGGTCTAGTTTCCATGACCTAGTACATCACACCTCAGGTCTAGTTTCCATGACCTAGTACATCACATCTCATGTCTAGTTTCCATGACATCTCAGGTGAGTATTTAACTCAGACTGTCTTCTGTAATCATCTCACATCTTCCTAGTTTTCTTATACTTGTTTTATTTTCTTTCTCTTTGTGCCTCAATCATGTTTGTGTGTGTGTGTATACAATCATGTTTTGTGTGTGTGTGTATACGATTTATGACACAAGCAATGGATGAAATCAAGGACATGACCCTGTTACAAGAAATATCAGTACGTAAAATAAAATATCAAAAGAACGGTAATGAATAACATTTATGTTCTCTTGCTATATAGTTTTAAAACTAAAATAAAAATTGAGAAATCCAATGTTGTATCAATTCAGCTAGACAATATGTGCCAGCGAGTGTTGGACAATGACTAAAGATATAGAAATTAAGTTGAACGTATTTGGAAATAGATGTCCTTGAAAATAACATAAAATGTGACGAATTCAGGTGAAATGATGAATTCAGAGAAATATCTGGTCAATCACTAGTAACAACTGTTATAAAGAAAAGATGGGGATATGTTGGTCATATTGTGAGAAAAAATGATTTAAAAATCCCAAAGTAGGCATTGAATTTGAAAAGAAATGACATTAGAAATAAATAATATATAGAGAACACTGAAACTAACTTTACTTGAGAGAGACGATAAATATATTACTTATTTATACAGAGGAGATTGAACGAGTTGTCCAGGATAGAGCGGCACGATAGAGAAGACATTGCTTGTAGATCCTATGTAACGTTAAACTGTACAAAAGAAAAACACTTAAAACAAATTAATAACGTCAAGAAAGTAGTCTCAGTGCACAGATATGGAGAATAATAACACCAAGAAAGTAGTCTCAGTGCACAGATATGGAGAATAATAACAAGAAAGTAGTCTCAGTGCACAGATATGGAGAATAATAACAACAAGAAAGTAGTCTCAGTGCACAGATATGGAGAACAATAACAAGAAAGTAGTCTCAGTGCACAGATATGGAGAACAATAACAAGAAAGTAGTCTCAGTGCACAGATAGGAGAGAAAAATAACACCAAGAAAGTAGTCTCAGTGCACAGATATGGAGAATAATAACACCAAGAAAGTAGTCTCAGTGCACAGATATGGAGAACAATAACAAGAAAGTAGTCTCAGTGCACAGATATGGAGAATAATAACAAGAAAATAGTCTCAGTGCACAGATATGGAGAATAATAACAATAAAGTAGTCTCAGTGCACAGATATGGAGAATAATAACAAGAAAGTAGTCTCAGTGCACAGATATGGAGAATAATAACAAGAAAGTAGTCTCAGTGCACAGATATGGAGAATAATAACAAGAAAGTAGTCTCAGTGCACAGATATGGAGAATAATAACAATAAGATAAAAAAGGCGAACACAGTTTTTTTTGGTTACAAAAGTATTCAATTAGTGAGCAAAAAGGTGCATTTGATTAAGGGGACAACGTAGCTCCAGGGCCAGTGAGCTGGCATTGACCAAAGCCTTATCTCATCTCCACGTGATGGCCCTGGAAACAAACTGAAGTTTGGTGAGGCAGACATGGATCGAGGGGATGCTATTCCTCTATGTAGTAGTAGTGTAACCGTTGCTGCGCATAATAAGAGAATTGTCGCACATCAGACGATCATTATACCTTTAGTGGTAACGTCTACAAGAATCTCCTTAGTGGTAACGTCTACACGAATCTCTTTAGTGGTAACGTCTACACGAATCTCTTTAGTGGTAACGTCTACACGAATCTCTTTAGTGGTAACGTCTATACGAATCTCTTTAGTGGTAATGTCTACACGAATCTCTTTAGTGGTAATGTCTACACGAATCTCTTTAGTGGTAATGTCTACACGAATCTCTTTAGTGGTAACGTCTACACGAATCTCTTTAGTGGTAATGTCTACACGAATCTCTTTAGTGGTAACGTCTACACGAATCTCTTTAGTGGTAACGTCTACACGAATCTCTTTAGTGGTAATGTCTACACGAATCTCTTTAGTGGTAACGTCTACACGAATCTCTTTAGTGGTAACGTCTACACGAATCTCTTTAGTGGTAACGTCTACACGAATCTCTTTAGTGGTAATGTCTACACGAATCTCTTTAGTGGTAACGTCTACACGAATCTCTTTAGTGGTAATGTCTACACGAATCTCTTTAGTGGTAATGTCTACACGAATCTCTTTAGTGGTAACGTCTACACGAATCTCTTTAGTAGTAACGTCTACACGAATTCCTTGGCCGAAATTCTTTAGAAATGGCAGGTCACCACATCAGGTTGACTGGTTGGTATAACCGGAATTCCCACTCGCGTGTTGGCTCAGCTGAAGTCTTACCTCTTCAGGTAAAAATCTTAATCAAGAAAATCCTGCTAACAATGAACTAGAATAAGTTGGTTGAGGGCCTTTGCCCCAACTTGGGACTGTTATACCTTTCATCTTCTCTCATTTATCTCCATGTTATCTGTTATATAATATCTTTCATCTTCTCTCATTTATCTCCATGTTACCTGTTATATAATATCTTTCATTTCCCCTCATTTATCTCCATGTTATCTGTTATATAATATCTTTCATCTTCTCTCATTTATCTCCATGTTACCTGTTATATAATATCTTTCATCTTCTCATTTATCCCATGTTACCTGTTATATAATATCTTTCATCTTCTCCCCTTTATCCCCATGTTACCTGTTATATAATACCTTTAATCTTCTCTAATTTATCTCCATGTTACCTGTTATATAATATCTTTCATCTTCTCTCATTTATCTCCATGTTATCTGTTATATAATATCTTTCATCTTCTCTCATTTATCTCCGTGTTATCTGTTATATAATATCTTTCATCTCCCCTCATTTATCTCCATGTTACCTGTTATATAGTACATTTCATCTTCTCTCATTTATCTCCGTGTTACCTGTTATATACCTTTCATCTTCTCTCATTTATCTCCATGTTACCTGTTATATAATACCTTTCATCTTCTCTCATTTATCTCCATGTTATCTTATCTTATCTTATCTTAACTGCATTTGCCGTGAAGCGCGTGGGAAGTTCTATCTTGTGCCAGGTGTGTTGCGCTTGACGTTGTCAGTTTATGTTTTCGCAGGGACTCTGAGATGTTATCTATCCATCGTTATCTATCCATATTATTCCCCACAGGTTTATTTATGTGATATTATTCCCCACAGGTTTGTGTATGTGATATTATTCCCCACAGGTTTGTGTATGTGATATTATTCCCCACAGGTTTATTTATGTGATATTATTCTCCACAGGTTTATGTATGTGATATTATTCCCCACAGGTTTGTGTATGTGATATTATTCCCCACAGGTTTGTGTATGTGATATTATTCTCCACAGGTTTATTTATGTGATATTATTCCCCACAGGTTTATTTATGTGATATTATTCTCCACAGGTTTATGTATGTGATATTATTCTCCACAGGTTTATTTATGTGATATTATTCCCCACAGGTTTGTGTATGTGATATTATTCCCCACAGGTTTGTGTATGTGATATTATTCCCCACAGGTTTGTGTATGTGATATTATTCCCCACAGGTTTGTGTATGTGATATTATTCTCCACAGGTTTATTTATGTTATATTATTCCCCACAGGTTTGTGTATGTGATATTATTCCCCACAGGTTTGTGTATGTGATATTATTCCCCACAGGTTTGTGTATGTGATATTATTCCCCACAGGTTTGTGTATGTGATATTATTCCCCACAGGTTTGTGTATGTGATATTATTCTCCACAGGTTTATTTATGTTATATTATTCCCCACAGGTTTGTGTATGTGATATTATTCCCCACAGGTTTGTGTATGTGATATTATTCCCCACAGGTTTGTGTATGTGATATTATTCTCCACAGGTTTATTTATGTGATATTATTCCCCACAGGTTTGTGTATGTGATATTATTCTCCACAGGTTTATTTATGTGATATTATTCCCCACAGGTTTGTGTATGTGATATTATTCCCCACAGGTTTGTGTATGTGATATTATTCCCCACAGGTTTGTGTATGTGATATTATTCCCCACAGGTTTGTGTATGTGATATTATTCTCCACAGGTTTATTTATGTGATATTATTCCCCACAGGTTTGTGTATGTGATATTATTCTCCACAGGTTTATTTATGTTATATTATTCCCCACAGGTTTGTGTATGTGATATTATTCCCCACAGGTTTGTGTATGTGATATTATTCCCCACAGGTTTGTGTATGTGATATTATTCCCCACAGGTTTGTGTATGTGATATTATTCTCCACAGGTTTATTTATGTGATATTATTCCCCACAGGTTTGTGTATGTGATATTATTCTCCACAGGTTTATTTATGTGATATTATTCCCCACAGGTTTATTTATGTGATATTATTCCCCACAGGTTTGTGTATGTGATATTATTCCCCACAGGTTTGTGTATGTGATATTATTCCCCACAGGTTTGTGTATGTGATATTATTCTCCACAGGTTTATTTATGTGATATTATTCCCCACAGGTTTGTGTATGTGATATTATTCTCCACAGGTTTATTTATGTTATATTATTCCCCACAGGTTTGTGTATGTGATATTATTCCCCACAGGTTTGTGTATGTGATATTATTCCCCACAGGTTTGTGTATGTGATATTATTCCCCACAGGTTTGTGTATGTGATATTATTCTCCACAGGTTTATTTATGTGATATTATTCCCCACAGGTTTGTGTATGTGATATTATTCTCCACAGGTTTATTTATGTGATATTATTCCCCACAGGTTTGTGTATGATTGTTGTCAGGTATGACTATCTGATGCAATGTATGAGACTGAACATTTTATTGATAAATATCTAGAGCTTGGATGTAATATCCCTGATCTCATTTCTTGAATTTGTTTCATTTTATTTTCCCCAGACAAACTTGGTCAACCATCTTGTTATCAAAGATATCAACCTACATCTGACATTGGTAATCATATATTTTAGTTGAGAATGTATTACTCCATATTTGTCAATAGAAATGTCCATATTTCTACAACTCTTAAGCCAGTGTTAGTAATGATATCATCTCGTTTTGTGATATTATTTTGTGGAATTTGTGATAAATGTAACAACAGTATTTCAAGTATCTCAAGTGCTAGTCTGGTGTGCAGGAACAACTGTTTGACGTGTTCAACCATAGCAATGTACCCCTGCACTGGATACAATCTCAATGTGGAATACCAGGAGACAAGATAGCAGATACCTGGACACAGAAGAAGCTACTGATGAACCCACAGATGTAACAATTATTTATCTATCTATTATTGTCTATTGTCTATTCCCAGGTAGAAGATGTAGTTGGCTGTCCACTCATGGCGTTAAGCGTAGAGATGGGAGCTTTAGTTTGCGTTCTAGGGCTAGATGAGTCGCCCTTGTGTTGTATCCGTGTTTATGTAGTGTGGTCTTGATATTGTCTATCCATATTTTTCTTGGTCTTCCCTTAGCTCTAGTACCCGATCTCTTTTATTGTATGCAGTTATTGGTGGTTGGTTGTATTTCATTCTCATTAAATGTCCAAACCATTGCATTTGTTGTCATTCGATGTATTCCATGCATGAAGTTATGCCCACTCTGCGTCTGATGTTCTCATTTCGTAGTTTGTCTTTCCTGGTGACTCCCACTGCCTTCCTCAAGCATTTCATTTCACATGTGGTGAGATTTCTGTGATGTGTTGCTGTAAGAGACCAAGTTTGGCAATGGTAACAAAGTGTTGGTAGGAAAATACTAAAATTATTTATCTTCAGAAGAAAATGATGATTAAATCAATCAGAAAATAATCAACAATATCAACAAGATTATAGACATATTGAAACAAGTTGTTATTCTGTCTGAACATAACAAAATAGATACGGTACATCCATGTCAGATAGTAAAACACATACTTCAATACTGCCGTGAATATGATACCAAACAAACTTACTGGCATAATACAAGAAAACTGGAAAGAAACACAGACCTCTGTTTCGCCCGAGTGGTTACCGGGGCCCAAATTGGGGTTTCAAGAATAAAGCCACTGTTACCTGCCACTCATATTGCAAGACGCGACTAAAGAGGTTGGTCGCGGGACTAGCTACCCCAGACCGTAAAAAAATACTAGATGGCAACAGAAAGGAGAGCGAACCGAGTAAACGCTGGCTGAAACCAGGCACATTGCCGAAGGATAACCTCCAGAGCTTCAAATGGTGCTGAAGATGTTACGTAAAACACAATAATGCTGACTGCATGAATCAGATTTCCACATTAATAGAATTTATGGGGACATCTGCTACATCGGTATGGGCGGTGATCGCGAGAGAAAGACATCTGTTTAAGCTACAAACAGATAATTACGTTTATTAAAGGTAGAACATTGAATATATCGATAATATTTCCAGCAAAAGAAAGGAGGATCTCGTTTCTGATGTAATCAATTATTTATGTTCATTTAATATGTAGTCTGACTTGTCTTATCATTGACACTTTGTCATAGCCTACTTTCTGTATATTTGATATGTAGTACTGACTTGTCTTATCACATTGACACTTTGTCTATAGCCTATTGTTCTGTATATTTGATATGTAGTACTGACTTGTCTTATCACATTGACACTTTGTCTATAGTTTACTGTTCTGTATATTGTATAACACACAGACGTCTATCTACAACAAAATGTGATCTCTCATTTGTTTATTAAATGTGAAAGCTCATTCATGTGTCATCATATTTCCTCTTGTTTATCACATCATTAAGTTTATAACTATGAGATAACATGTGAATGACAGTAGTCTTCATTGTTTGTAAAGGAAAAATAAAACAGTCTTTTTCATACCATGCGCTTTATTTTGGAAAACTGTGTTAGGCCCGACTAGTACATGTGAAACTACCTTGGAAAAAGACACATCACCACAAGGAATGGCTATCAGAGTCAACGTTAGATAAGATAACAGAGAGAAGAGGCAGAAGGCTGACCTCTGTAATAACAGACCAAGATCAGCAAAGGCCGTAGCACAAGAAAAGTACACAAAAGCCAACAGGGAGGTGAAGAGAAGTATAAAAGCAGATAAAAAAAGTATATAGAGGACCTGGCAGGAGAAGCAGAAGAGGCAGCAGCTAAGGGTAACCTGAAAGATTTATACGATAACACAAGGAAATTGACAGGGAAATACCAACAAACAAATAAACCGATTAAGGACAAGGCTGGAAGATTACTCGGCAATGCTCAAGAACAGATGCAGAGGGATGCAGAACACTTCAAGGACCTTCTAAACAGGCCAGTTCCCCAGGGCCAACCGGACATAGATCCAGCTGCAAAAGATCTAACAATCGACTGTAACAAGCCAAGCAAAGCAGAAATAAAGAAGGCCATTCTCCAACTTCGAAATGGTAAAGCTACCGGCTCAATGATATACCTGCAGAGGCATAAAGGCAAATGCTGACATCTCAACAGACATGCTACATGGCTTGTTTGAACAATTTGGGAGAAGGAAGAAATACCAAAAGACTGGAGAGAGGGCTATATAGTCAAACTACCTAAAAGGGTGATCTCCAAGAATGCTCAAACTATAGAGGAATAATGCTCCTGTCTGTACCAGGCAAAATACTAAGTCGAATCATCCTAGAGACTCAAGGAAACTACAGATGCAGTACTAAGGGATGAACAAGCAGGATTTAGGCAAAACAGATCGTGCACAGATCATATATCGACGCTGCGTATCATAGTGGAGCAGAGCATCGAGTGGAACTCATTCCTCTATATCAACTTTGTGGACTATGAAAAGGCATTTGATAGCCTAGACAGGGAAACACTCTGGAAACTTCTACGACACTATGGCGTCCCCAGAAGCTAACCAATTTAATAAAGAAAATGTATGAGGAGACAACGGCTAGAGTATTGCATGAAGGAAAATTAACAGAGGCCTTTGAAATAAAGACTGGTGTGCGACAGGGCTGCCTTTTATCGCCCTTCCTTTTCCTTCTGGCCATTGACTGGATAATGAGATCAACAACTGCCAAGGGAAGAAATGGAATACAATGGACCATGATGAGTCAATTGGAGGATCTGGATTTTGCAGATAATCTAGCACTCTCTCTCACAACCATCAGCAGATGCAAGAGAAAACAACAAAACTAGAAACAGTCTCACAGCAACTAGGCCTGAATATTCAGGGGAGAAAACAAAGATCATGAGATTAAATGCTGGTTCCAGAGACCAATCCTATTGAGAGGATCACCACTAAAAGAGGTTGACACATTTACATATCTGGGAAGTGTCGTCAACATTCAAGGTGGCACAGATGAAGACGTTAGGGTTAGAATACAAAAGGCAAGATCAGCATTTGCCATTCTGAAGAACATATGGAGTTCAAGAATGATCAGGAATAAAACTAAGATAATGATATTTAACTCAAATGTCAAGTCTGTCCTTCTGTATGGAGCAGAGACATGGAGAACGACTAAGGTTAACACCAAAAAGCTGCAGACATTCATCAATAGATGCCTACGCAGGATACTCTATTTGAGATGGTATGACAAGACCACAAACAGAGAACTGTGGGATAGGGCAGGACAACAGCAGGTGGAACAGGAGATAATGAGCAGAAGGCGGCGATGGATAGGACACACACTGAGGAAACCCGGTGACAGCATCGTGAGGCAGGCTCTCCGATGGAACCCCCCAGAGCAATAGAAGTAAGGGAAGACCCAGAAACAACTGGAGACGGGAGTTAGAGATGGAATGCAGAAAAACGGGGAGAGAGTGGCGTGATCTGGAAAAGATGGCCTTGGATAGGCGGGCTTGGAAGGCCTTGGCTGCAGACCTATGCTTCCCTAGGGGCGAAGGGTGAAGAAGTGTTAGGCCCGTATTTGTTATTGACCATCGGTATCTAATTGAGGATGTAGGCTGCTTAATGTACCTGTGCTTTTCTGGTACCCAATTGACGCTTGTCGACCTGTAAGCAATTAGGGCAGTGAAAATTGTGTTTCCATAGTAGAACTGAACCCAGACAACAGTTTTACGAAACGAGTACATTAACCACTACACTGTGGCGGCTCTAACCACTACACTGTGGCGGCTCTCACCATTGTTTGATATCAGATTGATCATGTCTGGCGTTTTTGTTTATTTCAAATATTGAAATGTAGATATTGCAGATGCGAATCATGGACAGTAAACAAACAGATAGAAACATCCCTGGAGGTCACAGAGATGTGAATTTACAGAAGAATGATGAGAATCCCATGGACTGCTAAAATGACTAATGTTGAAGTGTTGAATGAGATCAAGACACAGAGAAAGCTTATCATCAATATAAGATTGAGGCAGTCATCATTTTCGGGGTATGTGATGAGGAGGGGAGGTTTAGAACACATTATATCAACTGCAAGTTACGCTAAATAAATTGGAAGTCTGGTCAAAAAAGTGGAATATGAAGATAAACCCTTCTAAAGCAACATACACTGTTCTGACAGAACAACCAGAATCACAAAAATTAGGCTTAAAGTCAATGGCAAGATCGTCCCGAAAGCAAGATCCACAGTACCTTGAAGTCACACTTGAC
Organism: Arion vulgaris; assembly: GCA_020796225.1. NCBI lineage: Eukaryota > Metazoa > Mollusca > Gastropoda > Stylommatophora > Arionidae > Arion > Arion vulgaris. Next base: position 2,299,135 of record CM036757.1, read on the forward strand.
CGAAACTGACTAGGTGCCAAATTGAAAATGCTACGGCAAAAAGAGAGACACAGGCTACGATGATGCGAAACCGCAGGTCCACTGTGGGAGCAAACACCAGAGTCCTCAAAACACTCTACTCTGGAAGAATGTGAACTATGTGGAAGAATATGAAGGATATAGAGAACAAGCTTCTGCAAAAAATGCTAAAGCACTGACCGCAGACCATCCGGTCCTAGCAAACTACGAAGTGAAATCAATCCCGGCAACCGATAAGTGCCCGCCGTGGAAAACCAAAATGCCAGAACTAAGGGAATCAATCCCAGGCATACTAAAAAAGGCCAGCAAGAAAACTTCGAAAGAAGAGCGGCCACAGAAAAATACATAGAGACAGAGTACCCTGAAAATAAGTGGTTACACATCTATACTGACGGATCGGCTAGAAACGTAATCAACGACGGCGGAGGAGGAATAGTTCTTAAACTCTCAAAGAAAGTGACGGTCACAAAAGCGATTGCCACAGGTAAATACTCAAATAACTACCGGGCAGAGGCAATAAGAACAGCGGCCGAAAACATCCTAGAGAGAAGAGGCACCTCTCGCAACAAAGTCGTGATATTCACCGATGCTCTATCGGTCATCACGGCACTCAAAAGCGCAGGCAGAACAGAGCTAACTGAGCTGAAAGCAACCCTCGATGCACTAGTGTATCACTCAAACGAACCGTCATTCAGTAGACCCCATCACACTGCAGCGTAAGCGGAAATGAACAAGCCGACAAGCTAGCTAACGAAGGCAGGCGACTACCTCAGACTGATCTCGAGATCAGTTATGAGGAAGCCAGAACAACCATCGGCTAGCAGTATAAAGTCAAATGGACAAAAGACCATCATCAGTACAACAACAACGACGGGTACTATGGTCTGTCTCCTAGTGAACAAGTTGCCATACTCCGCCTCCGTACCGGCCACAACAAGCTCCGCGCCCACATGTTTCACAAATTTAAAATTGGCACAACTAGCCTGTGCCTCTGCAAAAAGGCGAACATGACGGTAGAACACGTTCTGCAAGATTGTCAACTGATAGCAGTTATAAGAAAAGAAACCTGGCCAGAACGGAGTCCCTTAAAAACCTCGGTAAAATTCATGATAAAAGTTGATTTATCAGTCTAGGCCGGATCGGAGAGAAATGAAGAGGAGGTAGAGAGAAAGATAACACATTATAACAAGAGATAAAGAGAGGTAGATAGAAAGATAACACATTATAACAAGAGATAAAGAGAGGTAGATAGAAAGATAACTACATTATAACAGAGATAAAGAGAGGTAGATAGAAAGATAAAACATTATAACAAGAGGTAAAGAGAGTAGATAGAAAGATAATACATTATAACAGAGATAAAGAGAGGTAATAGAAAGATAACACATTATAACAAGATAAAGAGAGGTAGATAGAAAGATAATATTATAACAAGAGATAAAGAAGGTAGATAGAAAGATAAATCATTATAACAAGAGATAAAGAGAGTAGATAGAAAGATAACATTATAACAAGAGATAAAGAGGTTAGAAGAAAGATAACACATTATAACAAGAGGTAAAGAAAGGTAGATAGAAAGATAACACATTTAACAAGAGGTAAAGAAAGGTAGAGAGAAGATAAACTTATACAAGAGATAAAGAGAGGTAGATAGAAAGATAACACATTATAACAAGAGGTAAAGAAAGGTAGATAGAAAGATAAAACATTATAACAAGAGATAAAGAGAGTAGATGAAAGATAAACATTATAACAAGAGATAAAGAGAGGTAGATAGAAAGATAACACATTATAACAAGAGATAAAGAGAGGTAGATAGAAAGATAACACATTATAACAAGAGATAAAGAGAGGTAGATAGAAAGATAACACATTATAACAAGAGGTAAAGAAAGGTAGAGAGAAAGATAACACATTATAACAAGAGATAAAGAGAGGTAGATAGAAAGATAACACATTATAACAAGAGATAAAGAGAGGTAGATAGAAAGATAACACATTATAACAAGAGATAAAGAGAGGTAGATAGAAAGATAACACATTATAACAAGAGATAAAGAGAGGTAGATAGAAAGATAACACATTATAACAAGAGATAAAGAGAGGTAGATAGAAAGATAACACATTATAACAAGAGATAAAGAGAGGTAGATAGAAAGATAACACATTATAACAAGAGGTAAAGAAAGGTAGATAGAAAGATAACACATTATAACAAGAGGTAAAGAAAGGTAGATAGAAAGATAACACATTATAACAAGAGGTAAAGAAAGGTAGAGAGAAAGATAACACATTATAACAAGAGATAAAGAGAGGTAGATAGAAAGATAACACATTATAACAAGAGGTAAAGAAAGGTAGATAGAAAGATAACACATTATAACAAGAGATAAAGAGAGGTAGATAGAAAGATAACACATTATAACAAGAGATAAAGAGAGGTAGATAGAAAGATAACACATTATAACAAGAGATAAAGAGAGGTAGATAGAAAGATAACACATTATAACAAGAGATAAAGAGAGGTAGATAGAAAGATAACACATTATAACAAGAGATAAAGAGAGGTAGATAGAAAGATAACACATTATAACAAGAGATAAAGAGAGGTAGATAGAAAGATAACACATTATAACAAGAGATAAAGAGAGGTAGATAGAAAGATAACACATTATAACAAGAGATAAAGAGAGGTAGATAGAAAGATACACATTATAACAAGAGATAAGAGAGGTAGTAGAAAGATACACATTATTACAAGAGATGAAGAGAGGTAGATGGAGAGAAAGATAACACATTATAACAAGAGGTAAAATCGAGGGGAGACGGGACATATGAGATGATGATGAGCAAACCCCAGAGACAGAGATTTGTGGAGACCCATGATCGCTTACGGCAGCCGACACGGCACATGATGATGAGAACCAGAGACAGAGATTTGTGAGACCCAGATCGTTTACCAGCGACACGGCATGATGATATAATGATGAGAGTTGTAAATGTCAAGGACAGAACCAATCAATGATAGTATATATCGTAGGAATAATTAGGGGTATCAAATATACAGCTTGGATTGTGCATTTCTGGAGGTATATTAAGTTGAGATTTTTATAGTCAGCAGCGTATGTTGGCAGATCATTGTTGTTAGAATGAGTGTCGTTGGGAGATCAGTTTCAGACACACACAACAACTATATTCAGCATCAGGATGGTGCCTGAAGACATGTGCCCTGCGATGTCTCTCTGAGATTGAAAGTACGTTAGTCTCTCTGAGATTGACAGTACGTTAGTCTCTCTGAGATTGAAAGTACGTTAGTCTCTCTGAGATTGACAGTACGTTAGTCTCTCTCAGATTGAAAGTACGTTAGTCTCTGAGATTGAAGTACGTTAGTCTCTGAGATTGAAAGTACGTTAGTCTCTCTGAGATTGAAAGTTAGTCTCTGAGATTGAAAATACTTTAGTCTCTGAGATTGAAAGTACGTTATCTCTGAGATTGACAGTGTTAGTCTCTGAGATTGAAAGTACGTTAGTCTCTCTGAGATTAAAAGTACGTTAGTCTCTCTGAGATTGAAAGTACGTTAGTCTCTCTGAGATTCCGTTTGCTAAATGCAATTATTAATCCCGACTCTGTCATTGCTTCAGAAGGTTAAAAATGCTTGGTTGCGGAAATAATAGAAATCATCTTCATTTTTGTCCCTGGGCACGCAGGAGTCTGTGGTAATGAACGAGCTGATAGATTGGATGACATGGCTACAATATTAGAGTCAGTGGTAATGAACGAGCTGATAGATTGGATGACATGGCTACAATATTAGAGTCAGTGGTAATGAACGAGCTGATAGATTGGATGACATGGCTACAATATTAGAGTCAGTGGTAATGAACGAGCTGATAGATTGGATGACATGGCTACAATATTAGAGTCAGTGGTAATGAACGAGCTGATAGATTGGATGACATGGCTACAATATTAGAGTCAGTGGTAATGAACGAGCTGATAGATTGATGACATGGCTACAATATTAGAGCAGTGGTAATGAACGAGCTGATAGATTGGATCTCGAACAAGAGTCATAGGCAGTGGTAATGAACGAGCTGATAGATTGGATGACATGGTTACAATATTAGAGTCAGTGGTAATGAACGAGCTGATAGATTGGATGACATGGTTACAATATTAGAGTCAGTGGTAATGAACGAGCTGATAGATTGGATGACATGGCTACAATATTAGAGTCAGTGGTAATGAACGAGCTGATAGATTGGATGACATGGCTACAATATTAGAGTCTGTGGTAATGAACGAGCTGATAGATTGGATGACATGGCTACAATATTAGAGTCAGTGGTAATGAACGAGCTGATAGATTGGATGACATGGCTACAATATTAGAGTCAGTGGTAATGAACGAGCTGATAGATTGGATGACATGGCTACAATATTAGAGTCTGTGGTAATGAACGAGCTGATAGATTGGATGACATGGCTACAATATTAGAGGAGGGAGCTGTCATGGATCGAAATGACGTTCTTGACACGTTGAGAAAGTCTTTCCGAACAGAAGAGTTTCAGTACCGTGAATCCCACTCGCTGACCAGATTGAGAGAGATGGGTGTCGATATTGGTGCAGTCCGAAAAGAACAACATACCAAATGTGCAGAGATATTGATTAATCAACATCGAACTGGCGTGTTGGGCCGCTGGAGGCTGCTGAATTTGTTGAGATGGAGATCGGAGCACCTAAAGACATGTCCGGAGTGCTATGATGATAGTCCTTATGTAACTGATAACTGATAGTAGATGTCGTCCACAAATGGTTTTATACTTCATGAAACTTACAGAGATCTGTTGTCCAGGACACTCGACTGTTGTCTGTAATGTTAGATCAGTCTTCCAACAGTAGCTTGTATAGTGGAAGTGTTGTCTGTAATGTTAGCTGAGACAGACTTCCAACAGTAACATGTATAGTGGAAGTGTTGTCTGTAATGTTAGCTGAGACAGACTTCCAACAGTAACTTGTATAGTGGAAGTGTTGTCTGTAATGTTAGATCAGACTTCCAACAGTAGCTTGTATAGTGGAAGTGTTGTCTGTAATGTTAGCTGAGACAGACTTCCAACAGTAGCATGCATAGTGGAAGTGTTGTCTGTAATCAGCTGAACAGACTTAAAGATGATAGTGGAAGTGTTGTCTGTAATGTTAGTCCGAACAGACTCAACAAACATATAGTGAAGTGTTGTCTGTAATTTGATTGAGACAGACTCAGAACATGTAATGGAAGTGTTGTCTGTAATGTTAGCTGAGACAGACTCACAGAGCTTGTATAGTGGAAGGTTTCGTAGTTAGCTGACACTTAACAGACTTGTTAGGAGTGTTGTCTGAATGTTAGCTGAGACAGACTTTCAACAGTAGCTTGATAGTGAAGATGTTGTCCCGTAATGTTTTAGACTTCCAAAACTGTAAGGAAGTGTCTGTAATGTTCTGAGACAGACTTCACGAACTGTATAGTGAAGTGCTCTGTAATGTTAGTGAGCAGACTTCCAACAGTAACTTGTATAGTGGAAGTGTGGTCTGTAATGTTAGATCAGACAGACTTCCAACAGTAACATGTATAGTGGAAGTGTTGTCTGTAATGTTAGCTGAGACAGACTTCCAACAGTAACTTGTATAGTGGAAGTGTGGTCTGTAATGTTAGATCAGACAGACTTCCAACAGTAACTTGTATAGTGGAAGTGTTGTCTGTAATGTTAGCTGAGACAGACTTCCAACAGTAACTTGTATAGTGGAAGTGTTGTCTGTAATGTTAGCTGAGACAGACTTCCAACAGTAGCATGTATAGTGGAATTTTTTTGTCTGTAATGCTAAATCAGACGTCCAACAGTAACTTGTATAGTGGAAGTGTTGTCTGTAATGCTAAATCAGACTTCCAACAGTAACTTGTATAGTGGAAGTGATTGGATGAAGTACATTTTGACAACACGGCAATTTATTGGCAAAAAATAAAGAAGAAAAAAGTTGCAGGAAGATATTGAATAAATAATAGTTGTGAAGATAGCCAAACATACAACCTGATAAAAGACAGAAAGCTGAATAGCCAAACACACATCTACACTAGCCAGCATGACATACGGGAGAGAAATATAGAACGAGAGAGAGAGAGAGAAATAGAGAAAGAAAGAGAAATTTCTTTATTGAATATTCATTTAGTAAACGTGTTTTGGCGACTGTGGCTTACTGGATAGTGACTCGATCTATTAAGCTCGACGTTCTGAGTTCGAATCACGCTGCGGACAATTTGGTAGCAAATTGTTTCGCGTGGATTTTTACAAAGGACGATGGCACCACCCGTTCAGAAAGCAATGGCAATCTACTGAACGTAATAATGCCTAGAAATAAACAGCAAAACAGCGTTAAAAACAGCGAGGTTGATTCGCAAAGTCCTGTAAAGAATATGCAATTAAAAATGAAAAAAAAATGTTGGGTAAAACTTGATAAGAATTTTTATTTTGAAACTGTAATCTGTTTTATAAAAAAAATTGGGGGAAAAAAATCAACGATCACCGTTTAATGCTAACAAATGACAATCACAATGCTTAGTCTAGAAATTATCGTTACACACAGAACTGATTCAGTTTTCTTCCAGGCATGCAAGTGTCGGATCTGACATTTCTTGTCACACTTAAACTTGATTGATAGTAAGAAATGTAATGACGTGTTTAAGACTTAGATATAACAACTCTAGATCTTCTTTAGGTAGGCACTTTCTGCAAACAATTCCATCTTACCTAACACGATGAGAATTATAAACAATTAGTTCGGTTTGAGAGATTATATTTATACAACTATAACACACAAGTAGTCGCGGATTTATCGCCTTCAGCAAGATGTCAATAGCGAACTATAATTATGATATCGATAATTTCCCCTCACAAAACATGATGACTGCAACACATTAATTATCATAATGATATGTTTGTTCACATTCGCAAATATGGCACAATAATTGAGCAATGTTTTTAAACAAATTGAAAACTGAGTAAACTATACTGTATGCACTATTAAACAAATTAAGCTGAGTAAACTATACTGTATGCACAAACTATTGGAAATATGTTCATTATTCACAGACATTGTATACCTCGTTAATATTTTATCATAAATGAATGCTATTATAAAGTGTGTGTTAACTGATACTAAAACTCGTCAATACAGTTAATGTGACGTTAATTAGTCGAAGAAGTAGTATGTGTGTGTGGGGCATGTGGGTTGGTTGAGTGTGGTGTGTGGGTAAAGTGTCTTACCATTATGTATATCGCTACATTAACCAAAAAATTGCCAGACTTGACTCATTACTCATTGTTAATATTTGATACGATTTGCAGCAAAATGAAAAGAAAAAAAACCAGTTCGCACACGTAGACTACACTCATAGGAAATCATTTCTCTCGATTTGTCAATGTTTACATATTTCAGGAGTCATTTCTGTTCAGCATCAAGCGAATGTGATCGTTACTTGTGAATACGTTCCTGAGTAACTGAAAACAAGTAGATAATATGTAAGGACTTGCTAGTTTTTCAAAGGATTCACTCGAACAACAAGCAGTGATTGTTGATTAAGCAGTAGATTAAAGACTAGCACAAACAATGAAAGAGTTAAACATGAGACAGACATTTATTTGATATAAATCTCAATATCTTTCTTTCTTTCTTTTGTCCTTCTCTGCTGTTTTGCCGCTAGGCAAAACTGATGATCGGTTTCCGAGATAATGCTCGCTCGGTCGCTTGATATGGTGTGGTATTGTAGAGTTTTAAGATGTCTGTAACTCCATCAACCCATCTTTTTCTTGGTCTGCCTTTTCCTCTTGGTGATTCCATTTTCAGGTTGTACGCTCTTGCAACTGTTGTATTGGGGTTCATTCTGACCAAGTTCCCAAATCATTTCAGTCTCTGTTTTTCAATAAATCTGATAACAGGTGTTGTTCCGACTGTTCTTCTAATTTCCTCATTTCTATATGGTCTCTTCTTGTTTTATTTACTGCTTTCCTCAGACATCTCATTTCGCATGTGGTAATCTCAATATATATGAGCATAATAAAGTGTCTAGCAGACATGAATGAATCAGAGAATAGCAACAAGGAAGCTCTTCAAGGTTGCTAGCCCATACGCAATTTAGTGTCGCCATTAGTAGCGTAACAAAGCAAAATACAAGCCTACGTGTCCACACACACATACACACACACTTACAAACACACACGCTCACACCCACACTTGCACACACACACACACACACACGCTAGGATGAACATTAATACTACATAAGTTGAGTAACGAAGGAGCTCTCTAGCCTATGTGTCCAGATGTGCTAAGATCAACAACACCACTACTATACTATGTTTATAATACCCAGCAGATAAAGTATGAAAGCAAAATGTCAAAGAAAACTATAAACCAATAATAAATGAAGATATTAAAACAAATAATATCTGAGCATATCTACAGAGAGAGAGAGAGAGAGAGAGAGAGAGAGAGAGAGCACTACATAAGAAACAAAGCTAATCATATGAATAAATGAAATGATTACAAGATAGGACAAATCATCGAGTATTGAAATTTAAGTGTACGTTTCGCTGGGAAGTGCAGGGATCGTTCAGGGGAATATTGAAGTAGCTATTAACAAAATCACATATTATATATATCTTGCTTTAGCGAATGATAACTTGGACAAAGAACATACAAATAAGATATTAGACTTACATTTAAGAAATGTATTAGACCTGTACACTGTAGAATTAAGTCAAGAAAAGAGTAACTCTGACTTCCTTGATAAGGTAAACATGGCCAACGTCAGCATTATTCACGTGGTAAAGTTGATTAGTGATCGAGATAGAGAAATTTACGAGATTGTCAATTATGTGATTTTTTCCTGTGCCATCAGTCTCTTTGGTTTAGTGGCAAATGTAATGAACATTATGGTGTTTTATAAACAAGGCTTCAAGAATACTATGAACATTAGCTTTTTTGGACTAGCCATCTCTGACCAATGTGGTCTTATAACTTTACTGTGGTTCAGTATTTGCGTGAACCCTTTATTTCTAAGATCTGACGTACAGATAATGCCAACAGAAGTACAACATCTTACAGCTGGTGCTCCTCATACATGTTTCGCTAGGGTGACTAGTTGGATAACAGTTTTCATTTCAGCAGAAAGATGTTTATGTGTAACATTACCACTCAAGATCAAACAGATTATCACGCCCAAGAGAACAACAATCATCGTCTGTATCATCTACGTCATCATGGTAGCTTCATTTTTACCAGAGTACGCCACTTCCTACTTTGACTGGAAGTTCTACCCAGAGAAGAACAGAACCTTGCTCGGGTTAGCTTTCACTAAGAACAGAAAAAATGTGGAAGGGTTAATATTCATCTTCAACTCCGTTCTGGGGTCACTGTCTTTCATCGCGGTCATCGTGTTTACTGTTATTCTTACCGTCCAACTTCAACGAAAATCAAAATGGCGTCGAGAGGCTACAGTAGATAAGATTAAATCTACCACTATCTCTACACGTGATAGAAAAACATTGAACATGGTGGTCATGATAGCAACAGTCTTAATTGTATGTTACGCGCCAGGTTTAGCTGTATCCATGGTTACATTTATGGAACCTGATATCAGCATAGTCGGTATCAACGTCAACGCTTTCTATGTTTTGTGGTCGTTTGGTTTTGTCTTTGAAGCCATCAACTCCAGCGTCAACATATTTCTCTACGACAACATGAGTACTAAATATAAAGAAACATTTCATCAAGTTTTTGCATGTGGACTTCCCGATCAGACAGAAAATTGATTTCATATAAGACACATATCAATTGCTTATTGAACCGATCTAATAGAACTTCATGTATATCTGTTCGCACTCAATCTGCCACAGGAGGTGTCAAAGGGTATTCATGCTAATGGTTCTCTCTTTCTCTCTCATTCGCGATCACCGCCCAGACCGATGTACCAGATCTTCCCATAAATTCTATTCATGTGGAAATCTGATTCATGCAGCCATATCATTGGTGTGTTTTACGTCACATCGTCAGCACCATTTGGAGCTCTTGTGCTTATCTTTCGGAGATGTGTCCGGTTTCAGCCAGCGTTTACTCTCCGTTCTGTAGTCGTCTACTGTTTTTTACGGTGTGGGATAGCTAATTCCACTCCCAATCTCCTTAGTCACCTCTTACGACATGCGTGGCAGGTAACAGTGGTTCTATTCTTTACACCCCAATTTGGGCCCCTGAAACCACTCGGGCGGCTAATGGTTCCAATAACTTTCCGGTTATACATGCTTCTCGTTCGGTATGTAAGGCGACAAGTCCTGTCTACACAATATGTCATTTCAAATTAGGTGATCGATGCATTCAAATATAAATTTTGTCTGGAACACACGTCCACCCCCTTACACACACTCACCTATAAATATATATATATATAAATATGTATGTATGTATATATGCGGGTATCTCTTTGCTTGACATCTAGTTTCAAACTTGTATATGTATGTATGTATATATGCGAGTATCTCTTTGCTTGACATCTAGTTTCAAACTTGTATATGTATGTATGTATATATGCGAGTATCTCTTTGCTTGACATCTAGTTTCAAACTTGTATATGTATGTATGTATATATGCGGGTATCTCTTTGCTTGACATCTAGTTTCAAACTTGTATATGTATGTATGTATATATGCAGTATCTCTTGCTTGACATCTAGTTTCAAACTTGTATATGTATGTATGTATATATGCGGGTATCTCTTTGCTTGACATCTAGTTTCAAACTTGTATATGTATGTATATATGCGGGTATCTCTTTGCTTGACATCTAGTTTCAAACTTGTATATGTATGTATGTATATATGCGGGTATCTCTTTGCTTGACATCTAGTTTCAAACTTGTATATGTATGTATGTATATATGCGAGTATCTCTTTGCTTGACATCTAGTTTCAAACTTGTTGAAACCTGCAATTTTCCGGTGTAACTCACATAAACTAAAATATATTATTTTATGAAAAATAAACCCCGGACATATAACAGACAATTATTTGAAGATTTTACAAGTTTTCTGAAAACTTTACGATAACAACAGCTTCAAATTACTGTATTCCACTCCATGACAACAGTTGTAAATTACTGTTTTCCACTTCATGACAACAGTTGTAAATTACTGTTTTTCACTCCATGACAACAGTTGTAAATTAATGCTTTCTTCTTCAAGACAACAGTTGTAAATTACTGTTTTCCACTCCATGACAACAATTGTAAATTAATGCATTCTTCTTCAAGACAACAATTGTAAATTACTGCATTCATCTCCATGACAACAGTTGCGTTGAACATACTTAAATGATCTTATTTAGATAAACAAAATTCAATATTCATATTGCAGCTCTTGTTGTTTAATTGATAATACTTTTCCATGTCAATAAAGAACACTTTTTTTGGTGTGAGAGAGAGAGAGGAGTGAATGTCAGATATTCTTCTTGATATCAAAGCGATGACAGTGTAGCAAACTGAGGAGAAACTCTCTGACCAGATTGAATTATATATATATATATACCATCACCATCATCATCATCATCATCAAATAGCTTTATCCTGAACAGAATTTTGCCACTTTAACAGTTCTTCGGAATTTCTCTCTCATAGGCCAGATGTCCTGCTTCTGCAGCGGTCATGTTCAAACCATCAGTTACATCCTGAATCCATCTTTTCATGGTCTTCCTCTTCTCCTCTTTGCCAGAATGTCTTCTTCCATGATGGTCTTCCAGCCCTCCTGTCTGTTTATATGTTAAAAATACTTCAATTTTCTCGTTTTTTGTAGCATCAGTCAGTTTGCTTTGATTTTGAGTTCTTTCTGGATAGATCTATTTGTTCTCTTCTCTGTCCATGATAAATTGAGGTCTCTTCTGTAACACTTATATTCAAAAGCATATATATGTTTTTCCACTGCCTTGTTAAATGTCCATGTTTCATACCCACACATTATCACTGGGAATATGCATGCTTTTAGTACTCTGATCTTTGTTTTCTTATCAGTTCCATTCTATACTGTTTCTAATTGTTTATTTATATATATATCATTACGATAGAGCGCGTGTAGTGTGTAGAATATCGTTGTCATCACAGCACACCTGAAATAAACTCTCAGTATCGCTAGTCTATTTTCTGATAACTTCCATCGTTATGTTCCAGGTTTCTTTCAATGTTTTATTCTTACCGTTGTCTTGGTCGCTCCCTGCCTTGTCTTCCAGAAATAATCTCTTGTATTATTGCTCTTTCTAACTTAATGTGACGTTTAATATGACGACAAGATTTCAGTTCTCGAAACACAATTTTCTTTATGAGGAATTTTTGTTTGCCACTTTATTTTGTCCATATCTATATTCTTTGTCTTTTTTGAATTCCTTGCCCACATTGCAAACAACAATTTCAAGTCTTCTTTGAATTCCTTGCCCACATTGCTAACAACAATTTCAAGTCTTCTTTGAATTCCTTGCCCACATTGCTAACAACAATTTCAATTCTTCTTTGAATTCCTTGCCCACATTGCTAACAACAATTTCAATTCTTCTTTGAATTCCTTGCCCACATTGCTAACAACAATTTCAAGTCTTCTTTGAATTCCTTGCCCACATTGCTAACAACAATTTCTAGTCTTCTTTGAATTCCTTGCCCACATTGCTAACAACAATTTCAAGTCTTCTTTGAATTCCTTGCTCACATTGCTAACAACAATTTCAAGTCTTCTTTGAATTCCTTGTCCACATTGCTAACAACAATTTCAAGTCTTCTTTGAATTCCTTGTCCACATAGCTAACAACAATTTCAAGTCTTCTTTGAATTCCTTGTCCACATTGCTAACAACAATTTCAAGTCTTCTTTGAATTGCTTGCCCACATTGCTAACAAAAATTTCAAGTCTTCTTTGAATTCCTTGCCCACATTGCTAACAAAAATGTCCAGCCCTCATCAGGCTCACTAGTCATCTACGTACACACAGACAGACATAATGCAACTACATTCTCTTGGATGAAAATGGTGGTCATCATCACCCGTGATGGATGAGCATCATCCTCATCATGTCTTCTTTGACTTCAGATAAAAATGTGCTGATCATGACTGTATTTGGTTGACAGACAAATATTTGACTTCAGACAAAAATGTGCTGATCATGACTGTATTTGGTTGACAGACAAATATTTGACTTCAGACAAAAATGTGCTGATCATGACTGTATTTGGTTGACAGGCAAATATTTGACTTCAGACAAAAATGTGCTGATCATGACTGTATTTGGTTGACAGACAAATATTTGACTTCAGACAAAAATGTCCTGATCATGAATGTATTTGGTTGACAGACAAATATTTGACTTCAGACAAAAATGTCCTGATCATGACTGTATTTGGTTGACAGACAAATATTTGACTTCAGACAAAAATGTCCTGATCATGACTGTATTTGGTTGACAGACAAATATTTGACTTCAGACAAAAATGTCCTGATCATGACTGTATTTGGTTGACAGACAAATATTTGACTTCAGACAAAAATGTGCTGATCATGACTGTATTTGGTTGACAGACAAATATTTGACTTCAGACAAAAATGTGCTGATCATGACTGTATTTGGTTGACAGACAAATATTTGACTTCAGACAAAAATGTGCTGATCATGACTGTATTTGGTTGACAGACAAATATTTGACTTCAGACAAAAATGTCCTGATCATGAATGTATTTGGTTGACAGACAAATATTTGACTTCAGACAAAAATGTGCTGATCATGACTGTATTTGGTTGACAGACAAATATTTGACTTCAGACAAAAATGTCCTGATCATGAATGTATTTGGTTGACAGACAAATATTTGACTTCAGACAAAAATGTGCTGATCATGACTGTATTTGGTTGACAGACAAATATTTGACTTCAGACAAAAATGTGCTGATCATGACTGTATTTGGTTGACAGACAAATATTTGACTTCAGACAAAAATGTGCTGATCATGACTGTATTTGGTTGACAGACAAATATTTGACTTCAGACAAAAATGTGCTGATCATGACTGTATTTGGTTGACAGACAAATATTTGACTTCAGACAAAAATGTGCTGATCATGACTGTATTTGGTTGACAGACAAATATTTGACTTCAGACAAAAATGTGCTGATCATGACTGTATTTGGTTGACAGACAAATATTTGACTTCAGACAAAAATGTCCTGATCATGACTGTATTTGGTTGACAGACAAATATTTGACTTCAGACAAAAATGTCCTTATCATGACTGTATTTGGTTGACAGACAAATATTTGACTTCATACAAAAATGTGCTGATCATGACTGTATTTGGTTGACAGACAAATATTTGACTTCAGACAAAAATGTCCTGATCATGACTGTATTTGGTTGACAGACAAATATTTGACTTCAGACAAAAATGTGCTGATCATGACTGTATTTGGTTGACAGACAAATATTTGACTTCAGACAAAAATGTGCTGATCATGACTGTATTTGGTTGACAGACAAATATTTGACTTCAGACAAAAATGTGCTGATCATGACTGTATTTGGTTGACAGACAAATATTTGACTTCAGACAAAAATGTCCTGATCATGAATGTATTTGGTTGACAGACAAATATTTGACTTCAGACAAAAATGTCCTGATCATGACTGTATTTGGTTGACAGACAAATATTTGACTTCAGACAAAAATGTCCTGATCATGACTGTATTTGGTTGACGACAAATATTTGACTTCAGACAAAAATGTCCTGATCATGACTGTATTTGGTTGACAGACAAATATTTGACTTCAGATAAAAATGTGCTGATCATGACTGTATTTGGTTGACAGACAAATATTTGACTTCAGACAAAAATGTGCTGATTATGACTGTATTTGGTTGACAGACAAATATTTGACTTCAGACAAAAATGTGCTGATCATGACTGTATTTGGTTGACAGACAAATATTTGACTTCAGACAAAAATGTCATGATCATGACTGTATTTGGTTGACAGACAAATATTTGACTTCAGACAAAAATGTGCTGATCATGACTGTATTTGGTTGACAGACAAATATTTGACTTCAGACAAAAATGTGCTGATCATGACTGTATTTGGTTGACAGACAAATATTTGACTTCAGACAAAAATGTGCTGATCATGACTGTATTTGGTTGACAGACAAATATTTGACTTCAGACAAAAATGTCCTGATCATGAATGTATTTGGTTGACAGACAAATATTTGACTTCAGACAAAAATGTCCTGATCATGACTGTATTTGGTTGACAGACAAATATTTGACTTCAGACAAAAATGTCCTGATCATGACTGTATTTGGTTGACGACAAATATTTGACTTCAGACAAAAATGTCCTGATCATGACTGTATTTGGTTGACAGACAAATATTTGACTTCAGACAAAAATGTGCTGATCATGACTGTATTTGGTTGACAGACAAATATTTGACTTCAGACAAAAATGTGCTGATTATGACTGTATTTGGTTGACAGACAAATATTTGACTTCAGACAAAAATGTGCTGATCATGACTGTATTTGGTTGACAGACAAATATTTGACTTCAGACAAAAATGTCCTGATCATGACTGTATTTGGTTGACAGACAAATATTTGACTTCAGACAAAAATGTCCTGATCATGACTGTATTTGGTTGACATACAAATATTTGACTTCAGACAAAAATGTCCTGATCATGACTGTATTTGGTTGACAGACAAATATTTGACTTCAGACAAAAATGTCCTGATCATGATTGTATTTGGTTGACAGACAAATATAACTGTTTCAATCCCTTGACATGATCTGAAATCAAACAAATTGTGTCCTCTATGTATCTTAGTTTGTGAATCATCTTAGTTTGGGAATCATCTTAGTTTGTGAATCATCTTAGTTTGTGAATCATCTTAGTTTGGGAATCATCTTAGTTTGTGAATCATCTTAGTTTGTGAATCATCTTAGTTTGTGAATCATCTTAGTTCGTGAATCATCTTAGTTTGGGAATCATCTTAGTTCGTGAATCATCTTAGTTTGTGAATCATCTTAGTTTGTGAATCATCTTAGTTTGTGAATCATCTTAGTTTGTGAATCATCTTAGTTCGTGAATCATCTTAGTTTGTGAATCATCTTAGTTTGTGAATCATCTTAGTTTGTGAATCATCTTAGTTTGTGAATCATCTTAGTTTGTGAATCATCTTAGTTTGTGAATCATCTTAGTTCGTGAATCATCTTAGTTTGGGAATCATCTTAGTTTGTGAATCATCTTAGTTTGTGAATCATCTTAGTTTGGGAATCATCTTAGTTTGTGAATCATATTTTCGCCCGTGTTTTGCCAGGACTTACAAGGACAGGAAAGAATAGTACCACTGCGACCTACACAAAATGTCGTAAGAGGCGACTAAGGTATGCGACCTAGAGAAACTATCCTAGTAAATAACAAGCATCGCAGAAATCGTATGTGTTGGCCTAGTTATAGGTTCATAGCACAACCTGCAATTGCTGTTAGGCTCAAGTCATATACAAATCACAAAGAGTGGTTTAACAAGTGGTCAGTATGGAGTGTGAGCGTCTGTAGCTCAAGCGGTATTGAGCTCGATCACAGACCCAAGCGTACCTGGTTCAAACCCCAGGGTTTGCAAGTTTGGAAGCAAATTCATGTCCGTGAGATTTTTACAAAAAGGTAAAATAGACCTCACCGTTCAGAAAGCAATGACAAACTACTGAACGTATAAGTGGTGCCTAGAAAAATCAACGACTCGTTTACTGTGGTTGATGGCTACGTCCGTTGGGATATGCCAGGATTTTCATTTTCAATATGGAGTGTTCGAAAAATAAGAAGTAGAAAGAGGAAGAAGAATATTTTCACTACTTGTACTTTCACTACTTGTACTTTCACTAATTGTACTTTCACTACTTGTACTTTCACTAATTGTACTTTCACTACTTGTACTTTCACTAATTGTACTTTCACTACTTGTACTTTCACTACTTGTACTTTCACTACTTGTACTTTCACTACTTGTACTTTCACTAATTGTACTTTCACTACTTGTACTTTCACTACTTGTACTTTCACTACTTGTACTTTCACTACTTGTACTTTCACTACTTGTACTTTCACTACTTGTACTTTCACTACTTGTAAACAAATATCAAATCTTTGTTATTTTGGTGGAGACCTCCGTATATCATGGGCAGAGAAGAGACTCCGTATATCATGGACAGAGAAGAGAATAAATAAATCTATCCAGAAAGAACTCAAAATCAAAGCAAACTGACTGATGCTAGAGAAAAAGAGAAAATTGAAGTATTTTTAACATATAAATAGACACGAAGGGTTGTAGAAGACCATCATGGAAGGAGACATTCTGGCAAAGAGGAGAAGAGGAAGACCATGAAAAAGATGGATTCAGGATGTAACTGATGGCTTGAGCATGACCGCTGCAGAGAGAGGACATCTGGCCTATGAGAGAGAGAAATTCCGAAGAACTGTTAAAGTGGCAAAATTCTGTTCAGGATAAAGCTATTTGATGATGATGATGATGATGGTATATATATATATATAATTCAATCTGGTCAGAGAGTTTCTCCTCAGTTTGCTACACTGTCATCGCTTTGATATCAAGAAGAATATTTTCTCACACACAAAAAGTGTTCTTTATTGACATGGACAAGTATTATCAATTAAACATCAAGAGCTGCAATATGAATATTGAATTTTGTTTATCTAAATAAGATCATTTAAGTATGTTCAACGCAACTGTTGTTATGGAGATGAATGCATTAATTTACAACTGTTGTTATGGTGACGAATTGCTCAATATATGTTCTCTTCTTCTTCTTCTTCTTTGTCGTCACACTGCTACCGGGTTGTTGCCCAGTGTCGTCACACTGCTACCGGGTTGTTGCCCAGTGTCGTCACACTGCTACCGGGTTGTTGCCCAGTGTCGTCACACTGCTACCGGGTTGTTGCCCAGTGTCGTCACACTGCTACCGGGTTGTTGCCCAGTGTCGTGGTTTTCTGTTTTTGTTTTGCGCTGTTCTGGTGGCTTGTGTGATTATTATCTTTGCTCTTTCACAGGATGCTGCTACGCCATCTAACCATCTTTTCCGTAGTCTTCCTCTTGCCTTCTTTCCCGATGTTATGTTGTAGAAGACTCTGTATACTGTGGAGTTTGGATGCATTCTTATTAAGTGGCCAAACCACTTCATTCTTTGTTTATCTATGTAATTCAAGCACATCAATATGTTCTCTATTGATGTTAAATACAACTAACCACCCTGTGCACATATAACCGTTCCGATGTTTCACCAATACTCTAACATCTGCTTGTTGTTCATGATATAATGTTTCTATTAGATGGATCGAATGTGATGGTGTCTCACATGTTGTTCCACAATTTCTGATGTTGTAACTAGATGAAAGACTTAATGTATTTGATACAACATATATGAAAAGTAACAAAGAACGCTCTGCATTTCTAAAAAAATATCTCTTATATTGAAAAAAGGATCCCGGTTGACTCTGCCATGACTGAAACCCCCATGAGTTTCCTTCTGATTCGTATTCTTTGTGTGTATCTATTCACATATTATGTGAGAGAAGATGGCATGCTTTTGGTGAAGCAAGACACTAGACGGAAGAAACGCTGCTCCAATCGGGCATAGACACTAGACGGAAGAAATGCTGCTCTACTCGGGCATAGACACTAGACGGAAGAAACGCTGCTCTACTCGGGCAAAGACACTAGACGGAAGAAATGCTGCTCTACTCGAGCAAAGACACTAGACGGAAGAAATGCTGCTCTACTCGGGCAAAGACACTAGACGGAAGAAATGCTGCTCTACTCGGGCATAGACACTAGACGGAAGAAATGCTGCTCTACTCGGGCAAAGACACTAGACGGAAGAAATGCTGCTCTACTCGGGCATAGACACTAGACGGAAGAAATGCTGCTCTACTCGGGCACAGACACTAGACGGAAGAAACGCTGCTCTACTCGGACAAAGACACTAGACGGAAGAAATGCTGCTCTACTCGGGCACAGACACTAGACGGAAGAAATGCTGCTCTACTCGGGCAAATACACTAGACGGAAGAAATGCTGCTCTACTCGGGCAAAGACACTAGACGGAAGAAATGCTGCTCTACTCGGGCACAGACACTAGACGGAAGAAATGCTGCTCTACTCGGGCACAGACACTAGACGGAAAAAATGCTGCTCTACTCGGGCATAGACACTAGACGGAAGAAATGCTGCTCTACACGGGCATAGACACTAGACGGAAGAAATGCTGCTCTACTTGGGCATAGACACTAGACGGAAGAAATGCTGCTCTACTCGGGCATAGACACTAGACGGAAGAAATGCTGCTCTACTCGGGCAAAGACACTAGACGGAAGAAATGCTGCTCTACTCGGGCATAGACACTAGACGGAAGAAACGCTGCCTACTCGTGCAAAGACACTAGACGGAAGAAAGGATGCTCTACTCTAGCATAGACACTAGACGGAAGAAAGGCTGCTCTACTCGGGCATAGACACTAGACGGAAGAAATGCTGCTCTACTCGGGCATAGACACTAGACGGAAGAAATGCTGCTCTACTCGGGCATAGACACTAGACGGAAGAAATGCTGCTCTACTCGGGCATAGACACTAGACGGAAGAAATGTAGCTCTACCCGGGCAAAGACACTAGACGGAAGAAATGCTTCTCTACTCGGGCATAGACACTAGACGGAAGAAATGCTGCTCTACTCGGGCAAAGACACTAGACGAAAGAAACGCTGCTCTTCTCGGGCAAAGACACTAGACGAAAGAAATGCTGCTCTACTCGAGCAAAGACACTAGACGGAAGAAATGCTGCTCTACTCGAGCAAAGACACTAGACGGAAGAAATGCTGCTCTACTCGGGCATAGACACTAGACGGAAGAAATGCTGCTCTACTCGGCATAGACACTAGACGGAAGAAATGCTGCTCTACTCGGGCATAGACACTAGATGGAAGAAATGCTGCTCTACTCGGGCATAGACACTAGACGGAAGAAATGTAGCTCTACCCGGGCAAAGACACTAGACGGAAGAAATGCTTCTCTACTCGGCATAGACACTAGACGGAAGAAATGCTGCTCTACTCGGGCAAAGACACTAGACGAAAGAAACGCTGCTCTTCTCGGGCAAAGACACTAGACGAAAGAAATGCTGCTCTACTCGAGCAAAGACACTAGACGGAAGAAATGCTGCTCTACTCGAGCAAAGACACTAGACGGAAGAAATGTAGCTCTACTCGGGCAAAGACACTAGATGGAAGAAATGCTGCTCTATTCGGGCACAGACACTAGACGGAAGAAATGCTGCTCTACTCGGGCATAGACACTAGACGGAAGAAATGCTGCTCTACTCGGGCAAAGACACTAGACGGAAAAAATGCTGTTCTACTCGGGCAAAGGCACTAGACGGAAGAAATGCAGCTCTACTCGGGCAAAGACACTAGACGGAAGAAATGCTGCTCTACTGGGGCAAAGACACTAGACGGAAGAAACGCTGCTCTACTCGGGCAAAGGCACTAGACGGAAGAAATGCAGCTCTACTCGGGCAAAGACACTAGACGGAAGAAATGCTGCTCTACTGGGGCAAAGACACTAGACGGAAGAAACGCTGCTCTACTCGGGCAAAATAAAACTAAGGTGATTCACATGAAGGTAGTGTGACACTGCTACTGTCACAAGGTTCGATCAAAAGTTTGATGGAATTTGAATTAGTGTCTGACCACATTTTCAGAGCTAGGTTTCATTTAGGTTTCAGAAGATCTACCTCATTATATGTATGTCTAGATGAACATCTCAGAAGATCTACCTCATTATATGTATGTCTAGATGAACATCGCAGAAGTGAAGGAGAAAGATATTTCTATTTGCAACTGTAGGCAACTGTAGGCAACTGTAGGCAACTGTAGGCAACTGCAGGCAACTGTAGGCAACTGCAGGCAACTGCAGGCAACTGTTGACAAGACATCAAAGGACGACATGCTGATTCTTCTGAGAGAGCTGAATGTCAAGGTCTGCAACGATAAAATTAACATAGCAGTATATGCCGACTCAGGGTGGCATGTTATGCTAGCAGTAATCGAGTGAGCATAAGTAGACTCAAGATGGCATGCCTTGCTGGGAATAGTTCTGTGATCATATGCAGAATCAAGATGGCATGCCTTGCTGGGAATAGTTATGTGATCATATACAGAATCAAGATGGCATGCCTTGCTGGGAATAGTTCTGTGATCATATGCAGAATCAAGATGGCATGTAATTCTACTTATATGTTTTAGATACTTTCCTGCATATCTGATCCAGTCCTGTACATTTGTAACAGTTTCACTGTTATGTCTAGGGTATATTCGGGGGCAACTCAAACCACCCCCTTTATTGCACTGGGTGTCCTTGAGTCTGTAGGTAAACACCTTGTTTACAAACATTTAGTTGCTGACCAGCAGTTTACTAACTCAGGACATTAGTTTATCCCATGGTATTCCGGGACTCCTTTAATCTCGGAAATCTCGAGACCCAGGTAGGGGCAGCTGGGGGTTTTTGGTTACATATATTCAGTTGAGACATAGATTTAGGGAGAGAAGGAAGTCAGAAATCACTGAAGAGAATAGTTAAGCTAGAAAGAGTTGAACCAGAGGTACTGATTAGGATAGTTGAGAGTTAAGCCAGAGGTAGTGAAGCCAGAAGTAGTGAGGACAGAACCCACTGAAGAGAGCAGAAGCCAGAACGCAACAGTAGAGGTAAACACAGATAGAAAAGAGAAGTGGCAGTGATCGCATTTTTAATTGACTGACCAAGGATTTGAAGTGAAAGAGATCACCAGTGACTGACGAGCGAGGTCAGGATGTGTCCTGAGAGGAAATTGTATAGGTAAATTATATATATATTATTCTCCGATATGAATCGAGAGGAACATTTTTCCTATATTTAGAGTGTTTCGAGAGGAACATTTTCACTATATATTTAGAGTGTTTCGAGAGGAACATTTTCACTATATATTTAGAGTGATCGAGAGGAACATTTTCACTATATATTTAGAGTGATCGAGAGGAACATTTTCACTATATATTTAGAGTGATCGAGAGGAACATTTTTCCTATATTTAGAGTGATCGAGAGGAACATTTTCCCTATACTTAGAGTGATCGAGAGGAACATTCTCACTATATTTAGAGTGATTGAGAGGAACATTTTCAATATATATTTAGAGAGATCGAGAGGAACATTTTCACTATATATTTCAGAGTGATCGAGAGGAACATTTTCACTATATATTTAGAGTGATCGAGAGGAACATTTTCACTATATATTTAGAGTGATCGAGAGGAACATTTTCACTATATATTTAGAGTGATCGAGAGGAACATTTTCACTATATATTTAGAGTGATCGAGAGGAACATTTTCCCTATATTTAGAACTTTTATAGAAAGTGCCAGCCGGTAACTTTCCAAATTACAGTGGAAGAATCGAGTCAGTATGAAGACAAATTCTAGGACAAGCTTAATATTACGGGTTAATGAACTAGAGTGTTAAATTAGGTCAATTGTGTTAGGATAGCGTGTTAATGTGTAATTGAAACCTTTCTTGTGTATATTTAGGTGTAATAATTTACCAATCGTACATATATTGTATTATGACGATAAATTGTCTTGTTATAATGCGAGTCCCTGAGGACTCCTGAGGGTTGACTTAATACATTGCTAATTTAGCAGAAACTTTTGTTATCTAGTTAGTGTTATTTTCTATAGTCATTTATGTTTTATGTAAAGAGAGTGTCTGTGGTTCGGGTGACCTTTCTGTAGCCATTTCACGGGCTGTATTTTTTTTTCTATTCTATTTCCTTTCTCCTTGTATTATTGTTTTCTTTTTCTTTCCTTTCTGGGGCCTTGTACCAGCTGGTCTGTTACACATTAAGATATCATCAGGGACAAGTCTATGTGCTTAACAGTCAGACAGAATGCACACATTTTGAGTGTGTTCTTTTATATTAAGTAATACATGTGGAAGAAGGTAACAACAGAGAAGCCACTGACATATCGAATTCACGTTCATGTGCATACAACTACATATGGAATCCACGTTCATGTACATAAAACTACATATGGAATCCACGTTCCATTGCATAGAACTACATATGGAATCCACGTTAATGTGCATAGAACTACATATGGAATCCACGTTAATGTGCATAGAACTACATATGGAATCCACGTTCCATTGCATAGAACTACAACCTCACGAACACACAGCGAAACAGTGCACATAACTGGCGATAATTCTGAGTCAAAATTAACGATATACGGAAATATGGTCTGGCATCCATGATGCCCCCTAGTGTAGTGCCACAGTTTGTTGACTTCCCAATTGACCATATAAGGTAACAGTACGTACAAGTTCACTTTATTGTAGACATTCTTCAGGTTAGACACTATCAAGATTTGATTGGAAGCATTGGCCAACATCATATTATCACCTGTCTATATTATATACACACCTGTCTACATTATATACACACCTGTCTATATTACATACACACCTGTCTATATTATATACACACCTGTCTACATTATATACACACCTGTCTACATTATATACACACCTGTCTACATTATATACACACCTTTCTATATTACATACACACCTGTCTATATTACATACACACATGTCTACATTATATACACACCTGTCTATATTATATACACACCTGTCTACATTATATACACACCTGTCTACATTATATACACACCTGTCTACATTATATACACACCTGTCTACATTATATACATACCTGTCTATATTACATACACACCTGTCTACATTATATACACACCTGTCTACATTATATACACACCTGTCTATATTATATACATACCTGTCTATATTATATACACACCTGTCTACATTGTATACACACCTGTCTATATTGTATACACACCTGTCTATATTATGTACACACCTGTCAATATTATATACACAGCTGTCTCCCTAGGTCGTCCATCCTTTCGTGAAAACATTGCTCTGTTTTGTAACTCAGTGATACTTTTTTCTCATAGTTCTCTCATAGTTCTCTCATACTTTCTTATAACAGGTTTAACTAGTGGTTGGTCAGACATTTCTTTTAACTAGTGGTTGGTCAGACATTTCTTTTAACTAGTGGTTGGTCAGACATTTCTTTTAACTAGTGGTTGGTCAGACATTTCTTTATAACACGTTTAACTAGTGGTTGGTCAGACATTTCTTTATAACAGGTTTAACTAGTGGTTGGTCAGACATTTCTTTTAACTAGTGGTTGGTCAGACATTTCTTTATAACAGGTTTAACTAGTGGTTGGTCAGACATTTCTTTATAACAGGTTTAACTAGTGGTTGGTCAGACATTTCTTTTAACTAGTGGTTGGTCAGACATTTCTTTTTAACAGGTTTAACTAGTGGTTGGTCAGACATTTCTTTTAACTAGTGGTTGGTCAGACATTTCTTTATAACAGGTTTAACTAGTGGTTGGTCAGACATTTCTTTATAACAGGTTTAACTAGTGGTTGGTCAGACATTTCTTTATAACAGGTTTAACTAGTGGTTGGTCAGACATTTCTTTTAACTAGTGGTTGGTCAGACATTTCTTTATAACAGGTTTAACTAGTGGTTGGTCAGACATTTCTTTATAACAGGTTTAACTAGTGGTTGGTCAGACATTTCTTTATAACAGGTTTAAATAGTGGTTGGTCAGACATTTCTTTATAACAGGTTTAACTAGTGGTTGCTCAGACATTTCTTTATAACAGGTTTAACTAGTGGTTGGTCAGACATTTCTTTTAACTAGTGGTTGGTCAGACATTTCTTTTTAACAGGTTTAACTAGTGGTTGGTCAGACATTTCTTTTAACTAGTGGTTGGTCAGACATTTCTTTATAACAGGTTTAACTAGTGGTTGGTCAGACATTTCTTTATAACAGGTTTAACTAGTGGTTGGTCAGACATTTCTTTTAACTAGTGGTTGGTCAGACATTTCTTTATAACAGGTTTAACTAGTGGTTGGTCAGACATTTCTTTATAACAGGATTAGCTAGTGGTTGGTCAGACATTTCTTTATAACAGGTTTAACTAGTGGTTGGTCAGACATTTCTTTATAACAGGTTTAACTAGTGGTTGCTCAGACATTTCTTTATAACAGGTTTAACTAGTGGTTGCTCAGACATTTCTTTATAACAGGTTTAACTAGTGGTTGGTCAGACATTTCTTTATAACAGGTTTAACTAGTGGTTAGTCAGACATTTCTTTTAACTAGTGGTTGGTCAGACATTTCTTTTAACTAGTGGTTGGTCAGACATTTCTTTATAACAGGTTTAACTAGTGGTTGCTTAGACATTTCTTTATAACAGGTTTAACTAGTGGTTGGTCAGACATTTCTTTATAACAGGTTTAACTAGTGGTTGGTCAGACATTTCTTTATAACAGGTTTAACTAGTG
The DNA here is from genome assembly GCA_020796225.1 of Arion vulgaris. Taxonomy (NCBI): domain Eukaryota; kingdom Metazoa; phylum Mollusca; class Gastropoda; order Stylommatophora; family Arionidae; genus Arion; species Arion vulgaris. The sequence continues at coordinate 2,324,761 of CM036757.1, forward strand.
GTTGGTCAGACATTTCTTTTAACTAGTGGTTGGTCAGACATTTCTTTATAACAGGTTTAACTAGTGGTTGGTCAGACATTTCTTTATAACAGGTTTAACTAGTGGTTGGTCAGACATTTCTTTATAACAGGTTTAACTAGTGGTTGGTCAGACATTTCTTTATAACAGGTTTAACTAGTGGTTGGTCAGACATTTCTTTATAACAGGTTTAACTAGTGGTTGGTCAGACATTTCTTTATAACAGGTTTAACTAGTGGTTGGTCAGACATTTCTTTTAACTAGTGGTTGGTCAGACATTTCTTTATAACAGGTTTAACTAGTGGTTGGTCAGACATTTCTTTATAACAGGTTTAACTAGTGGTTGGTCAAACATTTCTTATAACAGGTTTAACTAGTGGTTGGTCAGACATTCTTTTAACTAGTGGTTGGTCAGACATTTCTTTATAACAGGTTTAACTAGTGGTTGGTCAGACATTTCTTTGATTTCATTACTTCTCATGAATTCGTCCCATTTTATTTTCATTATATTTCGCAGATATCAAAAAAATGAATTCAACTTACTTTCTATATCTTTAATCATATTCCAACTCTTGCAAAGCATGTGTTAGGATTAAGACAAGATTGAAATTGAAAATTCGTAACTGAGTTGAAAGCTTATATAACTTGGAGTTCCATATTTTATTTGAAATAATAAAAATGATTTTTTGCTTATATATATATTAGCTAAAAAGAAAAATATAAATAATTTATATATATATATATATATAGAGAGAGAGAGAGATAGAGAGCGAGAAGAGTTAAGACATGGTGTCACCCAATAACTCTCACAATATTATTCCAGATGTATATGTGATATCATCCACAAATTTTATTCTTGATCTCTGATTTATTTTGTTCTGAATCAGTAAATACAATTTAGTTATAAAAATATCAAATAAATCTAGACTTGCTTCAGGCAGCACAAGTTGACAAGCAGAACACTCGGTTGTGATATTTCAAACTTAAATCTATAATTATGCCTGTATGTAATTTAAGAACATGGCATTTCTTTTGCCACTTTGAATAAAAACTACCCAGAAAATATCTTAAACAGTCATCAATGACATATTTGAGATGCCATAGAAATGTACATCTATTATCCAGATAAATTAAACATGACAGCTAATGATAATGTATCGGTTCCAACGTTTAAAAATTATTAGTATTTGGCAGTTAATGTTATGCTACATCTGGCTTCAAATCTGGGACTTGGTTTCATTGATATTTTGTCTATAATAAAGATATCAACGTTGATTTATATAATTATTTATATCAAGTAAAGTCACACATATATTTCATAGACCAGGTTCATAGACCAGGTTCATAGACCAGGTTCATAGACCAGGTTCATAGACCAGGTTCATAGATCTGGTTCATAGACCAGGTTCATAGACCACGTTCACAGACCAGGTTCATAGACCATGTTCATAGACCAGGTTCATAGACGAGGTTCATAGACGAGGTTCATAGATCAGGTTCATAGATCAGGTTCATAGACCATGTTCATAGACCAGGTTCATAGACGAGGTTCATAGACCAGGTTCATAGACGAGGTTCATAGACCATGTTCATAGATCATGTTCATAGATTAGGTTCATAGACCAGGTTCATAGACCAGGTTTATAGATCATGTTCATAGACCAGGTTCATAGACGAGGTTCATAGACCATGTTCATAGATAGTGTTCACAGACCAGATTTATATTCACGAGTATTGTATTGTTTCTTTAAATAATCGCAGCAATTGATGGTCAACAATAGTTCATTGTAAAGAAACATGAATTTAGTTATATCTGGTAATATTACTTGTTTTATATCAATATTCCAGCATGGTTATCTATTTCTGTGTGCTTCTTCAGAGGACAATCTTGTGGGACATTTATAGTCATCTTTATGAATAAACTTTCATCGTTTTATCTTTGTAACAATTTCAAGTAACTCTGCGGTCACATTTGAAAGATGTACAACATCAGTAGGTTTTCCGTTGTCAAACTTGTCAGTGATAATGATAGAGAGATATATGAGATTATCAATTACATGTTGATTACCACTATCATCAGTCTCTTCGGCGTGGTAGCTAATGTCATGAACATCTTGGTTTTCTACAAACAAGGATTCAATAATGCCATGAACATCAGCTTTTTTGGACTTGCCGTATCCGATCTGTGTGGTCTTATCACTTTATTGTGGGTCGGGGTTTGTGTCAATCCTTTAGTTGACACATCTGACGTACTCATGATGCCTAGAGAAGTGCAATATTTGACAGGGGGTGCCCCACACACTTGTTTCGCTAGGATAACTGGTTGGATAACTGTATTTATTACAGCAGAAAGATGTTTATGTGTAACATTACCTCTCAAGATAAAACAGATTATTACACCCAAGAGAACGACTTTGACAGTTGGTATGATTTATCTGGCAATGATAACTTCTTTTCTGCCAGAGTACGCCACTTCCTATATAGGATGGAAATTCTACCCAGGCAACAATCGAACTCTATTAGGTTTAATGTTCAGGAAAAGCAGAAAGAAGGTTGAAGGGTTAATATTCATCTTATACTCTATACTAGGGTCAGTATCTTTCATTGCGGTCATCGTGTTCACGGTCATCCTGACAGTCCAGCTTAAAAGAAAATCAAAATGGCGTAGAACGGCTACTGTAGATAAGACTGGCCTGACGCGATGTCTACACGTGAAAGAAAAACTTTGAACATGGTAGTCATGATAGCAACAGTCTTAATTGTATGTTACACGCCTGGTGTCGCTGTATCCATAGTTACATTTTCCGATCCAGAGATGACAATTGCTGGTGTTAATGTGAATGTTTTCTTTGTGTTGTGGTCGGTTGTGTTTATCTTTGAAGCCATCAACTCCAGCGTCAACATATTTCTCTACTACAAGATGAGCACTAAATATAGAGAAACATTTCATCAAATATTTGCTATTGGAAACAAAGATACACAGGAGACCACTTGAAACTATGAACCAGGTATCTGATAGACACAACTACGATCACCTTTACTGGCATTAAGTGAACAAGATATCAGATAAATATAAACATGACAAACTTTACAGGTATTAAGTGAACCAAGTATCTGATAAACACAAACATGACACAATTTACTGGCATTAAGTGAACCAGGTATCTGATAAGTACAGAGGACAAACTTTACGGGCATAAAGTGAGCCAGGTATCAGAAAAACACAGCAGAGCAAATTTTGCAGGTATTAAGTGAACCAGGTATCTGATAAACACAAACATGACATACATTACTGACATTAAGTGAACTAAGTTGAGAACGAATGAGAGTGTTAGATTGTTGGTCCTACAAGAGAATAAAGTGAGAAATAAACTCATGAGAACGAATGAGAGTGTTAGATTATTGGTTCTACAAGAGAATAAAGTGAGAAATAAACTCATGAGAACGAATGAGAGTGTTAGATTATTGGTTCTACAAGAGAATAAAGTGAGAAATAAACTCATGAGAATCACACATTTGATATTTACATTAATATTTGCTATGTTCATCTATTGTTTTTGTCAATTACTATCATGTGTTCAGTAATATCATTTCTACTTGAGATGTAATTGTGTTTCATATTAAATTATTGTTATATGTTTCTACTTGAGATGTAATTGTGTTTCATGTTAAATTATTGTTGTATTTTTCTACTTGAGATGTAATTGTGTTTCATGTTAAATTATTGTTATATTTTTCACTTGAGATGTAATTGTGTTTCATGTTAAATTATGTTATATTTTTACTTGAGATGTAATTGTGTTTCATGTTAAATTATTGTTATATTTCTCTTGAGATGTAATGTGTTTATGTTAAATTATTGTTATATTTTTCTACTTGAGATGTAATTGTGTTTCATGTTAAATTATTGTTATATTTTTCTATTTGAGATGTAATTGTGTTTCATGTTAAATTATTGTTATATTTTTCTACTTGAGATGTAATTGTGTTTCATGTTAAATTATTGTTATAAAAAGAAAAGAAAAATGTGGTTTTTATTAAAGAAAATAAAATGTGGGTTTCATTTCAGAAATGTATTTCATCTGTGATTTTCATATTCATATTTCATCTGTGATTTTCATATTCATATTTCATCTGTGATTTTCATATTCATATTTCATCTGTGATTTTCATATTCATATTTCATCTGTGATTTTCATATTCATATTTCATCTGTGATTTTCATATTCATATTTCATCTGTGATTTTCATATTCATATTTCATCTGTGATTTTCATATTCATATTTCATCTGTGATTTTCATATTCATATTTCATCTGTGATTTCATATTCATATTTCATCTGTGATTTCTATTCATATTTCATCTGTGATTTTCATATTCATATTTCATCTGTGATTTTCATATTCACTGAAAATGTTGATAACAAGCAAGAGAAAACTTGATAATATCAGTGGACAATCGAGATTAATTCAAAACTTGATGACATATATCATGTTTTGATTGTTTATTTTGATCTATGACGACAGACAATGTTTTTAGAATGTATCAAATAATTACTGAACAGAGACGTTGTGTCAGTATCGTTATCTCAGAGAAAGTTACATTTCTTAAAAATATATTTCGACAATAGTTGACAATTTGAAGTGAATCAGTTGTGTGTTAGATGTATCTGTCCCTAAATATTGAAAGTATGCATGGCCAATTTGAAGTGAATCAGTTGTGTGTTAGATGTATCTGTCCCTAAATATTGAAAGTATGCATGGCCAATTTGAAGTGAATCAGTTGTGTGTTAGATGTATCTGTCCCTAAATATTGAAAGTATGCATGGCCAATTTGAAGTGAATCAGTTGTGTGTTAGATGTATCTGTCCCTAAATATTGAAAGTATGCATGGCCAATTTGAAGTGAATCAGTTGTGTGTTAGATGTATCTGTCCCTAAATATTGAAAGTATGCATGGCCAATTTGAAGTGAATCAGTTGTGTGTTAGATGTATCTGTCCCTAAATATTGAAAGTATGCATGGACCCACAACTTGTAGAATCAGATAACTGGAATTTTATTTTATGATTTCGTATGTCTGCCATTTTCATAGACTTTTAAATATCGATACAAACCTCGTTACCAGTTCTAGTTGGTATGTATTTCTGTACTTGATACTCAGGAATTTCATCGACACAAGTGTCTGATGATTGTGCATCAAATATTGTTATCTTCATATCAGCGACTAAACATGGTTGTTTTTTCACACTTCAGATCTGTGCATAAATTATACTCTTAAGTGTATTTTACGGGTTGATGTCTTCCACAAATTCTCAGACTGATGTGGTATGACAGAGTTGCAAACACAGACCTGTAGGTAAGAACTGAACAGGAACTCATGATGACCTATGGCAAGAGGAAAAAATAGCGATGGGTCGGGCATACCCTACGGACGCCCTAAACAGACCTGGAGGCGAAGTCTTCTTGAGGAACTGAAGAATACTCGATTATCCTGGGAGACCATACAGAAAACAGACAGAGACGAGGAGAAATGACGAACAGCTATTGAAGCCCTATGCTCCACGAGGAGCGGAGAGAAATAAGTCAGAAAGTACGTATTTTAAATAAAGGTATGATGGGTTGGCAGTGGGAATAAGTTTTCACTTGTTCCACTTGTTTCATTGTGTTTTGTGAGAAATGTCGGTAGTCTAGGAAGGTGAGTAAATGTGAAAGGAAAGGTAAACGATGGATGTTGTATCTATGTATTTCTAATCTGTTCAACTTGTCGGTGTCAGGTCAACAAAATAATATTCTCTAATCCTGTTCAACTTGTCGGTGTCAGGTCAACAAAATAATATTCTCTAATCCTGTTCAACTTGTCGGTGTCAGGTCAACAAAATAATATTCTCTAATCCTGTTCAACTTGTCGGTGTCAGGTCAACAAAATAATATTCTCTAATCCTGTTCAACTTGTGGTGTCAGGTCACAAAATAATATTCTCTAATCCTGTTCAACTTGTCGGTGTCAGGTCAACAAAATAATATTCTCTAATCCTGTTCAACTTGTCGGTGTCAGGTCAACAAAATAATATTCTCTAATCCTGTTCAACTTGTCGGTGTCAGGTCAACAAAATAATATTCTCTAATCCTGTTCAACTTGTCGGTGTCAGGTCAACAAAATAATATTCTCTAATCCTGTTCAACTTGTCGGTGTCAGGTCAACAAAATAATATTCTCTAATCCTGTTCAACTTGTCGGTGTCAGGTCAACAAAATAGACACATGTAGCGAACCTCCTTATGCACTTTGTACAAGGTGGAATTTAGTGTTTAGGATATTACGTCGATCCGTCGTTTACGTGGTCGTCCTCTTAATGATGTATCAACGGAACTAGTTCAAGCAGTAAGAGAGGCTGTCGCTAATATGTGTCATACAGTATGAGGGAAGAACTGATGTCCACAAACTTGGAAAAGATCATGATATACCATCTTTCAAAACAAGAACATTTGCAAATTGTATGCAGGAAGTAACGGTTTGTTAGAAATTGTGTATAAGTTTATCAGAAATGTGTACAATTAAGTCAGACGTAATTATTGGTGATTCGTGAAACTCTCCCTTGACAATAGACAAGTTTCTTGAAACTTTCCCTTGATAATAGACAAGTTTCGTGAAACTCTCCCTTGACAATAGACAAGTTTCTTGCGAAGGAGAAGATTTAAGAAACATCCTGTCTCCTGAGAGATACAACTATAGACTCTGTGTGAACGTCGCTACAGAGACTCTCCAGGTGTGCATCCTGTTAAGTGCGAAACTATTGTGTCCACTTGCCTATGGACATGTCACAAATATCCACCAAGGACATACATAGACAAATATTGTGTCCACATGCTTGTAGACATATCAAAAATCTTCACCAAGGAAACGCCCAGCCCAGTAAAACAAAGTTTAGGAAGTTGACCGTGTAACACAATCAAATCAATGTTGTAAGTGAGATTACATCTTTGAGATGGGGACCTCTAAGCAAAATCTCAGAAGAGAGGACCTGTTAGTTTTGAAAGACAGCTTTGAGAAGGGGACCTCTAAGCAAAATCTCGGAACAGAGGACCTGTTAGTCCTGAAAGACATATTTGTTAACAGAGACAACTTTGACACCCAGACATATACTGCTTTACGTCTGTCTTGCAGTCTCAGATTGAGGATACTCAAAGGATAAGACAAGCTAACTTCACATAACTATTTGTTGATATAGGCTGCACTGGATCACAGATAACAGTGTGACTGGGGGTTCTTCCTGAACAAAGTACAGTGTGACCGGGGGCGGGGGTTCTCACTGAACAAAGTACAATGTGACCGGGGGTTCTCACTTACCAAAGTACAGTGTGACTGAGGGTTCTCACTAACTAGAATACAGTGTGACCGAGGGTTCTCCTTGAACAGAGTACAGTATGACCGGGGATTCTCCTTGAACAGAGTACAGTATGACCGGGGATTCTCCTTGAACAGAGTACAGTGTGACCGGGGGTTCTCCTTGAACAGAGTACAGTATGACCGGGGATTCTCCTTGAACAGAGTACAGTGTGACCGGGGGTTCTCCTTGAACAGAGTACAGTATGACCGGGGATTCTCCTTGAACAGAGTACAGTGTGACCGGGTTCTCCTTGAACAGAGTACAGTATGACGGGATCTCCTTGAACAGTACAGTGTGACCGGGGTTCTCCTTGAACAAGTACAGATGATCGGATTCTCCTTGAACAGAGTAAGTGACTGGATTCTCTGAAAAGAGTACAGTATGACGGGATTCTCCTTGAACAGAGTACAGGTGACGGGTTCTCCTGACAGAGTACAGTATGACCGGGGATTCTCCTTGAGCAGAGTACAGTGTGGTCGGTACTGGCAACTAATACTGACATTATTTATAAACTCAGGGTTAATTTAAGCAATGTTCAAGAATATAATATTTGATCTCTGATTAGGCGGAATCTTACCTTGACTTTGAACTGAATTTCATTGATTACTAACAGTTTCCAATTGTGTTCAGTATTTCTGGTCGCCATCCCCATACACCCCCATATATGTTTCAAATTGTAAATACATCTGGTGATGACAGTTTAAAAAACAAAACACACACACAATTATTTTGTGATTTGTTTATTTTAAGATGCAATGTTTCAATCAATTATAGAGAAGTTTATAGTAATGATGGTCTGATTTATTAATGCTATATCTTGATAGAAGATATTTTACCCCCACCTCCTTTACACGCACCACTGTCTCTTCTCCTATGTCGCAAATGGCGTATAAGGTTGGTTGTGTGTAAATGACGTCTAAGACGGTTTGTGTGTAAATAACGTAAGATGTAATGACGTCTAAGATGGGTAGTGTGCAGCTGACGTCTAAGGCGGGATGTGTGTAAATGACGTCTACGGCGGGTTATGTGTAAATGACGTCTAAGACGGGTTGTGTGTAAATTACATCTAAGGCGGATTGTGTGTGTATGACGTCTAAAACAGATTGTGTGTAAATGACGTACAACACTGGTTGTGTGTAAATAGTGTATAAGACGGATTGTGTGTAAATGACGTCACTGTAAAAGGCGGAGTTGCGCAAAGGTGGCGTAAATCGACGACACATATTGTAAACAAACAAAACCGTTACAGACATAGAGACACAGATAAACATAGAGACACAGATAAACATAGAGACACAGATAAACATAGAGACACAGATAAACATAGAGACACAGATAAACATAGAGACACAGATAAACATAGAGACACAGATAAACATAGAGACACAGATAAACTTATGAGACACAGATAAACATAGAGAAAGATAAACACTGAGCCACAGGATAAACAAAAGGGGACACAGATAAACATAGAGACACAGATAAACATAGAGACACAGATAAACATAGAGACACAGATAAACATAGAGACACAGATAAACATAGAGACACAGATAAACATAGAGACACAGATAAACATAGAGACACAGATAAACATAGAGACACAGATAAACATAGAGACACAGATAAACATAGAGACACAGATAAACATAGAGACACAGATAAACATAGAGACACAGATAAACATAGAGACACAGATAAACATAGAGACACAGATAAACATAGAGACACAGATAAACATAGAGACACAGATAAACATAGAGACACAGATAAACATAGAGACACAGATAAACATAGAGACACAGATAAACATAGAGACACAGATAAACATAGAGACACAGATCAACATAGAGACACAGATAAACATAGAGACACAGATAAACATAGAGACACAGATAAACATAGAGACACAGATAAACATAGAGACACAGATAAACATAGAGACACAGATAAACATAGAGACACAGATAAACATAGAGACACAGATAAACATAGAGACACAGATAAACATAGAGACACAGATAAACATAGAGACACAGATAGCTCAAACTACTTATTTCACCTGAGTGGTTACCGGGGCTCAAATTTGGGGTGTAAAGAATAGAACCACTGTTACCTGCCATGCATGTGGTAAGAGGCGACTAAGGAGGTTTAGGTGAAATCGGATGCATGTGTCCTAAACGTGTAGAAGTCATGCGTTTAGGGGCCTACCAAACCAATGTGCAACGTATACACGTTCTCTTGGCAAAGATCAAACATAGCACAAAGAGTGATTACAATTGGTTGTAAAGAACGAACGCAAAGAAGAAGAAGACTACTTATTTGGGTGGACATTTTTGTGTCTGTATTAAAGGCCTTTTCCCGCTGTGAGGACTCATGATGATGATAATAGCAGTCCATCGCAAGCGATGATGACAACAGTCTAGATGTGTGCTGCCTCTCTGGTGTGTGCGGAGGTGACTGTAGAGTCCAATCCTAGACCCCCAATCCCCTACCACATGTTCAACATATATGATCAGGATTAGACATGTGGGTGTTGTGTATTTTCGCACAGCTCGTTTTCTCTGTACCTCAACGGAACGACGATTCTCAGCTATGCGGGTTCTTCTTGTGTTGTTACAGCGCTCACATTTGGCGATCTTACGCAAGGGATTCCCAGCACGTGGTGTCTATATCGAAGCATTTCAGAGACACTTTAAGAGTGTCTTAATAGCGTTTTTTCTGTCCACCAGCTAAACGTCTGCCCCCTTCAAGTTCACCATACATCAACTGTTTTGGGATGCGTTTATGAGGCATTCGAGCAACGTGACCGGCCCATCTCACTTGGGCCTTCTGCAACAGGGTGTTGACACTTGTGATCTTTGCTATTGTGAGGACATCGGTATCTGGAATTTTGTTCTGCCAGTTTATTTTTAGTATTCTGCGTAGACATCTTGTGTGGAAATGGTTTAATTTTCTTGCATGTCTGCTATACACTGTCCATGTCTCGCTTACGTACATCAGCGCGGCTAGCACTATAGCCTGGTAAACTTTCAACTTTGTTGCAAGATTATCCCCTTCCGTTCCCACACAGTGACACGTAGCGTTACGAACGCAGCACTGGCTTTGGATATCCTATTGTGGACCTCAGAATCTATGTTTGCCGATCTGGATAGGATGCTGACAAGATAAGCAAAGTTGTCCGCTTGCAGGAGACGCCGGTGTTTAATGTTGATGACTGTATCGTAGTACTGCTCTCTATGGGCGGGCTGAAACATGACCTCTGTTTTCTTGATGTTAATAGTAAGTCCAAAAATGATGATGATATATGACCTACTAGTATACAATCTAACGTAGACATGTGCGCATGCGCATGTCCTTGAGCATTTGCTATCATCATGTGTTCTGTACGTAGAGAGTTGAGCGAAGTGCTATCATCATGTGTTCTGTTCTGTACGTAGAGAGTTGAGCGAAGTGCTATCATCATGTGCTCTGTACGTAGAGAGTTGAGCGAAGTGCTATCATCATGTGTTCTGTACGTAGAGAGTTGAGCGAAGTGTTCTGTACGTAGAGAGTTGAGCGAAGTGCTATCATCATGTGTTCTGTACGTAGAGAGTTGAGCGAAGTGCTATCCCCATGTGTTCTGTACGTAGAGAGTTGAGCGAAGCAGACACCGAAGACCAGGTAGTGTTTCAGATAGCAAACACTTGATTAAACGTCTCTCTGTATTTAGTACTCATGTTGTAGTAGAGAAATATATTGACGCTGGAGTTAATGGCTTGGAAGATGAAAACAAAAGACCACAAAACAACAAAAGCATTGACAAATTTGCCGACAATTGCGAATTGTGGTTCGAATGCAGTGATTAACGAAGCAACAGCACCTGGGATATAACAAATAATCAAAACAGTTGCAATCATGATCACCATGGTTACTGTTTTTCTTTCTCGGATAGAGATGGATTCAGCGCTAGATTTATCAGCATTCGCTTTCTTGCGCCATTTCGATTTCTGTTTAAGCTGAACCACCAGTACAACTGTCAGAATAATGACAGCAACGAACGATGCTGAACCAAAAACGGAATAAGTCACATATATTACACCTTCCATGCTTTCACGATTACTTGTAAATACCAAGCCCAGCAATGTTCGGTTCTTCTCAGGGTAAAACTTCCAGTCGATATACGTGGTTAAATATTCCGGAATGAAGGTGAATATGATAACTATATAAATGATACACACAGTTAATATTGTTCTATTTGGTGTGATAATTTGCTTTATCTTAAGTGGTATCATAATACACAAACATCTTTCTGCTGTAATAAAAACAGTTATCCATCCCGTGATCCTTGAGAAATAGTCGTGAGGTATTCCACCTGTCAGGTATTGTATCTCCAAAGGTACCACAAGTGTATCTGCCTTTGCAAACAGAGGGTTTAGACAAACACAAAGCCACGGCAGCTCTAAAAGACCTAACAGATCAGAGATGGCAAGTCCAAAGAATGTAATGTTCATGGTGTTGTTGAAACCTTGTTTGTAGAATACCAGAATGTTCATCACATTAGCTATCATACCAAAGAGACAGAGAGCACTAATGATAAACACGAAATTAACAATCTCCAATATTTCTCTATCTCTGTCACTGATCAACTTCTCAACAACCTGCTTGCTGCTCTTGTTGTACATTTCCATTTCTGAAATAGAAGAGAAGAACACTCAATCACTACCAGGAACAACACAGAATCTAAGCACAATTTATGTTCAAGTATTTCAATTATCTATTATTGAATGTGCTCTTTTAATATTAAACAAAACTTTGTATTATCTTACAGTCTTCAAAGTTAAACATGGTCGAACCAATAACAGTTCTAATTTTCTTTGCTAGAGATCCCAACTTTCATTTCTTTATTCGTTCACATTCACCTGAAACGTTTGAATAGCAAACATCAATCATATGTGACACATTAGGCGATCATGACTACGCTTGAATTTATAGCAGGCAAACGACCCAAAAACAAACAAAACTGCTCTGCTGACAGTATCCAAGAACATTCCAGGCACTGATCGGTCTCATAGACTTTCTAGGCACCCATACATTGTCTAAGAACTTTCCAGGCAAGCATCAGTTTCATAGACTTTCTAGGCAACCAGACATTGTCAAGAACATTTCAGGCAATCATTGGTCTCATAGACTTTCTGGGCACCCAGACATTGTCCAAGAACCTTCCAGGCAATCATCGGTCTCTCAGATACTTTCTAGGAACCCAGACATTGTCCACGAACCGAACCTTCCAGGCACTCATGGGGTCTCTCATAGACTTTCTAGGCACCCAGACATTGTCTAAGAACCTTCCAGGCAATCATCGGTCTCTCATAGACTTTCTAGGCACCCTGATATTGTCTTTAGCCAAGTAATTATATCTATCTATTTAAGAACATAATTTCAATCATCACTCAGTATATAAGAACTAGAAAACATCACATACAGGGCAACATTACTTTCTACATAATCTCTGTTTACATAAACATCACATACAGGGCTACATTACTTTCTACATAATCTCTGTCTACATAAACATCACATACAGGGCAACATTACTTTCTACATAATCTCTGTTTACATAAACATCACATACAGGGCAACATTACTTTCTAGATAATCTCTGTTTACATAAACATCACATACAGGGCAACATTACTTTCTACATAATCTCTGTTTACATAAACTACATGTAAGTTAATTCTATGTTTATTTCTTGTGTGTATCTACGTTCTTGTTAGGCAATTATCTTTGTCATTCATATATTCCAGAAGCGTTGGCAGAAGAAGAAGAAATATTGCAGATAACATCTCTAAATCACAGTTTTCATTGCAATCTCCTAGCATATATAACAGTCTTCTCCATTTATTTACAATGTAGCACTTATATACGCGTATATATATATTATGCCTTAATCACCGCCAGTACCTCCATTATCATGCATCTTGTTGTCATACTAAATGCACCACTGGTTTCCCTGGCCATTCTGCCACATGAGCATGCAGAGAAGGTCCATGCGGACTCTTTCGTGACGAACTACCGCTCCATCCGTGTAAACACAACGTCACCTTCATTGCAGTTTTCATCAATGATAGCCTTAACGTTTACATCCAGCGCCACATGATTCCTCTTTTGCAACCTTTGTCAAATTTAATGATGGTTGAAAAAGTGTTCCCGTATATTGAAGGTGGTCTTGTCTCCTGGTGGTGTATTTTTGTTGTGAATGTTACATCTATAGCAGAACTGACCACCAACAAGACGTATCCCCCACACACACAATGAAACAAACAACAAATGTATAACACAAGAATTAAGCTGTGATTAGAATGAATATCAATTATGTTAATATCATTTTATTCTTGTATATAACACAGTCAAGTAAATGTTACACTTGTATACTACCTAGTCAAGTGAAATTTGTTGCTGTTAATTCAGGCCTAGTTATAACGTATAACAAGGCACATTTGAATGCTTTTGCGTTAAGACGTGCTATCCTTATCATCAATATTCGTCACCTTTTAGGCGAGCCTTACTGGACTTCAGAGAAACTAGTAATATAGATTCCCAATGAGTTTCTACTGAAGTAGATTGTGTCAATTGATAATTTTTTGGTTTTGACCAAGCTGGCTGCGAACTCTAGAATCTCCACGGCATGTTGTCACTAGCGCATATTTGTTATAAATTCAACTTAAACGATCATCATCATTGTGATTAACTCTTTCCTTAGTTATTACTATACAACATACATGAATGAAAACAACTTACATACAAGTAATGAATACTCTGATAGATATTATTATACAACTTACATGCAAGTAATGAATACTCTGATAGATATTACTATACAACTTACATACAAGTAATGAATACTCTGATAGATATTATTATACAACTTACATACAAGTAATGAATACTCTGATAGATATTACTATACAACTTACATACAAGTAATCAACACTCTGATAGGTATTGCTGTTTTATTGCTTTTTACTTGTTTGTTAAATTTAACTAAACCGTTGACACCTGATGACATACATTGATAAAGTACATTTATATGGATATATTTCTAATGGTTGTGTGTAACTGACTGGCAGATGAAGACCGGTATCAAATGTTGGATAATTTAGCATTACAACTGTCAATTCATGCAATCAAATGTGCACATCGTACTGGTGCATACGCGTGACTAGTCAACCAATAGAAACTGATAATAATGACGACATTTAATTTAAGCCAGTTGTGATTTCCTGTTGTCGCTGCTGTTATATGCTATATTGCTTGTTCGCTACACATCACACAAGGCAACATACGTTTCGTGAACTCAAGTGTGATCTACAATTGTAAATAATGCATTCACAAACTGTTTAGAATATCAGTTTGACTAAAACAAATACATTACAATCACACTTGATTAGACAAAATAAATGAGTATAATACCAGCTTCCAGACATAATTGTACAATCGAATAATTATTATTATTTATTATTTTCCATATTGAAAAAAAATACTTAACTATTTACCCATCATGAAACAAAATCTCACCAAAAAATAATAAAATATTAAAATTAATACATACACAATTTGTTAACAATGCTATTTTGTTAGTCTCAACAGACGATGGATGTATCGCCAGAGGTGTGATATTTAATAATTATGTCATCTGGTGTGATGTAATATGTCAAATGATGGCATGTGAATGATATTATTACATCAACAAGGAGCCATTGATATTGCAAAGTAAGTGCTTGAGTAAAATTATAATTTACAAACATGACATGATTTTATTGGTCCCCAGGAACAACAGTGAAATATTAATAACTAAATGATATTTGTCTCCAGTTATCTGACAATCTTTACGCCATGGATATCTCATCTACATGATAGTTGATGAAGATTTCAGCACAATAATCTTTTTATCAAAACTATTGATGTATTTTGTTCTAGAAATGAAATGTTGTACCCAACAATTACACAAGAAGAACTCTTACAAACATTAGAATAATGATAAATTTGTCTCTCTCAATGTTTGCTTTGTGCAAAGCAGCAGTGTGAACAATGTGCAATGACCAAACATCTACAATGTGCTTCTAAACAGCAGCAGTGTGAGCAATGTGCAATGACCAAACATCTACAATGTGTTTCTAAACAGCAGCAGTGTGAGCAATGTGCAATGACCAAACATCTACAATGTGTTTCTAAACAGCAGCAGTGTGAGCAATGTGCAATGACCAAACATCTACAATGTGTTTCTAAACAGTTGCAGTGTGAGCAATGTGCAATGACCAAACATCTACAATGTGTTTCTAAACAGCAGCAGTGTGAGCAATGTGCAATGAGCACAAATCTACAATGTGTTTCTAAACAGCTACAGTGTGAGCAATGTGCAATGAGCACAAATCTACAATGTGTTTCTAAATGAGTTTGATAAATTGTTAAACTCATCCAAAGTGGAATTCGACTTTGAAATTATATTTATCGATGACGTTGCTATGCAACAATAAATAATAACATATAAACCACATGGTTGTTCTGGTCTATCTCTCGTGATAGTGGCCGTCCGTGAACGGACACAATCTCTGCTATTTTGATAGAGATTTTAGTCTGCTTGTTGAACAACTGTATTGTTATATCTAAATAGTGAACATATGAAATACATTGTGATAACCAGCATGTAGGCTACTTTGTTCTGACGTTAGTAACAAATCAACTATTGTCTTAACACGTCGGACATAGAAACAACAAAAATGAAGTTCAGGGACAACATATCTTTCATACAACAATTTCTGCAGTTATATTATCACATTGGTTTGTCTGATATCAATTTCTGCAGTTATATTATCACATTGGTTTGTCTGATATCAATTTCTGCAGTTATATTATCACATTGGTTTGTCTGATATCAATTTCTGCAGTTATATTATCACATTGGTTTGTCTGATATCAATTTCTGCAGTTATATTATCACATTGGTTTGTCTGATATCAATTTCTGCAGTTATATTATCACATTGGTTTGTCTGATATCAATTTCTGCAGTTATATTATCACATTGGTTTGTCTGATATCAATTTCTGCAGTTATATTATCACATTGGTTTGTCTGATATCAATTTCTGCAGTTATATTATCACATTGGTTTGTCTGATATCAATTTCTGCAGTTATATTATCACATTGGTTTGTCTGATATCAATTTCTGCAGTTATATTATCACATTGGTTTGTCTGATATCAATTTCTGCAGTTATATTATCACATTGGTTTGTCTGATATCAATTTCTGCAGTTATATTAGTAGATCGGCGATTACGGTACTGAAAGACAGCCAAAAATAGAGACAAGCTAAGATTTAAGAGACAGTCAAGACTTGAGACAGCTCATGACTGAGAGACAGCCATGACTGAGAGACAGCTAGGCGTGAAGACAGCCAAGACTGAGAGACAGCATGACTGAAAGAAGCTAGGACTGAAAGACAGCCAAGAATGAGAGAAGTAGGATCGATGAGACAGCCAGGGCTGAGAGATAGCTGGAATTGAGAGACAATCAAGACTTAGAGACAGCCAAGACTGAGGAGAGCCAAGACGTATAGACAGCCAAGACGTAGAGACGGCCAGGACTGAGAGACAGCCACGACTGAGAGACAGACATGACTGAGAGACAGCTAAGACTGAGAGAAAAGCCAAGGCTGAGAGACAGCTAGAACTGAGAGAACAAGACTGAGAGAAGCCAAGACTGGAGAGACAGCCAAGGCTGAGAGCAGGCCAAGGCTGAGAGACAGCTAGAACTGAGAGAACCAAGACTGAGAGACAGCCAAGACTGAGAGACAGCCAAGACTGAGATACAGCCAAGACTGAGAGACAGCACTGTTTCATTAACTAACATGCTCTATAGAAACGCTACGACTTCTAGACTAGAAAGTTTCCGGGAACGCAAGAGAGACTAAGAAAGTTTAATCTACCAAACAATCCAGAACAACTGAGACTCGACCCCACACCTGGATGAGACTCTGATCCCACCTGGATGAGACTCGACCTCTACACCTGGATGAGACTCGACACACACCTGGATGAGACTTTCTCTCATACTTTTTAAAATAATCATGGGTTATATCACATCGGAAGGATAATAAGTGATTTCTATAACGGGCTTTTTGTACGCTTCATACATAGTATTTTCACTGCCTCTGTTATTTCTATGCTCCACCTTTTTGTGTGGGCAATTTGTTGCCGTGCATCAACTGTAACTAATATCACTACCCTTTGAGGCATGTTGGTTAATCTGACAATTTGTTGCCGTGCATCAACTGTAACTAATAGCACTACCCTTTGAGACATGTTGGTTAATCTGACAATTTGTTGCCGTGCATCAACTGTAACTAATAGCACTACCCTTTGAGACATGTTGGTTAATCTGACAATTTGTTGCCGTGCATCAACTGTAACTAATAGCACTACCCTTTGAGACATGTTGGTTAATCTGACAATTTGTTGCCGTGCATCAACTGTAACTAATAGCACTACCCTTTGAGACATGTTGGTTAATCTGACAATTTGTTGCCGTGCATCAACTGTAACTAATAGCACTACCCTTTGAGGCATGTTGGTTAATCTGACAATTTGTTGCCGTGCATCAACTGTAACTAATAGCACTACCCTTTGAGGCATGTTGGTTAATCTGACAATTTGTTGCCGTGCATCAACTGTAACTAATAGCACTACCCTTTGAGGCATGTTGGTTAATCTGACAATTTGTTGCCGTGCATCAACTGTAACTAATAGCACTACCCTTTGAGGCATGTTGGTTAATCTGACAATTTGTTGCCGTGCATCAACTGTAACTAATAGCACTACCCTTTGAGACATGTTGGTTAATCTGACAATTTGTTGCCGTGCATCAACTGTAACTAATAGCACTACCCTTTGAGGCATGTTGGTTAATCTGACAATTTGTTGCCGTGCATCAACTGTAACTAATAGCACTACCCTTTGAGACATGTTGGTTAATCTGACAATTTGTTGCCGTGCATCAACTGTAACTAATAGCACTACCCTTTGAGACATGTTGGTTAATCTGACAATTTGTTGCCGTGCATCAACTGTAACTAATAGCACTACCCTTTGAGACATGTTGGTTAATCTGACAATTTGTTGCCGTGCATCAACTGTAACTAATAGCACTACCCTTTGAGACATGTTGGTTAATCTGACAATTTGTTGCCGTGCATCAACTGTAACTAATAGCACTACCCTTTGAGGCATGTTGGTTAATCTGACAATTTGTTGCCGTGCATCAACTGTAACTAATAGCACTACCCTTTGAGGCATGTTGGTTAATCTGACAATTTGTTGCCGTGCATCAACTGTAACTTATAGCACTACCCTTTGAGACATGTTGGTTAATCTGACAATTTGTTGCCGTGCATCAACTGTAACTAATAGCACTACCCTTTGAGGCATGTTGGTTAATCTGACAATTTGTTGCCGTGCATCAACTGTAACTAATAGCACTACCCTTTGAGGCATGTTGGTAATATGATCGTGTGGTCGAACCATGTTATGTGTTTTTTTTCTTGATGAAGTTTAGTATTGATGGTGTACCCACTTATTCCTTATGTCTTCTTTCTAAACCGTCTCTTCTTGATACTCCAAGCATTCTTTCTACGTAGACACTTCATCTCTGTCGTGACTAGTTCTCTTCTTGATACTCCAAGCATTCTTTCTACGTAGACACTTCATCTCTGTCGTGACTAGTTCTCTTCTTGATACTCCAAGCATTCTTTCTACGTAGACACTTCATCTCTGTCGTGACTAGCTTTATTCTATCTGTGAATGACAGCATCCAGGTTTGGCACTGACAGCAGAATCTTGCAATCAAGATTGTGTTGAACAATGCTTTTTCAGTGTTCACGTTGACAAGTTTGCATATCAAAATGATGATATTTACCCTATGATTTGATTTGATTTGTTGTATCTTTGTTGGATTTCGTTAGTTATTCGTTCTTTGTTAAACAAAATGTTTCCCAGATAAAACCTTGAACTTGTTTTAACTGATGTTTGTGGAAGAAGATATTGGTAGTTTCTCTCTCTCTAGGGAATCGCATGTTAACTGGAGTCTGTTTATGTGTTGTTGCAGCTGCTCTTCTGATAATGTCATGCTTTCATTATACTCGACAAACAGCAACTTATTTATGAATTTTCCAAGGCTGGGCATATTTAATGATATTAGCTTTTATATAAATGTGGTCAAAGTTTGTGATAAAAAGCAACTTTGATAGTAAGCATCCGTGTCTTTGATAGTAAGCATCCGTGTCTTTGATAGTAAGCATCCGTGTCTTTGATAGTAAGCATCCGTGTCTTTAGTAGTAAGCATCCGTGTCTTTGGTAGTAAGCATCCGTGTCTTTGGTAGTAAGCATCCGTGTCTTTGATAGTAAGCATCCGTGTCTTTGATAGTAAGCATCCGTGTGTTTGATAACAAGCATCCGTGTCTTTGATAATAAGCATCCGTGTCTTTGATAGTAAGCATCCGTGTCTTTGGTAGTAAGCATCCGTGTCTTTGGTAGTAAGCATCCGTGTCTTTGGTAGTAAGCATCCGTGTCTTTGGTAGTAAGCATCCGTGTCTTTGATAGTAAGCATCCGTGTCTTCGATAGTAAGCTTCCGTGTCTTTGGTAGTAAGCGTCCGTGTCTTTGATAGTAAGCATCCGTGTCTTTGGTAGTAAGCATCCGTGTCTTTGGTAGTAAGCATCCGTGTCTTTGGTAGTAAGCATCCGTGTCTTACTGCAGACCCAACATGGAACATTTGTGAAAGTCCTGTGCTTGTTCTAATTTTAGAATTGAATGTTTACGTACAGGTCTTTCCTAAGAATACATTAAGTGATCATTAATTTCATAGTTTGTCATTATTTTCAATAACGTTTTCATGAATAAATCAGCTGAACCACAAGACGAACTACTAGGAACATTACATGTATGATGGTTTAGTGACTTGGTTCCAGTCATGTATGAGAGATGTGACATGGTTCTAGTCATGTATGAAAGATGTGACATGGTTCCAGTCATGTATGAGAGATGTGACATGGTTCCAGTCATGTATGAGAGATGTGACATGGTTCTAGTCATGTATGAAAGATGTGACATGGTTCTAGTCATGTATGAGAGATGTGATATGGTTCCAGTCATGTATGAGAGATGTGACATGGTTCCAGTCATGTATGAGAGATGTGACATGGTTCCAGTCATGTATGAGTGATGTGACATGTTTCCAGTCATGTATGAAAGATGTGACATGGTTCCAGTCATGTATGAAAGATGTGACATGGTTCTAGTCATGTATGAGAGATGTGACATGGTTCCAGTCATGTATGAGAGATGTGACATGGTTCCAGTCATGTATGAAAGATGTGACATGGTTCCAGTCACGTATGAGAGGTGTGACAATGTTTCTAGTCATGTATGAAATATGTGACATGGTTCCAGTCATGTATGAGAGATGTGACATGGTTCCAGTCATGTATGAAAGATGTGACATGGTTCAAGTCATGTATGAGAGATGTGACATGGTTCAAGTCATGTATGAGAGATGTGACATTGTTCCAGTCATGTATGAAAGATGTGACAAGGTTGCAGTCATGTATGAAAGATGTGACAAGGTTGCAGTCATGTATGAAAGATGTGACAAGGTTGCAGTCATGTATGAAAGATGTGACTTGGTTCCAGTCATGTATGAAAGATGTGACATGGTTCCAGTCATGTATGAAAGATGTGACATGGTTCCAGTCACGTATGAGAGGTGTGACAATGTTTCTAGTCATGTATGAAAGATGTGACAAGGTTGCAGTCATGTATGAAAGATGTGACATGGTTCCAGTCATGTATGAAAGATGTGACAAGGTTCAAGACATGTATGAGAGATGTGACTTGGTTCCAGTCATGTATGAAAGATGTGACAAGGTTGCAGTCATGTATGAAAGATGTGACAAGGTTGCAGTCATGTATGAGAGATGTGACTTGGTTCCAGTCATGTATGAAAGATGTGACAAGGTTCCAGTCATGTATGAAAGATGTGACATGGTTCCAGTCATGTATGAAAGATGTGACATGGTTCCAGTCATGTATGAAAGATGTGACAAGGTTCCAGTCATGTATGAAAGATGTGACATGGTTCCAGTCATGTATGAAAGATGTGACTTGGTTCCAGTCATGTATTAAAGATGTGACAAGGTTCCAGTCATGTATGAAAGATGTGACTTGGTTCCAGTCATGTATGAAAGATGTGACATGGTTCCAGTCATGTATGAAAGATGTATAAAGTACACAAACTGACGGAGTTGTGAAATGAAGTGGTTATGCTGTTATCCTTGCTTCCCGGAAGTTATAGTTCGTTCGGTTGACAAGTGCAGTTTCCCCAGATATTCTTTTAATATTGCCGGACCTAACGAGTTCGTGCTTTGTGTAAATCTCTCGTAAAATCCGAGACATTTATGTGGAGAGTGATTTAACCGTATGTGTAAACACAGTGTAATGTAACCAATTCTTGGCTTTAGACGCCAATGGACTTTGCAAACATTCAAATACAAAGATTGTAAATTTTATTATTGTACATGCATATAAAACTAACAAACAGACATACACACTCATACGTTTATTATATCACTTAATGTCGGTACAGTAAGTCATGTTGGTGATTATTTGCCAAATGTGTCAAAGCTTCTCATGTGTCTGGAGTGAATTTATGTTTCCTTTACACACTATTAGATGAAATGTTTCTCTATATTTCGAACTCATTGTATAGTAAAGAAATATGTTGACGCTGGAGTTGAGAGCATCAAAGATAAACACAATAGACCACAGAACAAAGAAAACATTCACATTCACACCGTCAATCGTGATCTCAGGTCCAGAGAACGTTGCCATGGAGACAATAACACCTGGCGTGTAACACACAATTAAGACTGTTGCTATCATGACTACCATGTTCAAAGTTTTTCTTTCACGTGTAGACATCGCGTCAGAGCTAGTCTTATCTACAGTAGCCATTCTACGCCATTTTGATTTTCTTTTAAGCTGGACTGTAAGGATGACCGTGAACACGATGACCGCAATGAAAGATGCTGACCCTAGTATAGAGTATAAGAAGAACATTACACCCTCCATGCTTTGTCTGTTTGTTGTGAAAGCTAATCCAAGCAAAGTCCTGTTCCTTGATTGATAGAACTTCCAGTCGAAGTAGGATGTAATGTACTCTGGTAAAAAGGAAGCTACCATAGAAAGATAAATTATAACAACTGTCAAAGTCGTTCTCTTGGGTGTGATAATCTGTTTTATTTTGAGCGGTAATGTTACACATAAACATCTTTCTGCTGTAATAAACACAGTTATCCAACCAGTTATCCTAGCGAAACAAGCGTGTGGGGCACCCCCTGTCAAGTACTGCACTTCCCTAGGAACGATGACCACGTCAGAATGTACAAAGAGAGGATTTTCACACACACCTACCCAAAGTAAAGTGATAAGACCACACAAATCGGAAATGGCAATACCAAAAAAACTGATGTTCATCGTGTTGTTAAATCCTTGTTTGTAGAAAACCAGAATGTTCATCACATTAGCTACTACGCCAGCTAGACAGATGACACCAATAATGAACACATAATCAACAAACTGGTATATCTCCATTTTCTTTTCACTGATTAGCTTCACGACACGAGAACCGCTGATGTTGTACATCTCTGAAAGAAAGAAATACATTATTCTTTGAGAATCAAATGTTCTGAAAAAAGTAAAAATGAACATTCAGTTCAATGTTGATAGACCTTTGTGTTGTTACCCGGAGAGTGTGTTCCTGTATCTTGATAGATTTTGTTACCCGGAGAGTGTGTTCCTGTATCTTGATAGATTTTGTTACCCGGAGAGTTTGTTCCTGCATCTTGATAGATTTTGTTACCCGGAGAGTTTGTTCCTGTATCTTGATAGATTTTGTTACCCGGAGAGTGTGTTCCTGTATCTTGATAGATTTTGTTACCAGGAGAGTGTGTTCCTGTATCTTGATAGATTTGATAGAATGTTAGCGCAATCATATCTTGATCTTATATTGTCAGTGTTCAACAGTTTTGGCTAATCTACATCACGTTTTGTGACATTCAATTTACATCACATTCTGAGACCGCAGGTGGAATAATACACAGAGACAACGCAGTGCCAGGGTCAGTGAGCTGGCACTGATCAATACTCTACTCCACCTCCTCGCTGTGGCCATGGAAACAAACGGCTTTTGTCTGCCTAAGTGGGTGGGGATCGAAGTAGAGCTACTCTGGTATAGGTAGTAGTGCAAGTGCAGTCACGTATCACAGGTGTGGAATCCTAGATTGAACGTAACTGCAAGCATCTCCTGGCCGATGTCTAAAGTTGGGAAAGTTGCATAAATGCATCACAGATGTAAGAGGTAACTAGGTACGAGTTGTCTGTAAGCATATAGTCACGTACCACGGTGTCAATGGTAGCACCATAATTGCCAGCTCTCTGCGAGAAACATTAAGAACGGTGTAACGTGTCGTGGCGACACAAGGTAAGATTGCAGTGAACTGTGTATCGGAGACCAAGCGCAGATACATTTAATGGATCTTACATACATTTAATACATTTTTTACGTAACGAAACTGCCCTTTCTAGAACCACCGGGTTTGGTACTCTTGCAAGAACGCAAAATGTAAAGTTGCCTTCTTGTGCCGGGAACAAAAGAGCCATCCCGGAAGAACTGGGGAGGGGTGGGGCTATAACGGCGAGAGCGTAAAATTCTATATTGCTTTGTTAGCGCCTAATGAAACGGTCCTCTAAATTATTTGTGTACAGTGTTACCTGGCTTAAAGTAAAACGCAGAGAACAAACTGCAAATTGTCAAGTTCAGACAAGTGTCTTAAAACGGCTGAGAATATTCCGGAACATCTTCACCATGACTAGAAAAGTAAAACCGACATTCAGACAAGTGTCTCAAAATGGCGAGAATATTCGACATCTTCACCATGACTAGAAAGTAAACCGAAAATGTAAGTTTGTCTTCCGAAACCTAAACATTAACAACGACCGGCATTTTTCGAACGCAATTGTCCAACGCTTATAGGATAACGTCCAAAGCATGCGCACACTAGCAGGCAGATCAAACAGCAGAAAATTGATCGTTAGTGTACGCAGACGTCTGCCTGTGAAAGTTTTCGCTCGCTACTCTCTCTGGTGAAAATCACACATAGGTTACAAAGGGTGCAAGGGTGCAGAGTGGTCAAAGGGTGGTTGTTCTAGAGTACTCGCGGAAGTTGCTCTGTGGACTATAATCACGTGCAGATTATCCAGTGTGATCAATAAGTGATGATTTTTAGTGCGTCTACCGCACTAGAAAAGAGGAACTGTAGCGGTCACCAGTAGACTCTACCTGTCTAAGAGTTTCCGCAACACCTAGCATATCACCTTGAGTTGTTGGAGATTTCTGGATCTGCAGAATCGCAAACCTATATTACCTGAGTTGCTGGAATTCTGATCTGCCCAAACCGCAACACCTAGCATATTACCTTGAGTTGTTGGAGATTTCTGGGTCTGCTAGAACCAGGTACTCTTCCTTACGAAAATATAAGGAAAAGAGTGAATACCCATAATTCCTAGGGTTCGATAACAACCACAACAAAAACAACCCCTCTATGACATCTAATCAACATCACGCTCTGTGACATCTAATCAACATCACTCTCTGTGACATCTAATCGACATCACTCTCTATGACATCTAATCAACATCACGCTCTGTGACATCTAATCAACATCACGCTCTGTGACATCTAATCAACATCACGCTCTGTGACATCTAATCAACATCACTCTCTGTGACATCTAATCGACATCACGCTCTGTGACATCTAATCAACATCACTCTCTGTGACATCTAATCGACATCACTCTCTATGACATCTAATCAACATCACGCTCTGTGACATCTAATCAACATCACTCTCTATGACATCTAATCAACATCACTCTCTATGACATCTAATCAACATCACTCTCTGTGACATCTAATCGACATCACGCTCTGTGACATCTAATCAACATCACTCTCTGTGACATCTAATCGACATCACGCTCTGTGACATCTAATCAACATCACGCTCTGTGACATCTAATCAACATCACGCTCTGTGACATCTAATCAACATCACGCTCTGTGACATCTAATCAACATCACTCTCTGTGACATCTAATCGACATCACTCTCTGTGACATCTAATCAACATCACTCTCTGTGACATCTAATCGACATCACTCTCTATGACATCTAATCAACATCACGCTCTGTGACATCTAATCAACATCACTCTCTATGACATCTAATCAACATCACTCTCTTTGACATCTAATCAACATCACTCTCTGTGACATCTAATCAACATCACTCTCTATGACATCTAATCAACATCACTCTCTATGACATCTAATCAACATCACTCTCTGTGACATCTAATCAACATCACTCTCTATGACATCTAATCAACATCACTCTCTGTGACATATAATCGACATCACTCTCTATGACATCAAATCAACATCACTCTCTGTGACATCTAATCAACATCACTCTCTGTGACATATAATCGACATCACTCTCTATGACATCTAATCAACATCACTCTCTATGACATCTAACTTCATCACTCTCTGGACATCTAAACATCATCACTCTCTGTAACATCTAAACTTCATC
Organism: Arion vulgaris; assembly: GCA_020796225.1. Taxonomy (NCBI): domain Eukaryota; kingdom Metazoa; phylum Mollusca; class Gastropoda; order Stylommatophora; family Arionidae; genus Arion; species Arion vulgaris. The sequence goes on from CM036757.1 coordinate 2,350,918, forward strand.
ACTCTCTGTGACATCTAAACTTCATCACTCTCTGTGACATCTAAACTTCATCACACTCTATGACATCCAAACTTCATCACACTCTATGACATCCAAACTTCATCACAAAGTAGTTGTACTTGGTAACATCCAAACTTCATCACACTCTATGACATCCAAACTTCATCACACTCTGTGACATCCAAACCATCACCTCTATGACATCAAACTTCATCACCTCTATGACATCCAAACTTCATCATCAAAGTAGATGTACTTGTGTAACATCTAAACTTCATCACCTCTTGACATCTAAACTTCATCACAAAGTAGATTGTACTTTTAACATTATTGACTGTTGGACTCTTAACGATTTCATTAAAATATCTGACACAAAAAATCGAAATTAACAAGAACTAGTTTAAATGAAAAATATCAGAGGTATCAGATTTTATGAAGTTTAAAATCCAACTTACTAGTAATTAAAAGATATGCTATGATCTAGAGAGTGAGACATCAATCTGTTCCTGCGACATCAATCTTCCTGCGACATCAATCCTCCTCTGCGACATCAATCTGTTCCTGCGACATCAATCTGTTCCTGCGACATCAATCTGTTCCTGCGACATCAATCTGTTCCTGCGACATCAATCTGTTCCTGCGACATCAATCTGTTCCTGCGGCATCAATCTGTTCTCGACATCAATCTTCCTGCACATCAATCGTTCCTCGACATCAATCTGTTCCTGCGACATCAATCTGTTCCTGCGACATCAATCTGTTCCTGCGTGAATCACTATCTTGTTGATGGTTACATATCAACATTCTGTAGTGTTCACAGTTAACTTTGTCTAGTAGTGTTCTACAGTTAACTTTGTCTAGTAGTGTTCTACAGTTAACTTTGTCTAGTAGTGTTCTACAGTTAACTTTGTCTAGTAGTGTTCTACAGTTAACTTTGTCTAGTAGTGTTCTACAGTTAACTTTGTCTAGTAGTGTTCTACAGTTAACTTTGTCAATGTCTAGTAGTGTTGTACAGTTAACTTTGTCAATGTCTAGTAGTGTTCTACAGTTAACTTTGTCAATGTCTAGTAGTGTTCTACAGTTAACTTTGTCAGTGTCTGGTAGTGTTCTACAGTTAACTTTGTCAGTGTCTGGTCTACAGTTAATTTTGTCAGTGTCTGGTAGTGTTCTACAGTTAACTTTGTCAGTGTCTAGTAGTGTTCTACAGTTAACTTTGTCAGTGTCTAGTAGTGTTCTACAGTTAACTTTGTCAGTGTCTGGTAGTGTGCTGGTAGTGTTCTACAGTTAACTTTGTCAGTGTCTGGTAGTGTTCTACAGTTAACTTTGTCAGTGTCTAGTAGTGTTCTACAGTTAACTTTGTCAGTGTCTGGTAGTGTTCTACAGTTAACTTTGTCAGTGTCTGGTAGTGTTCTACAGTTAACTTTGTCAGTGTCTGGTAGTCGTCTGTTGTATGATACCAGAGAATAGAACAACAACATATAATTACAATGTCACGTGATCGTGCAGTGACTTAGAATGAACGATTCACAATAGGAGATACAGTAGTCGAGCTACAAATATTGATACTGTAGTTGATATCGATACTTAGACAAGTTTGAAAATGAAAATCGTGGCATATCCCAAAGGACGTAGCCATCAACCACAGTAAACGAGTCGTTGATTTTCTAGGCACCACTTATACGTTCAGTAGTTTGCCATTGCTTTCTGAACGGTGAGGTCTATTTTACCTTTGTAAAATCCCACGGGACGAATTTGCTTCCAAACTTGCCCACCGTGGGGTTTGAACCAGGTACGCTTGGGTCTGTGATCGAGCTCACTACCGCTTGAGCTACAGACGCTCACAAGTTTAGACAAGTTTACTAAAACATAAATAAAGATTCGTCATTATCTGACGAGAGTATACAGTGAGATTTATCTATTAGCCATCTTGAATCTTACAATCAATGAACACAATTAGTTCAGTTCAAACATCATGAAATCTGCGCCAGAAACGTGATCAATGAATAATTTTGTAATACTTGAACACTTCAACAACAACATGAGAGCCAACTGCAACATTGACTTCTTCACCGCCATACCCCGCCCCTACTATGAAGACCAGATAATGAGTATTAATAATATATATATATATATATATATTCATGCCAATTGTGACATATTGAAAAGTAAACACCATCTTTAGTGACAGTAATAAGCAATTACACGTAGTTATCTCCCCAAATTGTAGACGGCGCTGAGAGCTAATAGAGACACAAAAACTGTCATTAGAGTGTTTCAATGACGATCTGCAGACAAGAAACAAAATATGAGAAATTAAACAATACATAAAGACATGATTACATATGTAAGCAGGATATCTCAAAAATGAAATATCTCACAAGTTACAATATTCTTAGACTTGTTGTAACATCTGCATGATATAAGGAACACACAAACAAACAAGGAAATAACTATTGACACATGAACACAGTAGAATTAGATATGTGCTCAATTACAGAAAGAATATTTCAATTTGTTTTTCTATGAATAAACCACAAAAACCACATTTAAATTATAATTATAAAAGTGATTGACTGACCAACTCTGAAGAATATCAAATAGAATATCATTTCGCATGGTCATATACATAATATATATATATATAGTAGGACTTTATAGAGTCATATAGAGAGATATAGCTTGACCTGTGAGAGAACAGAGAGAGACCAGAAAGAAGAAGGGTACTAGTCCAAGGGAAATATATTTGTCGTGCATCGTAGAGACTACGAGGGTGGTTTGAAAAGTAATGCCTCCAAGAGAAATATATTTGTTGTGCATCGTAGAAACTACGAGAGTGGTTTGAAAAGTAATGCCTCCAAGAGAAATATATTTGTCGTGCATCGTAGAGACTACGAGGGTGGTTTGAAAAGTAGTGCCTCCAAGGCCATAACTTTAATAATATACATAATGTGCACATGAAACCTATATTTTCTGAAAACTTGGGATGTCCTTAACGTAATGTGTCATTATTTTTCAAAGTAGTTACCACCCTGTTCGTCGAACAAGTTTTTGCAGCCCGTCCAGGAAATAATCAAAAGATTATTTATGCAACCAGGTACGTACATCCATACAGGCGACACCATATACCACTCTCATTCTTCGATGCACATCGATGGGTAAACAACCTTCAGACGTCAAGAATTCAATCACAGCTCGTTGCTTTAAGCAAATTTATTTCTATGCATGTCGTCATTTTTGTATACTGTTGTGATCGAACAACACTTTCTACACAATTGACACTTAATGTCCTAAAAGATACTTATACAATATTCTCACACATTCTTACGTTGTGTTTCCTTGTGGTCACTGACCTGACACGTACACGGGCCTGACACGTACACAGGCCTGTCACGTACACGGGCCTGACACGTACACAGGCCTGTCACGTACACGGGCCTGACACGTACACAGGCCTGTCACGTACACGGGCCTGACACGTACACGGGCCTGTCACGTACACGGGCCAGACACGTACACGGGCCTGTCACGTACACGGCCTGACACGTACACGGGCCTGACACGACCGGCCTGACACGTACACGGGCCTGACACGTACCGGGCCCGACACGTACATGGGCATAGGTTCAAACTCTAGCTTTGACCCAACTGACAGGTTTGTGTTAGCACCACCTGTTGCTTAACCACCAGTTTTAACAATCAAGTTTACAACAATCATCCATATAATCGGCCACTTAGTAAGAATGCAAACAGACCAAACTGCATATGAAGTTTTCCACAACAGAATATCAGGAAGGAAGGCGAGAGGAAGACCGAGAAAAGGTGGATAGATAACGTAGTTGAATTCTACCAGGGGACTAAGAAAACCATCACACAAGTCACTGGAGAAGCACAAGACAAATACATAAAACCACGACACTGGGTTAACAACCGTAACAGTGTGCTGACAACACAAATCACCAAGAAGTTCAAGACAAATACATAAACCACGACACTGGGTTAACAACCCGGTAACAGTGTGCTGAAAACAAGTCACCAGAGAAGCCAAGACAAATCATAAACTACGACACTGGGAACCTAACAGTGTAGTCATGGGAAACCTGTAACAGTGTGCTGACAAAAGAAGAAGATCCATATAATTACATTTATATTTGTATTTCTGTGATAGAATATCGAGTTCTGGTAGTTTTACAATATTTATATTTGTATTTCTATGATAGAATATCGAGTTCTGGTAGTTTTACAATATTTTTATATAATCTGATATAACAATCACCACGTGTGAAATGAAATGCTTGAGGAAGGCAGTGGGGTCACCAGGAAAGATAGACTATAAAATGAGGACAACAGAAACAGAGTGGGCATAACTTCATGCACCGAATATATCGAAAGACAACAAATGCAGTGGTTTCGACATTTAATGAGAATGAAATACAACCAACCGCCAATAACAGCATACAATAAAAGAGATCGGGTACTAGAGCTAAGGGAAGACCAAGAAAAGATGGATAGACAATATCAAGACCACACTACATAAACAAGGATATAACACAACAAGGGCGACTCATCTAGCCCTAGAACGCAAATTAAAGCTCCCATCCCTACTCTTAACGGCAAGAGTAGACAGTCACCCAGGTGGTTATAGACAACAGATAGAGACAATAGACAATCAACGTTAGATTTACAATCTCTTTATATTGACATATCTTACACTTTTATAGATGACATGTTGAATTTAACTTATTTCTTTATTGATTATAACATAATCTAATTGATTATACATTGAGACACCTACAGACATTGTCAAATATTCATAATATGTACCATCATTTACATAAATACAACACATATTCTTCCATCTGATACAGACATATATTCTTACACTTGTTGCATATTATCATCATAAGCTGAAATCTAATCGTGTCGAGTGAGATGTAAGTTTTTCTGTACATTATATTTTGTATATAACTTGTGTAACAATATTGAACAATATTCAATAATATATTCTCTCAAACTCTCGTTGTGGATTATTGTATGTTAACGAGTAACTTACAACGACATACAAGTATATCTCAAAATATGTGATTTTCTTAATGAATATCAGCAATATTCAAGTTACATAGACTAGTTTAGTGTGCGACTCGTTGGAGATGTATATCTCAACAAACTAACATTTAAGTTATCAATAAGTTTCTATAATATCACTTCATCCAGTACTTTAAGGGGACAGTGCTAGCAGGAATATCAAAAATGTGATTTTTATATTTCTTGACCTACTTGGTATTAAAGGTTAACGAATTGTGAGCACATTTCTTTTTACATTTGTAGAATTGATTAAATAGTGTTCAAGTTATGATGTCTCACAGATCATCAAATTAAATTTGTAGAATTGATTAAATAGTGTTCAAGTTATGATGTCTCACAGATCATCAAATTAAATTTGTAGAATTGATTAAATAGTGTTCAAGTTATGATGTCTCACAGATCCTCAAATCTTTTTTGCATGAATGTTTTTCGATTTTGTTCGAAAATTAACAATTCATAATAATGTTTACATCATAACTTTGTCAAATATTAACCAATCAGCATGTCATTTTGTTTGTCTGTTGACATTAAAACTGTCTATAGCGTATACTAAGGACATTACAATATCTTAATTACATTCATTGTTTTTTTTTCACATTAGATAATTTTAAAACAATAAAAATATCTTTTTCAGGGGCCATAAAATCAAATCTATTAAAGGTATACTATTTTCCATAGTACTTGCCAAAATCACACTATCTGTTTGTATGATGTTTAATTTTGAATGAATTTTACTGTATAATTTCACAAAATATTAGCAAAATGGGAGACCTGTATTTTGGACATGTTTAAAATAATTTCTATATAAAAAATTATCTGAGACAACAAATAATAGAAGAAAACTAGTTACAACAGAGATGAAGTGTCTACGCAGAATGCTGGGTGTAACAAGAAGAGACCGGTTGAGAAATGAAGACATCAGGAAAAAGTGGGTACAACATCAGTGCTAAACTTCATCAAGAAACAACAAATTAAATGACTAGGCCTCATCAGCAGATTACCAACAGACAGTGCACCTCAAAGAGAAATGTTGCTTAGATACATTGGATACACAGCAAAAATTCGTCCACACACAAGGTGGGCCTCAGAGATAACAGAGGAGACGAAAGACACTATTTAGGAAGTCCACACTAGGGTAGGGCTCGATCGATAAATCTCTTCATATCCTGACGTTGTGAGGCAAAACATGATTGAAGTCATGTCCAGTCAAATAATGTTCATGATGAAGACAAGACTTGATATAAGATGTGCTGAGACCTCATGATGAAGACAAGACTTCATATAAGATGTGCTGAGACCTCATGATGAAGACAAGACCATTGATAATAATGAGATGTAATGCTGAGACCTCATGATGAAGACAAGACTTGATATAAGATGTGCTGAGACCTCATGATGAAGACAAGACTACATATAAGATGTGCTGAGACCTCATGATGAAGACAAGACTTGATATAATATGTGCTGAGACCTCATGATGAAGACAAGATTACATATAATATGTGCTGAGATCTCATGATGAAGACAAGATTACATATAAGATGTGCTGAGATCTCATGATGAAGACAGGACTACATATAAGATGTGCTGAGACAAAGCACGAATATATTTTCAATGCAGATCATCATTGAATATTTATTGTTGTCCACCAAAGTTATCATACTTGTCATATGAGGATTTCAAACATATGTCTTCTAGCAGATTTCATGTTTCTAATTTGAACTCTTCAAGATTAAATTACTACTTTCTAGTTCAGTTGTTTATCAACAGAAGCGAATAAGTTAATGATAAACATTATGTTTAGTTCAAGGGTTGAAAACTGACTAAATCTATGATCAAATTCAACAGTAAGAAGTTCAAGATGTTTGATCAAATGAAGAAGATCACATACACCGCCACTGATAGATTCAGCAATAGATTTCTAATTTGGAAAGTGAGAAAATGATTTTCTGTTGAAATTTCTAATCCAAAGTTGTAATTTCTGATACTTGCTTATTGACGTATTCCTCTCCGCTCCTCGTGGAGCATAGGACCTCAACAGTTGTACCTCACTCTATCGGTTTCTGGCTGTTCTCTTTATGGTCTCTCATGATAGTCGAGCACTCTTTAGTTCCTCAAGAAGACTTTGTCTCCAGGTCTCCCATGATAGTCGAGCACTCTTCAGTTCCTCAAGAAGACTTTGTCTCCAGGTCTCCCAGGTCTCTCATGATAGTCGAGCACTCTTAGTTCCTCAAGAAGACGTCGTCTCCAGGTCTGTCCAGGACTCTCTGATAGTCAGGCCTCTTTAGTTCTAGTGAACTTTGTCTCCAGGTCTCCCAGGTCTCCTCTTGATAGTCAGGCGCTCTTTCCAGGGTTCCTCAAGAAGACGTCGTCTCCAGGTCTGTTTAGGACGTCCTCTTGTTTGTTTTCCATGCGGGTTCCACTCAAAGTGCTTGTCTAGTGACACTGGATTGTGTCTTCCGTAGGGTATGCCCGCCCATCGATATTTTCTCCTCTTGACATGTGTCATCGTGGGTTCCTGTCCGGTTCTTATTCACAGGGTCTGTGTTTGCATCTCTATCATGCCATCTCAGTCTGAGTATCCGCTGAAGACGTCCGTTGACAAAGGTCTCAATCTTATTTGTATTTAACCTGGTGACTCGTCACGCTTCTGAGCCATACAGCAACTAATACTTTCACATTTGAGTCTAGAATATCCTGACAGAGCTTTGTTTTCCTGGAGATTGCAGCAGATTTCCACACTGTGTGCAGGATAGCAAAGATTTGTCGGGTTTTCCATATCCTGGAATTAATGTCCTCATCTGTATCTCCTGAGTTTTGTAATTTCTGTTGAAAAGCGTTAATTGAACTTATTATATATGAGATTGCACGATCTTCGCCTTTTAGTAGCTCCAGATTGAACTCGTTTAATGTCAATGTAATATATGTCTGGTAAGCTAAGTATTTTAGCCATGATTTGTCATGAAGTTCCTTGTAATATTGTCTGAGAGATTATTTAATACATTCTCTGATCTCAGTTACAAGACTGCAGAACCATTCCAGTATCTTTCCTTTACTCAGCACACCTTACTTCTGTATAAGAATTACATCGGCATGTTCCAGCTATCTGACCCTCGAAACAATTCTCGAACAATCGATTACGAATGGAAGAAGATCTGATATCATTTTTAATATGAGTTACTCCTTTAATCACATGCTCAAATTTCAGCAGATTTGTCCTTAAGGATTACTGGTTGGTAATACGGTGATAAACACATCTCTGCAGTCACAACTAACTTTAGAAGTTACAATTCTCCCCGCCACACCCTACCTGACCTAGTAACAAATATCTGCTGTCACACCCTACCTGACCTAGTAAACAAAATTCTGCCTGTCACACCCTACCTGACCTAGTAAACAAATCTCTGCATGCCACACCCTACCTGACCTAGTAAACAAATCTCTGCCTGCCACACCCTACCTGACCTAGTAAACAAATCTCTGCATGCCACACCCTACCTGACCTAGTAAACAAATCTCTGCATGCCACACCCTACCTGACCTAGTAAACAAATCTCTGCCTGTCACACCCTACCTGACCTAGTAAACAAATCTCTGCCTGTCACACCCTACCTGACCTAGTAAACAAATCTCTGCCTGTCACACCCTACCTGACCTAGTAAACAAATCTCTGCCTGTCACACCCTACCTGACCTAGTAAACAAATCTCTGCCTGCCACACCCTACCTGACCTAGTAAACAAATCTCTGCCTGCCACACCCTACCTGACCTAGTAAACAAATCTCTGCATGTCACACCTATCTGACCTAGTAAACAAATCTCTGCATGCCACACCCTACCTGACCTAGTAAACAAATCTCTGCATGCCACACCCTGCCTGACCTAGTAAACAAATCTCTGCCTGCCACACCCTACCTGACCTAGTAAACAAATCTCTGCATGCCACACCCTACCTGACCTAGTAAACAAATCTCTGCCTGCCCTCCCTACCTGACCTAGTAAACAAATCTCTGCATGCCACACCCTGCCTGACCTAGTAAACAAATCTCTGCCTGCCCTCCCTACCTGACCTAGTAAACAAATCTCTGCATGCCACACCCTGCCTGACCTAGTAAACAAATCTCTGCCTGCCACACCCTACCTGACCTAGTAAAGAAATGTCTGCCTGTCACACCCTACCTGACCTAGTAAACAAATCTCTGCCTGCCACACCCTACCTGACCTAGTAAACAAATCGCTGCCTGCCACACCCTACCTGACCTAGTAAAGAAATGTCTGCCTGTCACACCCTACCTGACCTAGTAAACAAATCTCTGCCTGCCACACCCTACCTGACCTAGTAAACAAATCTCTGCCTGCCACACCCTACCTGACCTAGTAAAGAAATGTCTGCCTGTCACACCCTACCTGACCTAGTAAACAAATCTCTGCCTGCCACACCCTACCTGACCTAGTAAAGAAAAGTAAAAGATGAAGATGGTGATAACTTGGATGTTGTTAACAACTACATGTTTAGTGTGTTATGCTTTCCTGACTTATATATGTGCAGTTGGTATTGGAATTTCTATTGATATCCTTGCTGGTAAGGAATCGCTGCACTTCAATTGAGAGCATGGATAAAATATCATCATTCAATAACTTGTCGTGAGAAGAATGTTACCACCCTTACAATCCTTCAAATTTTCTTTCTCTCATAGACCAGATGTCCCGCTTCTGCAGTCGTTATAATGATATCATCAGTTACATTCTGAAACATATCATACAAGTATATTCTACTCCCTCTCAGAGGTTTCGTCTCTAGAACATGTCTTTTTTCAACAGTTACAAACGAAGCCAACAAATAATTGATTACTGGCACTCTACAGTAAAAGAAAAACACGAATTGAAGAGAAAAAAGAGAAATGGAGAGAAAAATGGGATATAATAAATGTGTGATATTGACTTGTTATATTTATGATTGTAAAATATTAATTTGTTTATGTTGACTTTGGTACTCACTTTGTTTATGTTTTAGAAATCCAGAAATCTATCACTATTTGAAAGTTTCATTTTAGAACGGACAGAAGAAACATGGCCAGAATATTTGTCTGTCAAATATTGCTTTTTATCGTTGGGTTTAATTTGATGATGGAAACGTCATACGCATGTTCCTCGGTATGTAATTAGATATTTTGTGTTCAAATATTGCCTTTTTACATTTTAATTCCTCCGTGTGGTGACGGAGTCTGCAAGGGAAGCAGAGAATAGTACCACTGCGACGTGCAAGGCATGCCGTAAGAGGCGAATGATGTAGAACCTAGGGAAGCTACCCTAGTAAATCAAAAGTATCGCAGAAATCGGACTTACTGGTCTACTTGTAGGCGCATAACTGGTACAACTTACAATCGCTCTTAGGCTCAAATCATATACAAATCACACAGACTGGTTAACAAGTGCTCGATATGGAGCGATCGAAGAGGAAGAAAAATAAGAACTTTTAAATTCTCATGCAACATTACACTGTAGTTATTACAACATTACACTGTAGTTATTACAACATTACACTGTAGTTATTACAACATTACACTGTAGTTATTACAACATTACACTGTAGTTATTACAACATTACACTGTAGTTATTACAACATTGCACTGTAGTTATTACAACATAACACTGTAGTTATTACAACATTACACTGTAGTTATTATTACACTGTAGTTAACTGTTTATATTAAAACAATAATTTCAAATTAGTTCATCTTCTCAGTTTGTTGCTGTTGTTGTTGCTGCTGTTGTTGTTGTTGTTACTCCATCAATATTGTAAACGTGTGTGACTTGATCTAATTACTATACATTGTACTTGTTGATAAGTCTGTTAACTTTCTGTCCATTATCATTTGTCCATTTGTCTTTATCTGTCAGTGTTTTGTTATGTTGAAATCATCTTGTGAAATGTCTTGGCGTAGACACATGTACATGAGAAACAGTTGTCAAATTCAGATCTATCTAGAGAAATGAGGTGCAGAGTAAAATGATGCATTTTGAGAACATTCTGATCCAACAAGCAGAGGAAAAAAGGCTTTACTCCAGGATGAAATATTATCTCGAGACACTAATCTCATCGCTTAGGCAGGAGAATTGTGATATAGACCGTTACCCCCACAAGTCCCATTTTTCAGAACCAACGTAAACATTGAAGTTACAAATTAAAATCTTGGCATATCCTTGGCAGGACTTAGCCATCAACAACATTAAACAAGTCATCGATGTTCTAGGCACCACTAATACGTTCAGTAGTTTGTCATTGCTTTCTGAACCATGAGATGGGGTCAAAGGCGCAAATAAGAGTGTCAGGATTAGGGAGCTGGCTCTAATCCCCTGCTCTCACCTCCACTTGGTGACCCTGGTAACAGACGGTAGTTCCGGTCTGGTTAAGAGGGCAGGTGCTGTGGGAGAGCTACTCGGTGGCAAGTAGAGATGCAAAGGTAGTCACGCTAGATGGGATCCGCTTGCAACACAGACGAGCGAACTCCCAGAGTGGCTATTAATTTTCGCCTCTCCCGGCCGATGGGAAAAGTTTGAAGGATCCAAGTGGAACCGCGTGTAGTGAAACTCGGACCCTTTCTCACGGATGGGGCACGATTATAAGTCATCGAAGAGACGTTGACCCACGCGGGAGGAAATTCGAGCCCGTGCATGCTCTCTCTGAGCCTCTCTCTTGAGCCCTATCTCTTGAGCCGATGAGTATGCTGGGAATCGAGCTGAGCTGCACGCTGGTCCACACGGACTGCCTAGGAAAATGTGAGCACGGTTGGAATTGACGGAAATGGTGAGGTAGGCACCAGGGCAGAACGAGTACGCATATGGACGTTGCAAAGGTGGGAATAAAAGGGGCAAAACCCGTGACCCCATCTCATGGGTGGAGGATCGGGTTGACTCATAGGCGGGGACAGCCCAGGCAAATGTGAGCACGATATGGAGGGCGCGGAAAATGTGAGCACGGCAAAACCTGATGGTGACCAGGTACCAGGGCAGAGCTAGCAAGCATGCTGACGAAGCCATAGTTGGCCCCACCGAGGGACAGGCGAGCATGGCAAGCACGGAAAGCGTGGCAGGCACGGCAAGCGCGGCATGGTAGCGGCAAGCAGGGTAGACAAGACGGTGTGCGTCCCACTCAAATGTGCAGAACAACTGGAAAGCTCAGTAGAGGTAAACCCAGTGCGCGTTTCCGCTGCCGGGAACTAATGCATCCTTGTAGTTTGATTGGAGTCACACCGTCACACTAGCGGAACACACCGTACACAAAGCTGGACCGGCGGCAGATGGCGCTCATAAACCCGGGAGGGCAGGTCGTCTAAGGCTCGCTGCCCTAAAAGAAAATGGCAACCCGCTGCCTGTAGGTTCTGGCTGGGGACAGCAAAAGGCTAGCAGAGAGCGAACAGCACACAAACGCTGGTTGAAATCGAACACACCACAGAAGGATAAGCACTTGAGCTCCAATAGGTACTGAAGGCTGTGCACGTACATCACGTTCTGATGTTTGGCTGTTTATATATCACAATATAATGATAAAACGGCTTAAGAACGATCGCGAGAGAGAGATCGCAGAGAGAGAGATCGCGCGAGAGAGAGAGATCGCGAGAGAGAGAGAGAGATCGGGTGAGAGAGATCGCGAGAGAGAGAGAGAGAGAGATCGCGAGAGAGAGAGAGAGAGAGAGAGAACCATGAGATTTTTACTTATTAGTTCGTAAAACTTCAAGGGACTAATTGTTTCCAAATTTGCTCGCCGCGAAGTTTGAACCAGGTACGCCTGGGTTGGGATCGAGCTTACTACCGCTTAAGCTACAGACACTCACAGCATGGAAGGTACCCATCACAATTATCGCTTCTTCATGAGTCCTACACTGCTCCAGAGTTGATTGTTATTATGTGTAGAAATGATCTAGTTCTTCTGTTTTATATTCTATCTGTTGTTGGTGCGTATATCTCTATGTGATGTTAGTATCTTCTGTTTTATATTCTATCTGTTGTTGGTGCATATATCTCTATGTGATGTTAGTATCTTCTGGTGTACCCTGTAATTTCAATAGCATTAGCCTACTCTTACATTGTCCAGTATCCTTTCACCATTTCTTATCTTTCTTCACAATATCATTAGCCTACTCTTACATTGTCCAGTATCCTTTCACCATTTGTTATCTTTCTTCGACTAATATTATGCTCTTTCTTTGTGTGATTGTTTCTCCTTTTTATTATTCTAAACTTGTCTGCGTATATTTCTTCTACACCTATCCATCACATTGTGTTTATTTATAGTTTATTCAATCAGGGAAAACATATATGTACTTTTGAATATAAATGTTACAGAAGAGTCCTACATATATCTTGGACAGAGAAGGGAACAAATAGATCTATCCAGAAAGAACTCAAAATCAAAGAAAACTGGCTGATGATACAAATAAGAAAGAGAAAATTGAGATATTTTGACATATAAAAAGACATGAAGGGTTGGAGAAGACCATCATGGAAGGAGACATACCGGCAAAGAGAAGAAGGGGAAGACCACGGAGAAGATGGATTCAGGATGTAACTGATGGTTTGAACATGGTGGCTGCAGAGGCAGCACATCTGGCCTATAGAGAGAAAAATTTCCCGGGAGGACTGTTGAGGTGGCAAAGTTCTGCTCAGGACAAGATATTTGATGATGATAATGTGAGATTGATGTGCTGCTATGTAAAATGAATATGTGCCCCTCCTGTATAACCTCTCTTCACTTTTGATTGAAAAGCCAACTATATTCAATTACGCACCCATAGTTTTTAAACTGGGACAAATATAATTTGTTAAATAGTACATATTTCCACTTATATCGAAATAGGGGGAAGACTGCAGTAAAACTTGGAAAATAGTGAAACACGTACAAACAAAGTACTATAGTTTTACAAAATACATAAACAGTGACGATAAACAGCAACGTTTCGACCAACAAGGCCTTTATCACAAAGAACAAACAGGAGTGACAAATTAAAATGAAACACAAATGGACGACCAAATACCAACGATCAAAGGGAAAGAAACGGGAAATGCACATACACAAAAATATAACTATTAAATTTACCACTACGTCACAACGAATAGTTGCAGCAATATGGCGACGAATATCGAAATAGGGACTGAGAAATGGAAAAGGGAAAACAACAAAGTACTATAGTTTTCAAAATACAAAAAACGATAAAAAACGTTTCGACCAACAAGGTTTACAGCAAACGAACAAACAGAGGCAAATTAAAGAACACAAATGACGACAAAACAACGTCGCAAAGAAACGAAAAGCATATACACAATAAAGTATAACTATTATAATCTTACTATCAAGCTGGCACAACGATAGATTAGCGCACATGTGTCGACGAAGTTATCGAAATAGGAAGACGATAAAACTTGGAAAGTGAACACGCTACAAAAAAGACTACATATATCATAAATGCGACAGAGCAACGTGACAACGTATCAAAGAACAAACAGGAAACGCTTAATGAACAAAATAAAATAAGCTAGCGAGAATATATACACTAAACAAAATACTTGGAAGCAAACAGGCAGAGATATAGCAAAGAGGAAGACTGCAGTAAACTTGGTAAATAGTGAAACACGTACACAAGTAAATTTAACAAAATAAACAGGACGATAAACAGCAAGTTTCGACAACAAGGCCTTATCAAGACAAACAGAGCTGAGCCAGTGCGAAAATTACGCACATCTTTTGGGGAAAGAAACGAATGCACATAACAACAAATATAACTATTAAATCTTTTCACAGTCACAACGAATAGTGCAGCATTGGCGAAACAGAAATAGGGGAAGACTGCAGTAAAACTTGGAAATAGTGAAACACGTACAAACAAATATAGTTTTACAAAATACATAAACAGACGTACAGCAATCGACAACAGGTTTATCAAGCAAAACGAACAACAGGAGTGACAAATTAAAATGAAACACAATGGACGACACAACGTATCTAAGGAAAGAAACGGGAAATGCACATACACAACAAATATAACTATTAAATCGCTACCATGTCACAACGAATAGTTGCAGCAATATGGCGACGAATATCGAAATAGGGGAAGACTGCAGTAAACTTGAAACATAGGAACAGTACCAAACAGTACTATAGTTTTACAACATACAGTAAACAGGACGATAAATAGCAACGCTGACAACGGTTTATACAGCAAACGAATAAATAGAGTGACAAATTAAAATGAAAGCATACTGACGACCAAATACCAACGATTGAAAGAAATGGAATGCATTGCAGCACAAATATAATATAATTACCCTACATGTCACAACGAATAGTTGCAAAGGCGACGAATATCGAAATAGGGAAGACTGCAGAAACTTGTAAATAGTGAAACACGACAAACAAAGTCAATTATAGCTTACAAAATAGCAAAACAGTGACGATAAACGCTCTTCGACAACAAGCGCTTTTATCAAGCAAACGAACAAACAGGAGGACAAAAGTCGATGACACAATTTCGTATCAAGGAAGAACATGCACACAATCGAGACATAACACATTAAATTCATGCCACGGTCAGCCAAGAATAAGTGCAAATGGCGATGAATACGAAATAGGAAGACTGCAGTAAAACTTGAAACAGTGAACACGTACAAACAAAGTACTATGCTACAAAATACATAAACAGGACGATAAACAGCAACGCTGACAACAAGCGCTTATCACAGAACGAAAAAAGAGGACAAATAAAATGAACACAATGGGACGACAACAACGTATCTAAGGAAAGAAGGAAATGCATATCACAAAATATAATTATTTTTACTACGTCAACAAAAGTTGCAGGCGAATCGAAATAGGGGAAGACGATAAAACTTGGCAAAGAAACACGAAACAAAGTATATTTACAAAAATAATAAACAGTGACGATAAACAAACGTTCGAAACAAGCGCTTTGCAAACGAACAAACAGGAGGACAAATTAAATGAAAAAGACGCCCAAAAACGGTATCTAGGAAAGAACGGGAATGCAATCACAAAAATATAACTATTAAATCTCCCATTTACTGTCACAACGAATAGCCGCAGCAATAGGAGAATACGAAATGGGGAAGACCAGAAAACTGAAAAGAAACAGCAAAACAGTACTAATTTTACAAAGAAAAAGTGACGATAAACAGCAATGTCTTCGACAAAGCGCCTAAGCAAAGAAAAAAGGAGGACAAATAAAATGAAACACAAGGACGACCAAATACCTTTGAAAAAACGGGAAATGACAAAAATAAATTCTGTTCATATTACTTCACAAGGTATTGCAGCAATGGATAAATTTAATGAAATAGGAAGACTGCAGTAAAATTGGAAATGGGAAAACACGTACAAAAAAGTATATAGTTTTACTAAAATACATAAAAAAAGTGACGATAAAAGCAACGTTTCGACCAAAGCGCTTACCCAAAACGAACAACAGGAGTGACAAATTAAAAAAACACAATGACGACCAAAACGATCTAGAAAGAAGGGAAAATGCACACCAACAAAATATAACATTAAATCTTACCTACTACGTCACAACGAATAGTTGCAGCAATATAGTTATTTTTGTTGTGTAGGGCATTTCCGTTTCTTCCTTAGATACGTTGGTATTTGGTCGTCCATTTGTGTTTCATTTTAATTTGTCACCCTGTTTGTTCTTTGCTTGATAGGCCGTTGGTCGAAACGTTGCTGTTTATCGTCACTGTTTATGTATTTTGTAAAACTATAGTATTTTGTTTGTACGTGTTTCACTATTTACCAAGTTTTACTGCAGTCTTCCCTATTTCGATATTCGTCGCCATATTGCTGCAACCTGCGACGAGTAGGTAGATTTAATAGTTATATTGTTGTGTATGCATTTCGTTTTCCTTAGACACTTTGGGGATGTCGTCCATTTTGTTTCATTTAATTTGTCACCCTGTTTGTTCGTTTGCTTGATAAAGGCCTTGTTGGTCGAAAGTGCTGTTTTATCGTCACTGTTTATGATTTTGTAAAACATAGTACTTTGTTTGTTCGTGTTTCACTATTTACCAAGTTTTACTGCAGTCTTCCCATTTCGATATTCGTCGCCATTTGCTGCAACTATTCGTTGTGGATGGAAGATTTAATAGTTATATTTGTTGTGTATGTGCATTTCCCGTTTCTTTCCTTAGATACGTTGGTATTTGGTCGTCCATTTGTGTTTCATTTTAATTTGTCACTCCTGTTTTTTCGTTTGTTGATAAAGGCCTTGCTGGTCGAAAGTTGCTGTTTATCGTCACTGTTTCTGTATTTTGTAAAACTATAGTACTTTTTTTTGTACGTGTTTCACTATTTACAAGTTTTACCGCAGTCTTCCCCTATTTGATATTCGTCGCCATATTGCTGCAACTATTCGTTGTGACGTAGGTAAGATTTAATAGTTATATTTGTTGTGTATGTGCATTTCCGTTTCTTTCCTTAGATACGTTGGTATTTGGTCGTCCTTTGTGTTTCATTTTAATTTGTCACCCTGTTGTTCGTTTGCTTGATAAAGGCCTTGTTGGTCGAAACGTTGCTGTTTATCGCACTGTTTATGTATTTTAAAACTATAGTACTTTGTTTGTACGTGTTTCATATTTACCAAGTTTTACTGCAGTCTTCCCCATTTCGATATTCGTCGCCATATTGCGCAAACTATTCGTTGTGACGTAGTAGAAGATTTATAGTTATATTTGTTGTGTATGTGCATTTCCCTTTTCCTTAGATAGTTGGTATTTGGTCGTCCATTTGTGTTTCATTTTAATTTGTCACTCCTGTTTGTTCGTTTGCTTGATAAAGGGCCCTTTGGTTTGAAAGTGCTGTTTATCGTCACTGTTTATGTATTTTGTAAAACTATAGTACTTTGTTTGTACTGTTTCACTATTTACCAAGTTTTCCCGCAGTCTTCCCCTATTTCGATATTCGTCGCCATATTGCTGCAACTATTCGTTGTGACGTAGTAGGTAAGATTTAAAAAGTTATATTTGTTGTGTAGGCATTTCCGTTTTTTTTCCTTAGATACGTTGGTATTTGGTCGTCCATTTGTGTTTCATTTTAATTTGTCACCCTGTTTGTTCGTTTGCTTGATAAAGGCCTTGTTGGTCGAAACGCTGCTGTTTATCGTCACTGTTTATGTATTTTGTAAAACTATAGTACTTTGTTTGTACGTGTTTCCCCATTTACCAAGTTTTACTGCATTTCTTCCCATTTCGATATTCGTCGCCATATTGCGCAACTATTCTTGGAGGGTGAGGTAAGATTTAAAGTTATATTTGTTGTGTATGTGCTTTCCCCCTGTTTCTTTCCTTAGATACGTTGGTATTTGGTCGTCCATTTGTGTTTCATTTTAATTTGTCACTCCTGTTTGCCGTTTGTTGATAAAGGCCTTGTTGGTCAAAACTTGCTGTTTATCGTCACTGTTTTGTATTTTTAAAACTATAGTACTTTTGTTTGAAATGTTTCACTATTTACCAAGTTTTACTGCAGTCTTCCGCCCATTTCGATATTCGTCGCCATATTGCTGCAACTATTCGTTGTGACGTAGTATGTAAGATTTAATAGTTATATTTGTTGTGTATGTGCATTTCCCGTTTCTTTCCTTAGATACGTTGGTATTTGGTCGTCCATTTGTGTTTTTTTTAAATTTTTGTCACTCCTGTTTGTTCGTTTGCTTGATAAAGGCCTTGTTGGTCGAAACGTGCTGTTTATCGTCACTTTATGTATTTTGTAAACCATAGTACTTTGTTTGTACGTTTTTCACTATTTACCAAGTTTTCCCGCAGTTTCCTATTTCGATATTCGTCGCCAATTGCTGCAACTATCGTTGGACGTAGTAGGTAAGATTTAATAGTTATATTTGTTGGAAAGTGCATTTCTGTTCTTTCCTTAGATAGTTGGTATTTGGTCGTCCATTTGTGTTTCATTTTAATTTGTCACCCTGTTGTTCGTTTGCTTGAAAAAGGGCCCTTTGTTGGTCGAAAGTTGCGTTTATCGTCACTGTTTATGTATTTTGTAAAACTATAGTACTTTGTAGGGTGTTTCACTATTTACCAAGTTTTACTGCAGCCTTCCTATTTCGATATTCGCGCCATATTGCTGCAACTATTCGGTGACGGTAGGTAAGATTTAATAGTTAATTGTTTAAGTATGCATTTCCGTTTCTTTCCCTTAGATATGCGTATTTGGTCGCCATTTGTGTTTCATTTTAATTTGTCACTCCTGTTTTTTCGTTTGCTTGATAAAGGCCTTGGGGTTTTGAAATGTTGTTTATCGTCACTGTTTATGTATTTTGTAAAACTATAGTATTTTGTTTGTACGTGTTTCACTATTTACCGTTTTACCAGTCTTCCTCATTTCGATATTCGTCGCCATATTGCTGCAACTATTCTTGTAGTAGGGGAAAATTTAAATAGTTATATTTGCTGTGAGTGCATTTCCCTTTTTTTCCAGAAAACGGTATTTGGTCGTCCATTTGTGTTTCATTTTAATTTGTCACTCCTGTTTGTTCGTTTGCTTGATAAAGGCCTTTTTGTCGAAACGTTGCTGTTTATCGTCACTGTTTATGTATTTTGTAAAACTATAGTATTTTTGTTTGTACGTGTTTCACTATTTACCAAGTTTTTACGCAGTTTCTATTTCGATATTCGTCGCCATATTGCTGAAACTATTCGTTGTGACGTAGTAGGTAAGATTTAATAGTTATATTTGTGTGTAGGCATTTCGTTCTTCCTTAGATACGTTGGTATTTGGTCGTCCATTTGTGTTCATTTTAATTTGTCACCCTGTTTGTCTGTTTTTGAAAAAGGGCCCTTTTGTTGGTCAAAAGTTGCGTTTATCGTCACTGTTTGTATTTTTAAAACATAGAAATTTGTTTGTACGTGTTTACATTTACCGTTTTACTTGCAGTCTTCCCCATTTCGATTTTTTCGTCGATATTGCTGCAACTATTCGCGGTGACGAGTAGGTAAGATTTAATAGTTAATTTGTTGGTGTCATTTCCGTTTCTTTTCCTTAGATACGTGGTATTGGTCGTCCATTTGTGTTTCATTTTAATTTGTACTCTGTTTGTTCGTTTGCTTGATAAGGTTTGTTTCGAAAACGTGCTGTTATCGTCACTGCTTTATGTATTTTGTAAAACTATAGACTTTTTTTGGGTAGTGTTCCTATTTCCATTCCAAGTTCACTTCAAGATCAGATCCTTTCGTCTTTTTTGTAGAAACTTCTGGACGGCATCGTCAATGTTTTCTTCATTCTAACTTTTGAAAAGACAACTTATTCAATAGACAAAAGCAAACCTTGCTCAAAAGACAACTTATTCAATAAACAAAAGCAAACTTGCTCAAAAGACAACTTTTATTCAATAAAAAAAGCAAACTTCAAAAAAGACAACTTTATTAATAGAAAAGCTAAACTTGCTGAAAAGACAACTTTATTCAATAAAAATGCTAAACTTGTCAAAAGACAATTTATTCAATAAAACAAAAGTTAAACTTGGAAAGACAACTTTATTCAATAAAACAAAGCTAAATTTTACCAAAAGACAACTTTATTCAATAAACAAAAGCAAACTTGCTGAAAAGACAACTTTATTCAATAGACAAAGCAAAAACTTCGGGAAAAGACAACTTTACTAATAAAAAAAAGCTAAAACTTGCTAAAAAAGACAACTTTATTCAATAACAAAAGCAAACCTTGCTGAAAAGACAATTTATTCAATAAAAAAAAGCAAACTTGCTGAAAGACAACTTTATTAAATAAACAAAGTAAACTTGCGAAAAGACAACTTTATTCAATAAACAAAAGCTAAACTTGCTGAAAAGACAACTTTTTTCAATAAACAAAAGCAAACTTGCTGAAAAGACAACTTTATCAATAAAAAAAAGCAAACTTTGCTGAAAAGACAACTTTATTCAATAAACAAAAGCTAAACTTGCTGAAAAGACAATTTTATTCAATAAAAAAAAGCTAAACTATTGAAAAGACAACTTTATTCAATAAACAAAAGCTAAACTTGTGAAAAGACAACTTTATTCAATAAACAAAGCTAAACTCTTAAAAAGACAACTTTACTAATAAACAAAGCTAAACTTGCGGGTAAAGACAATTTTATTCAATAAACAAAGTAATCTTGTGAAAAGACAACTTTATTCAATAAACAAAAGCTAAACTTTGAAAAGACAACTTATTCAATAAACAAAACAAAACTTGTGAAAGAAATTTTATTCAAAAACAAAAGCTAAACTTGCTGAAAAGACAACTTTATTCAATAAACAAAAGAAACTTGTGAAAAGACAACTTTATTCAATAAACAAAAGCTAAACTTGAAAAGAAACTTATTCAATAAACAAAGCTAAACTTGCGGGAAAAGACAACTTATTCAATAAACAAAAGCAAACTTGCTGAAAAGACACTTATTCAATAAACAAAGCAAAAACTTGCTGAAAAGACAACTTTATTCAATAAACAAAAGTAAACTTGTGAAAAGACAACTTTATTCAATAAACAAAAAGCTAAATTTTGAAAAGACAACTTTATTCAATAAACAAAAGCTAAACTTGCTGAAAAGACAACTTTATTCAATAAAAAAGCTAAACTTGCTGAAAAGACAACTTTATTCAAAAAAAAAGCTAAATTCTGAAAAGACAATTTTATCAATAAACAAAGCAAAAACTTGCTGAAAAGACAACTTTATTCAATAAACAAAAGCTAAACTTGCTGAAAAGATAACTTTATTCAATAAACAAAAGCTAAACTTGCTGAAAAGACAACTTTATTCAAAACAAAAGCTAAATTTCTGAAAAGACAATTTTATTCAATAAAAAAAAGCTAAACTTTTGAAAAGACAACTTTATTCAATAAACAAAAGCTAAACTTGCTGAAAAGACAACTTTATTCAATAAACAAAAGCTAAACTGGAAAAGACAACTTTATTCAATAAACAAAGCAAACTTGCTGAAAAGATAACTTTATTCAATAAACAAAAGCTAAACTTGCTGAAAAGACAACTTTATTCAATAAACAAAAGCTAAACTTGATGAAAAGACAACTTTATTCAATAAACAAAAGCTAAACTTGCTGAAAAGACAATTTTATTCAATAAACAAAGCAAACTTTTTGGAAAAGACAACTTTATTCAATAAACAAAACCCAAACTTGCTGAAAAGACAATTTTATTCAATAAACAAAAGCTAAACTTCTAAAAAGAAAATTTATTCAATAAACAAAAGCTAAACTTGCTGAAAAGACAAACTTTATTCAATAAACAAAAAGCAAACTTGCTGAAAAGACAAACTTTATTCATAAACAAAAAGCAAACTTTGTTGAAAAGACAATTTTATTCAAAAAAAAGCTAAACTTGCTGAAAAGACAACTTTATTCAATAAAAAAAAAGCAAACTTGCTGAAAGACAATTTTATTCAATAAAACAAAAGCAAACTTGCTGAAAAGACAACTTTATTCAATAAACAAAAGCTAAACTTGCTGAAAAGACAACTTTATTCAATAAACAAAAGCTAAACTTGCTGAAAAGACAACTTTTTCAACAAACAAAAAGCTAAACTTGCGAAAAGACAACTTTATTCAAAAACCAAAGTCGCACTAGTGTTGCCGGAGTCCATGGGAGCAAAGAAAGAAAAACTGTAACTCAGGGCGCCAAGAGTCGGACGAGGAGGGCTGGTAAGCTACGCTATTTAAAAAAGCGTCGTAGAAATTGGATGGCTGACCACTTGTAGACGCAAATAGCGAAAACTTACAATTGCTCTTAGCTCAGATCACATACAAATCACAAAGAGCGAAACAAAATGGTCAACATAGAACGTTTGAAGAAGAAAAGAAGATTGTAGATCTATATAGACCTGTAGATCGCAGCAACTGGGGATTCGCTTAATGGAAAAGACTTTCAACAGGAAGAGCTGATGACAATTCTGCCAGTTTAAGCACTTCTTTAAAACATAAACTGAGATCATTTTCAACTAAAAACTGCAGGAAATCATGAACTGATTTATTGCACAACTCCTCCGAACAATTTCCACAAGTTCATTTTTTTCAATCGTACAAACTGAATATCCTTACATAAACTTTTTTACACCAAGTAATTTATTGTTAGGCTGGAACGCGGCGTTCAGCAAATTTCTGACAGGAGGCTCTTCTAACCAGCATAGAATTTCCCAAACCCCTGACAGGGTGAAACTTATGTTAACTTTCCACCCTCATAGTTCCCTTGTGAAGAAAGTTTTATTCCGTCATCTCTCCATTCTTCAGTCTGATCCTGAGACACGTTTAATCTTCCAACACTATCCTTTGCTGTGTACAGACGGAACAGAAGTCTTAAGGATATGTTGGTTCACAGTCGTCTCAAGCCTAATATCCAGAGTCATTTGGCACCATCCAGGGGGCCCGTCGGCGCTGCAACACGTGTGCTTATGTAATACAGAGCCGCACTGTGTCTTTTCCAAAGCCACGTTCGTTATTGAAGACAGTTTCACGTGCGAGTCCTGTAATATTATCTATGCCATTATCTGCAAGCGATGCAACAAGGCCTATATTGGGGAAACCGGCAGGAGACTCAGTGACCGATTCGCCCAACACTTGCGCGATATACGCCAATGCTATGTGACCCCTGTAGCTACCTATTTCAATGATACTGGCCATTTAGGAGCTTGCGATGTCCAGGTCACAGCCATCCGATCATGTTCCTCTGATGATCGTAGTCGATTTGCTCTGGAGAACCGTTTTATTTCGTTATATGGTGCCTTGCGGCCTCTTGGACTCAACGCATTACATTCCTATGCTTCTTAGTACTTTCTCATCTCATGCCTTGTAATCTATATGTGTATTTGCTTCATATAAATAATTCATATTTTCACTTGATTGTATATTGTTTCTCTTCTTTTTCACTTCTAGTTTTGTGTTGCACTCATTTCGTTATTCGTTTTTATTCCCAGTTCATTAGATACATTTGCATGTTTCCATTATCGTCCATTTGTAAGTGTTCTCTATAATTCGTCGCTCCTGTTGTGTCGTTTGCTTGATAAAGGCCTTTTGGTCGAAACGTTGCTGCTTATCGTCACTGTTTCTGTATTTTGTAAAACTATAGTACTTTGTTTGTACGTGTTTTGCTATTTACCAAGTTTTACTGCAGTCTTCCCCCCCCATACATTTTCTAGAGTTAAATATGACGGTAGTGTTTCTCTTGCGTTCACGTGGGCAGGAACTATACGACCCGGGGATGGTAGCCATTGTCTTTTTTGAGAACGTGTGCCTGACATCTCATATTGAGAACTTAATGCTGCCATTTCATATTAAGAACTTCTGCCTGACATCTCATATTGAGAATTTGTCTGCCATTCATTTAAGAACTTCTGCTGACATCTCATATTGAGAACTTACTGCTGACATTTCATATTAAGAACTTCTGCCTGACATCTCATATTAGAACTTCTGCTGACATCTCGTATTGAGAACTTCTGCCTGACATCTCATATTGAGAACTTCTGCCTGACATCTCATATTAAGAACTTCTGCCTGACATCTCATATTAAGAACTTCTGCCTGACATCTCATATTAAGAACTTCTGCCTGACATCTCATATTGAGAACTTCTGCCTGACATCTCATATTAAGAACTTCTGCCTGACATCTCATATTGAGAACTTCTGCCTGACATCTCATATTAAGAACTTCTGCCTGACATCTCATTAAGAACTTGCCTGAATCTCATATTAAGAACTTCTGCCTGACATCTCATATTAAGAACTTCTGCCTGACATCTCATATTAAGAACTTCTGCCTGACATCTCATATTAAGAACTTCTGCCTGACATCTCATATTAAGAACTTCTGCCTGACATCTCATATTAAGAACTTCTGCCTGACATCTCATATTGAGAACTTCTGTGTGACATCTCATATTAAGAACTTCTGCCTGACATCTCATATTAAGAACTTCTGCCTGACATCTCATATTGAGAACTTCTGCCTGACATCTCATATTAAGAACTTTTGCCTGACATCTCATATTAAGAACTTCTGCCTGACATCTCATATTGAGAACTTCTGCCTGACATTTCATATTAAGAACTTCTGTCTGACATCTCATATTAAGAACTTCTGCCTGACATCTCATATTAAGAACTTATCCCTGCATCTCATATTAAGAACTTCTGCCTGACATCTCATATTGAGAACTTCTGCCTGCCATCTCATATTGAGAACTTCTGCCTGACATCTCATATTGAGAACTTCTGCCTGACATCTCATATTGAGAACTTCTGCCTGACATCTCATATTGAGAACTTCTGCCTGACATCTCATATTGAGAACTTCTGTCTGACATCTCATATTAAGAACTTCTGTCTGACATCTCATACTGCTGACAATGACCAACAATAAGTATCGGATGCTTTCATCTTTCTATCTGCCACCTACTAGCACTGCTTCATTCATCTTTCTATCTGTCACCTACCAGCACTGCTTGATTCATCTTTCTATCTGTCACCTATCAGCACTGCTTGATTCATCTTTCTATCTGTCACCTATCAGCACTGCTTGATTCATCTTTATATCTGTCACCTACCAGCACTGCTTCATTCATCTTTCTATCTGTCACCTACCAGCACTGCTTCATTCATCTTTCTATCTATCACCTACCAGCACTGCTTCATTCATCTTTCTATTCGCCTATTGATAAGGACTCAAGAGAGCTCAGGGTTCAACCACATAGCTCCTGCGTTTCACACGTCAGAAAAAGTATGACCATCCAATCTCCTGCAAGCTAGGGCCTAGAAATGTGAAGTAATATGTACTTTACGTCTGAAAAAGGTACAGTGA
This sequence comes from Arion vulgaris, assembly GCA_020796225.1. Classification (NCBI taxonomy): domain Eukaryota; kingdom Metazoa; phylum Mollusca; class Gastropoda; order Stylommatophora; family Arionidae; genus Arion; species Arion vulgaris. Next base: position 2,376,873 of record CM036757.1, read on the forward strand.
AGTAATATATACTTCACATCTGAAAAGGCTACGGAATACTTTTGTTTTGTTTGATATAGATATTTATGATGAATTCTCTTCCAGCATCAAGAGAAATGCCGAACGCTAATTTTCCATTACGGCTAACGAGACATTTGTTAAACTGTTGTTCTGTTTACATCGATGTTGCAAGCCAATCAGTTTAAGCTTAACTAAAGGATAGTGGTACGGCCAGTCTCTAGGGTGAAAATGGATTCTCTGTGTTGCAACGGAGACCTTGTGTGTAGGCGAGGATCCTTTGCGGTTTTCACAGCTAATACTACACAGATGTATCAGAGACACGGCCTACGGCAAGGTAGTAGGTGTAACAGAGGGAATAGAAGCGGGTGCCAGGAAGAATATGTTGAAGTGGGAGCGACGTTATCGAAAAAACTTACGCATTGTGTATTGAAATTGTATCAGCGTGAAGCCGAGACGACCGACCCTCGACAAACTCCGATATCGTGCCGACAGCATTGCCCTCCAAGAGACCAATCTGGGAGGGAGGGCTGGGGACGTTTGCGAACCTCAATGATCCGAGAACTATGCCGGCAAGGTTATCCAAGCCGGACAGGTCAAAAAGAGAGTTCAGACTAAATGTGGCCTTACTGGTCCTCTAGATTGGGAGGGTGGGGGATAGCGAGGTGGGGGTTGTGCGATCGATTCATTAAAAAGAACGTAGTTACAGAAACCGAAAACAAATTGTTCCTAAATAACTGGAGTCTCGGAAGGACTATTGTTCCATGCCGGAAACAGATGACGCGCAGCAGCCAAACCGCAAGGAAGTGACTGATGAGGAAGCTGATGTGAGGAAGCTGATGTGAGGAAGCTGATGTGAGGAAGCTGATGCAAGGAAGCTGATGTGCTGACGACTCTTTTTCGGGAGACCATAAAGAGAACAGTCAGAGACCAAGAGGTGTGACGCACAACTGTTGAGGCCCTATGCTACACGAGGAGCCGAGAGGAATAAACTACGGACGAGAAAACTGTGCCATTTAAAGCATGCGGAAATCTGGCTAAGAGTGTTACATGGGGCAACAATCTGTCTAAGAGTGTTACATGGGACGAATTCTGCAGTAGGTTGTAACAACAATCCATGTCAACGTTCTGGAGATTTCACCAGCGCATGAGTGGTACGGCCTAGAGATTTCACTCAGCGCATGAGTGGTACTGCCTGAGATTTCACCAGCACATCAGTGGCACTGCCTAGAGATTTCACCAGCGCATGAGTGGTACTACCTAGAGATTTCACCAGCGCATGAGTGGTACTGCCTAGAGATTTCACCAGCGTATGAGTGGTACTGCCTGGAGATTTCACCAGCGCATGAGGCATGAGTGGTACTGCCTGGAGATTTCACCAGCGCATGAGTGGTACTGCGAAACGTAGATGTATCCAGGATTGATTTCCAGAGCACACACGTAACCTTGCAGAAGTCAGATGAGAAAAGGAAAATCTCTCCTCAGACGCTATATGTAGCAGACAGACCAGAATGACGAGGCCGAAATAATGATAACACAGATGGCCATAGCAGCACCGTACAGTGTTTTCTGTGTTACATGAAGAAATGTATGCCATTACTAAGATTATCAGGGCAACACTGATAACTTATGGAAGCACTGCGGTATTGTCCTGATGGCATACGATAACAAGATATTGAATGGAGACATGGAGGACCTGGTAAACGACTTTCTTTCTTCTCTTGCGTTCGTTCTTTGCGACCAATTGTAATCACTCTTTATGATATGTTTGATCTTTGCCAAGAACGTCTATACGTTGCACATTGGTTTGGTAGGCCTCTAAATGCATAGAGACTTCTACACGTTTAGGACACATGTATCCGATTTCAGCCAAACCTCCTTAGTCGCCTCTTACGACATGTGTGGCAGGTAACAGGGTTCTATTCTTTACACCCCAAATTTGGGCCTCGGTAACCACTCGGGCGGGATACCTACTAAAATTGCCGATCTGACAAAGATCACTCACAGACAGCTGACTACAGAATTATTTAAATCCAAAATACGACAGGCAAACTTCTTGAGAAAATCGTAGCAGGTTGACCTCAAGTCGTCATATCTTTCCACCCACTCTCCGAAGTTACAGATCTGAGAAGGATATGCTGCGCTCTTCGCCTATGATGTCTTCGAGGGTTCCCGTGCATGTATTGACAAGATGTGCAACTATTTTGAACTTGGAAACGCATACAACAGACTGCCCTACGGCTGTCTCCAGGTGCACACTCTATTAAAAAAATGGACAGCTTCTACGCTGTTCCAAAAAAAATATTGTTCTGGAATGTGATGGTTGGTTATCCGAGCCGGTGACTGTATATTCAGGATTGTCACGAGGCTCTCCTCTGTCAAAAGTCTTATCCACCATATACACTGTGAAAATCACAGATCAACTTAATGTCAGAGGTAGAACATTGTTATTTGCTGATGACAATCTAGTGTAAATACATGGGAAAGACAGGCATGCGATTGTCGGTGAGATACAGAGTGAGTTTGACCGCATTACAGACTGGTGTGATGTCTCTGTAGGCTTCTCTGCAAACTCATACGGCAGAATGGTCAAGGAAGACAGTGGTACAATTAGTATGACAACAAGTAGCATGATAATGAAAGTACTGGAGGTGACTATGGTACTACTCTGGCTAGAGTCACAAAACTACACTCATGTCTACATTCTGAGTGATTCTTTGTTTATTTTCCCCAATCCTGTTTTGCTTCACTGTGTCAGGATAAGAAGAGATTTCTAGAACGAGCCCTAGCGTGCGTTTCATAAATAGTCTTTCGTCGCGGCTGTTATCTCTGAGGTCCAACTTTTGCGTTGCCGGCCTTTTTCCTTTGTACCAATTGTATCGGAGCAACATTGCTCTTTGAGGTACACTGTCTGTTGGTAATATGCTTATGTGACCGAACCATTCAATTTGTTGTTTCTTGATGAAGTCTACTACCGATGTTTTACCCCAATTTATTTCCTGATCACTTTATTTCTCAACCGGTCTATTCTTGTTACATCCAGCATTCTGTGTAGACACTTTATTTCTCAACCGGTCTCTTCTTGTTACATCCAGCATTCTGTGTAGACACTTTATTTCTCAACTGGTCTCTTCTTGTTACATCCAGCATTCTGTGTAGACACTTTATTTCTCAACCGGTCTCTTCTTGTTACATCCAGCATTCTGTGTAGACACTTTATTTCTCAACCGGTCTCTTCTTGTTACATCCAGCATTCTGTGTAGACACTTTATTTCTCAACCGGTCTCTTCTTGTTACATCCAGCATTCTGTGTAGACACTTTATTTCTCAACTGGTCTCTTCTTGTTACATCCAGCATTCTGTGTAGACACTTTATTTCTCAACCGGTCTCTTCTTGTTACATCCAGCATTCTGTGTAGACACTTTATTTCTCAACCGGTCTCTTCTTGTTACATCCAGCATTCTGTGTAGACACTTTATTTCTCAACCGGTCTCTTCTTGTTACATCCAGCATTCTGTGTAGACACTTTATTTCTCAACTGGTCTCTTCTTGTTACATCCAGCATTCTGTGTAGACACTTTATTTCTCAACCGGTCTCTTCTTGTTACATCCAGCATTCTGTGTAGACACTTTATTTCTCAACCGGTCTCTTCTTGTTACATCCAGCATTCTGTGTAGACACTTTATTTCTCAACTGGTCTCTTCTTGTTACATCCAGCATTCTGTGTAGACACTTTATTTCTCAACCGGTCTCTTCTTGTTACATCCAGCATTCTGTGTAGACACTTTATTTCTCAACTGGTCTCTTCTTGTTACATCCAGCATTCTGTGTAGACACTTTATTTCTCAACCGGTCTATTCTTGTTACATCCAGCATTCTGTGTAGACACTTTATTTCTCAACCGGTCTCTTCTTGTTACATCCAGCATTCTGTGTAGACACTTTATTTCTCAACCGGTCTCTTCTTGTTACATCCAGCATTCTGTGTAGACACTTTATTTCTCAACCGGTCTCTTCTTGTTACATCCAGCATTCTGTGTAGACACTTTATTTCTCAACCGGTCTCTTCTTGTTACATCCAGCATTCTGTGTAGACACTTTATTTCTCAACTGGTCTCTTCTTGTTACATCCAGCATTCTGTGTAGACACTTTATTTCTCAACCGGTCTCTTCTTGTTACATCCAGCATTCTGTGTAGACACTTTATTTCTCAACCGGTCTCTTCTTGTTACATCCAGCATTCTGTGTAGACACTTTATTTCTCAACTGGTCTCTTCTTGTTACATCCAGCATTCTGTGTAGACACTTTATTTCTCAACCGGTCTCTTCTTGTTACATCCAGCATTCTGTGTAGACACTTTATTTCTCAACTGGTCTCTTCTTGTTACATCCAGCATTCTGTGTAGACACTTTATTTCTCAACCGGTCTATTCTTGTTACATCCAGCATTCTGTGTAGACACTTTATTTCTCAACCGGTCTCTTCTTGTTACATCCAGCATTCTGTGTAGACACTTTATTTCTCAACCGGTCTCTTCTTGTTACATCCAGCATTCTGTGTAGACACTTTATTTCTCAACCGGTCTCTTCTTGTTACATCCAGCATTCTGTGTAGACACTTTATTTCTCAACCGGTCTCTTCTTGTTACATCCAGCATTCTGTGTAGACACTTTATTTCTCAACTGGTCTCTTCTTGTTACATCCAGCATTCTGTGTAGACACTTTATTTCTCAACCGGTCTCTTCTTGTTACATCCAGCATTCTGTGTAGACACTTTATTTCTCAACTGGTCTCTTCTTGTTACATCCAGCATTCTGTGTAGACACTTTATTTCTCAACCGGTCTATTCTTGTTACATCCAGCATTCTGTGTAGACACTTTATTTATCAACCGGTCTATTCTTGTTACATCCAGCATTCTGTGTAGACACTTTATTTATCAACCGGTCTATTCTTGTTACATCCAGCATTCTGCGTAGACACTTTATTTCTCAACCGGTCTATTCTTGTTACATCCAGCATTCTGCGTAGACACTTTATTTCTGTCGTGACTAGTTTTCTTCTATCATTTGTTGTCAGCGTCCAGATTTGGCCCTGATAGCATAGTGTGGGGAGAAAATCTGTGTTGAACATTGCTCTTTTTGTATTCATGGTGACACGTTTACATTTTAAAATTAGCGCCATTTGTTCTATCATTTGATTTGCTTTGTTGCATCTGTGTTGGATTTCATTAGTTATTCTTCCGTTTGCTGAAAATTATCCTAGATATGTCAAGTCTTTGACTTGTTTTAATGGGCGATTGTCTATGGAGATATTGGTAGCGTTTTCCTCTCTAGGGAATGTCATTACTTCTGTGATTCATTGAGTATGATCCGAAAGGTGGAGGATGGTTCGGTGCGCAGACAATAGACTGAATCAAGCGTCAACAATTGATATAATTACTTCACTTCCAGGTCAAATGGGTGTTGTTGACAATGAGAAAGCAGATTGGCTGCCTAGCTCTGCCACCATATCACTGGGCAGTCATGGACAGAGCTGACGTTCTGAATGTCATCGTAGAGTGTGAACTCAGAGAGGATTTTCATTGAAACTAATTCACGTCAACTGCTATACTGCAAGAGCTGGAATTGGAGCGGCCAGAAAAGTGCAGCACAACAGGTTTATGGGTAGACTGATCAATCAACATGCCCGCCTGCCCAGCGTTTTTGTAGCACGTTGGACGACGGGTGACAAGTCCTCTGTGAGTGCGGGTTCAATTCTGCGGGCTGGCAGAAAAGCCACAGGTTATCCAGATTTACGGTGTTCGTGGTTCGATGTTACTAAGGGTTACGATGTCGATGGCACCGAGCCGAAGAGCTGAAACCTCAAGTGCTTCTGGATCGGAAAAAATATATAAATCGACATCAAACTGGTGCGTTCAGTCGTTGGACGTTGTTAGAGATAATTTAAAGGAGATAGGAGAGTCTATGAACATGTCCTACAATATAGTAATATATATATACTTGTCTAATACTAATTTTCGTATATCTGTCAATCAAAGCTTTGGTATCAATTTCTGTTTATTTCTAGTCTAATACTGAAAAGGCAAGATGCTTCCTAAACAATAAACCTTGCTCACCAGATCATCCACAAATGGTGGGATGTTGTGATCCAAATTATAGTTGTCGTAATAAAGAACCTTTTAAGGGAACATTCTTTTGTCAATTCGTAAGTATTAAGTATGTGTGCAGAATATGTGTATGTTTGTGTGTGATCATTTATAGCAGCGACAAATCAAATATGTGGGCAGATTGAAATACTGGCATGTTGGGCTTGTGGGTTTGTTGATGCCAATGCTAGTCTAGTCCTTTATAACTAACCTGTACTAGAGCGTCGTGTGGGGAGTTTGATCTTGATGTATGTGTGGGTGTGTGTATATAAGTGTTTGCATTCTGTGTGTATGTGTTGCGCGCTGTGTGTTTGCTACAGGTTTCTTCTGCTTACGTATGTATGTGTGCGCGGCTGTGTGTTTGCATTTATCTTAGCGTGTATATTAGAAAGTATGTTCGTATGCGTGTGTGCGTTTCTCTGAAAGACACATGTGTATATATTTGAGACTCTACATGTCTATCTGTAGGTGTGTGTATATCTAAGTGAGTACATGTGTGTCTGAGTAAACAGATGTGTGTGTGTTTGATTTCTGCACTATTCATTATCAAATAGCTTGTCTTGAGCAGGACTTTGTCTCCGGAACAGACATTTGGAATTTCTCTCTTTCATAAGACAGATGTCACGCCACTGCAGCCCGTCATGCTAAACCATCAGTTACATCCTGAATCCATCTTCTCCGTGGTCCTCTTTTTCTCTTTGTTGGGATACCTCCTTCCATTATGGTCTTTTCCAACCACTCGTGTCTCCTTATATATCCAAAATACTTAAATTATCTTATTCTCATTTGTAGCATCAGTCAATTTTCTTTGATTTTGAGTTTATTCTGGATAGATCTATTTGTTCTCTTCTCTGTTCAAGATATACGAAGGACTCTTCTGTAACACTTATATTCAAAAGCACATATATGTTTTTCCACTGCCTTATAAAATGTCTATGCTTGACACACATACGTCTGTACTATTAGGCAAACAATAAAGTGGTTATAACTCAGTGGTGTGGTTTCAAGCCAGGATGAGAAGTTGAGGAGGGCTTGTGCGTCAGATCAGCCACGTCACTACAAGGAATTTTTATAGCTACCGAAACTTGCAAGGCTTGTATGCTAAACACGTAAACACAAGTACTACAGTTTTACAAAATACATAAACAGTGACGATAAACAGCAACGTTTCGACCAAAAGGCCTTTATCAAGCAAACAATACAACAAGAATGACGAATTTCGAGGAACACTACAAATTGACGATTACATGTGGAAACATAAACCTATCTAATGAAAATCTGGGAATAAAAACGAACAACGAAATGAGTGCAACACAAAAACCGAAAGTGGAAAAGAAGAGAAACAATAAACAATATAGTGGATAAATGACACATATATGGAGCAAACACACATATAGATAACAAGGCACGAGATAAGACAGTACTAAGAAGCATAGGAATGTAATGCGTTGAGTCCAAGAGGTCGCAAAGTGCCATAGAATGAAATAAAACGGTTCTCCAGGGCGAATCGACTGCGATCATCGGAGGAACATGATCGGATGGCTGTGACCTGGACATCGTCAACTCCTGAATGGCCAGTATCGTTGAAATGAGTGGCCACAGGAGTCACAGAGCGTTGGCGAATATCGCGTAAGTGTTGGGCGAATCGGTCACTGAGTCTCTTACCGGTTTCGCCAATATAGGACTTGTTGCATCGTTTGCAGGTGATGGCATAGATGATATTGCGGGACTCACACGTGAAACTGTCTTGAATGGCATACGTAGCTTTTGGAAAGAGACAGTGGGGGTCTGTATTACATATGTACATGTATTACAGCGCCGACGTCCGCACTGGATGGTGCCAAAGTGACTCTGGATATTAGGCTTGAGGCGACTGTGTACCAACACATCCTTGAGGCTTCTGTCCCGTCTGTAAGCCACCAAAGGATAGTGTTGGAAGACTGAACGTGTCTCAGGATCAGACTGAAGAATAGGAGATGATGGAATAAGACCTTTTCACCAGGGAACTATGAGGGTGGAAAGTTAAGATAAGTTTAACCCTGTCAGAATTCCAGGTTCTATGTATGTGAGAAAGGGCCTCCTGGCGAGCAATTAGCTGAACCCGATGCATGGCAGATGTAAGCACATTCTCCAGGTATAGGCGCTGGCGGAAGAAATCCAGCATCTCGTTAGCTCTATCAAGAAAATCGTCGTCCTCACTACAGAGGCGACGAAGGCGTAAGAGTTGAGAGAAAGGTAAAGAGTCACGACAGGCCTGGGGATGGGAAGAGGTATACAGAAGAAAGCTATGTGTATCAGTAGGCTTGTAGTATACTGATGTAGTGATAGTGGATAGGCTGATGGTGATAGTGATGTCAAGAAAATTGACACAGCAAGTAGAGATGTGAGAGGTGAACCGAATAGCAGGATTGAAGGCATTGATGAAGGTGATGAAGCGTGACAAATCGGGCAGTATACTACAAGCATACTGATACACATAGCTTTCTTCTGATACCTCTTCCCATCCCCAGGCCTGTCGTGACTCTTTACCTTTCTCTCAACTCTACGCCTTCGTCGCCTCTGTAGTGAGGACGACGATTTTCTTGATAGAGCTCACGAGATGCTGGATTTCTTCCGCCAGCGCCTATACCCGGAGAATGTGCTTACATCTGCCATGCATCGGTTCAGCAATTGCTCGCCAGAGGCCCTTTCACATACATAGAACCCCAAGTCTGACAGGGTTAAACTTATCTTAACTTTCCACCCTCATAGTTCCCTGGTGAAAAGGTCTTATTCCATCATCTCCTATTCTTCAGTCTGATCCTGAGACACGTTCAGTCTTCCAACACTATCCTTTGGTGGCTTACAGACGGGACAGAAGCCTCAAGGATTTGTTGGTACACAGTCGCCTCAAGCCTAATATCCAGAGTCACTTTGGCACCATCCAGTGCGGACGTCGGCGCTGTAATACATGTGCATATGTAATACAGACCCCACTGTCTCTTTTCCAAAAGCTACGTATGCCATTCAAGACAGTTTCACGTGTGAGTTCCGCAATATCATCTATGCCATCACCTGCAAACGATGCAACAAGTCCTATATTGGCGAAACCGGTAAGAGACTCAGTGACCGATTCGCCCAACACTTACGCGATATTCGCCAACGCTCTGTGACTCCTGTGGCCACTCATTTCAACGATACTGGCCATTCAGGAGTTGACGATGTCCAGGTCACAGCCATCCGATCATGTTCCTCCGATGATCGCAGTCGATTCGCCCTGGAGAACCGTTTTATTTCATTCTATGGCACTTTGCGACCTCTTGGACTCAACGCATTACATTCCTATGCTTCTTAGTACTGTTTTATCTCGTGCCTTGTTATCTATATGTGTGTTTGCTCCATATATGTGTCATTTATCCACTATATTGTTTATTGTTTCTCTTTTTCCACTTTCAGTTTTAGTGTTGCATCATTTCGTTGTTCGTTTTATTCCTAGATTTTCATTAGACAGGTTTATGTTTCACAATGTAATCGTCATTGTATGTTTCAAAATTGTCATTCTTGTTGTAATGTTTGCTTGATAAAGGCCTTTTGGTCGAAATTGCTGTTTATCGTCACTGTTTATGTATTTTGTAAAACTGTATCTTTTGTTTACGTGTTTAGCTATTTTCAAAGTTTACGCAGCCTCCACCTTTTTCAGATGTAATGTGTCATATGTAGTGTTTAAATAGTAGTGTCATATTATTTTACAGATAGTATTGTCATATTATTTTACATATAGTATTGTCATATTATTTTACAGATAGTATTGTCATATTATTTTACACATAGTATTGTCATATTATTTTACAGATAGTATTGTCATATTATTTTACATGTATGTATTGTCATATTATTTTACAACTAGTATTGTCATATTATTTTACACATAGTATTGTCATATTATTTTACAGATAGTATTGTCATATTATTTTCACTATTCATATTATTGTCATAATTTATTTTTAAATAGTATTGTCATATTATTTTACAATAGTATTATTCATATTATTTACACATAGTATTGTCATATTATTTTACAGATAGTATTGTCATATTATTTTAAATAGTATTGTCATATTATAACATAGTATTGTAGCATATTATATACACATAATTGTATTTATTTTAAAATATTTCATGTATTTTAATTATGTCTATTATTTTAAATAACGCATGATTATTTTACAGATAATTGCATAATTTACAATGTAGTCATATTATATTAACAACAAGTAGTTCCTATTTCGATAGTAGGTATATACTCACAGTAGTATAGAAAGTATCAAATTATTTACAGAAATGTCAGAAACACATAAGCTTTAAGTGAAAAGCAATATGAAAAATATACATTTAATGTATATATTACAGTGTTTAAACAATAAGACTTGTATTTGGTATATACAAGGTATTATTTGCTACAGTTTCTCAAGAGATACTAAAGTATAGAATGTAAGAATTGAAGAATTTGAAATGATATATAAAATAGTTGACTAATATGAATGAATAAGATGGTGTAATCAAGGTCAGAGATGAGACTAATATACTAGAATGTAATGATGTTATTCAAGAATGTTACGAATGACAACTGAAGAAGAATCATCAAGAGTGATAACAAACGTTTAGTGGAGGCAATGATTCAGAAAATGATCCAGACAAAAGTTTAACGAGTGTTCAGAAGAGCGGTTGGATAAATTCTACAGTTCCTGTAACATATAACGTCGAGAAGATAATTAAATTAAATAATAATTGTATGATGCTGCACTGTAGTCTGATAACGCTGGTAGTGATCAGGAGAGATGCTAGCAATAATCTAGTAATGTAAGCATGAGACCTGTCGTGCTACAGACGCAGAATCTCAGGTGATGCAATAGCAGTTCTAGCTAACTAGAAACTGGTTGAAACCGTCCACCATTAAATCGACTGTAGGTATAATCATGTCACACAAGGTTGATCATTCGAATGTTGTTCTTAAAGTTCCATGAATGTCTGTCCTCTGTCGGTACAAGCAATAAAACTCTGCCCGAGACGTGATACATGTGGGAGTAGAGGGGGCAGAACGTACAGAGTGCAAGTCAAACGTCTTGTTCTTGGATCTAGTGAAACTACCCTTTATATTTCTTCGTGTATATCATGTGTCCAACGTTTCTGTGTTTGCCCAACACTTGCACATTACACACTTTCTGTGTTTGCTCAACACTTACACATTATTCCCTTTCTGTCTGTGCTCCAGACTTACACATTACACACTTTCTGTGTTTGCCCAAGACTTGCACATTACACACTTTCTGTGTTTGCTTCAACTCAATTAAACACTTTCTGTCACATTACATTACACTTTCTGTGTTTGTCCACTAGCACATTACTCTGTTTCACCTTACACATTACACACTTTCTGTGTTTGCTCAACACTAGCACATTATTCTCTTTCTGTGTTTGTTCACATCACTTACACACTTCTGTGTTTGTCACATATCACATTATTCTTTGTGTTTGTTCCACTTCATTACCTTCTGTGTTTGCCAACACTAGCACATTATTCTCTTTCTGTGTTTGTTCCACACTTACACATTACACACTTTCTGTGTTTGCTCAAAACTAGCACATTATTCTCTTTCTGTGTTTGTTCCCACATTACACATTCTGTGTTTGTTACACATTACTCTTTCTGTTTGTTCACACTTACCTCCTCTGTCTGTGCTCCACATTTGCCCATTATACACTTTCTGTGTTTGCTCAAGACTTGCACATTACACACTTTATTTTATTCAAGCGAGATCTGTACCTTACTTTTGATTTACTCCTTTCCGCTTCTCGTGGAGCATAGGACCTCCACAGCTGTTCACCACTCTGCTCGGTCTCTGGCTATTTTCTTTATGATCTCCCAAGATAGTCGAACAGCCTTCAGTTCCTCAAGAAGACGTCGTCTCTAGGTCTGTTTAGGGCGTCCTCTTTTTCGTTTTCCTTGCGGGTTCCACTCAAGTGCTTGTCTAGGGACACTTGACTGTGTCTTCCGTAGGGCATGCTCGACCCATCGCCATTTTCTCCTCTTGACCTGGGTCATCATGGGCTCCTGTCCGGTTCTTATCCACAAGTCTGTGTTAGCAACTCTATCATACCATCTCAGTCTGTGTTAGCAACTCTATCATACCATCTCAGTCTGTGTTAGCAACTCTATCATACCATCTCAGTCTGTGTTAGCAACTCTATCATAACATATCAGTCTGTGTTAGCAACTCTATCATACCATATCAGTCTGTGTTAGCAACTCTATCATACCATATCAGTCTGTGTTAGCAACTCTATCATACCATATCAGTCTGTGTTAGCAACTCTATCATACCATATCAGTCTGTGTTAGCAACTCTATCATACCATATCAGTCTGTGTTAGCAACTCTATCATACCATATCAGTCTGTGTTAGCAACTCTATCATACCATATCAGTCTTTGTTAGCAACTCTATCATACCATATCAGTCTGTGTTAGCAACTCTATCATACCATATCAGTCTGTGTTAGCAACTCTATCATACCATATCAGTCTGTGTTAGCAACTCTATCATACCATATCAGTCTGTGTTAGCAACTCTATCATACCATATCAGTCTGTGTTAGCAACTCTATCATACCATATCAGTCTGTGTTAGCAACTCTATCATACCATATCAGTCTGTGTTAGCAACTCTATCATACCATATCAGTCTGTGTTAGCAACTCTATCATACCATATCAGTCTGTGTTAGCAACTCTATCATACCATATCAGTCTGTGTTAGCAACTCTATCATACCATATCAGTCTGTGTTAGCAACTCTATCATACCATATCAGTCTGTGTTAGCAACTCTATCATACCATATCAGTCTGTGTTAGCAACTCTATCATACCATATCAGTCTGTGTTAGCAACTCTATCATACCATATCAGTCTGTGTTAGCAACTCTATCATACCATATCAGTCTGTGTTAGCAACTCTATCATACCATATCAGTCTGTGTTAGCAACTCTATCATACCATATCAGTCTGTGTTAGCAACTCTATCATACCATATCAGTCTGTGTTAGCAACTCTATCATACCATATCAGTCTGTGTTAGCAACTCTATCATACCATATCAGTCTGTGTTAGCAACTCTATCATACCATATCAGTCTGAGGATTCGCCGAAGATATCCGTTGACAAAGGTCTGAATCTTACTTGTATTTAACTTGGTGACTCGCCACGTTTCTGAGCCATACACAGATTTCCAATCTGAGAACTAATGTCCTCATCTGTACCTCCTGATTGTCTGATCTTGCTTCTAATGTAGACAAATTCATCACCATCTTCTTCACCCATTCCTTCAATCAATATTGTTGGGTCTGGTTGTATGTTGTTGCTTCGCAGTATTTTTCTTCCTACTGTTGTCCATGCATTGTCATTGAAACAGTCACACTCTCCCCACAGTACATCACCATCACCTTGTGAGAGTCAACACTGATTGCTTATATGATAATGCAGTTATCAATGTAGAGCCTCACATTGCTTCCATTTAGTTCAAAGGTTAAAAACATCTTGTTCCGTCTTGTAACATATTATCTCAATTCTCAACTCAAGACAGGTTCAGTATTCAAATACTTTCTGTGATTGCTTACAGACGAGACAAGAATCTCCATGATATTTTAGTACACAGACATCCTTAAAAACTAATGTTTAACCTGGGTTATTTTAACACCATCTAGTTTAGTCGTCAGTAATGCTATACATGTACTTATGGGTGATTTGTTTGTAATCTTACTTTTGTTACTAAGGATGGTTTGAGATGTCAGTCTCACGATATTATCTGGGTGATTTGTTTGTAATGTAACTTCTGTTACTAAGGATGGTTTGAGATGTTAGTCTCAAGATAGTATCTGGGAGATTTGTCTGTAATATTACTTTTGTTACTAAGGATGGTTTGAGATGTTAGTCTCACGATAGTATCTGTCATCATTTATAAATGTTGTAGTAAGACGTATATAGGTGAAACTGGCAGAAAACATTTGTTATCATTTGTGATCATCAATTACAGTCTGTGATCTCTGTGGCTACTCACTTTAATGCCATTGACCATTCGGAAACTCGTGACATCAACTTCAGTGTTTTATAGAACTATCGTCTTGTATCCTGTTCTTGTATCCTCTACTGTGTCTGTGATATCTGTTATATAGAACTATCATCTTGTATCCTGTTCTTGTATCATCTACTGTGCCTATGATGTCTGTTTTATAGAACTATCGTCTTGTATCCTGTTCTTGTATCCTCTACTGTGTCTGTGATGTCTGTTATATAGAACTATCATCTTGTATCCTGTTCTTGTATCATCTACTGTGTCTGTGATGTCTGTTATATAGAACAATCATCTTGTATCCTGTTCTTGTATCCTCTACCGTGTCTGTGATGTCTGTTATATAGAACTATCATCTTGTATCCTGTTCTTGTATCATCTACTGTGTCTGAGATATCTGTTATATAGAACTATCATCTTGTATCCTGTTCTTGTATCCTCTACCGTGTCTGTGATGTCTGTTATATAGAACTATCATCTTGTATCCTGTTCTTGTATCATCTACTGTGTCTGAGATATCTGTTATATAGGAGTATCGTCTTGTATCCTCTGCTTGAGAAAAATCTTGTGATAGAGACATTTCTGTATGTTGTTTCTGGTCTTTGTAACATTACCATACATCTTATTTATAACATTACCATATTTCTTATTTGTAACATTACCATACATCTTATTTGTAACATTACCATACATCTTATTTATAACATTACCATATTTCTTATTTGTAACTTTACCATATTTCTTATTTATAACTTTACCATACTTCTTATTTATAACTTTACCATACTTCTTATTTAAGCTTTTCCTCTTTAAATTCCGTATGTCACTTTATGCTCGTGGTAGTACCCGTACAGAACTTTATGCTCGTGGTAGTACCCTGTACGAAGCTTTATGCTCGTGGTAGTACCGTACGAAGCTTTATGCTCGTGGTAGTACCCGTACAGAAGCTTTATGCTCGTGGTAGTACCCGTACAGAAACTTTATGCTCGTGGTAGTACACGTACAGAGCTTTATGCTCGTGGTGTACCATACAGAAACTTTATGCTCGTGGTAGTACCCGTACAGAAGCTTTATGCTCGTGGTAGTACCCGTACAGAAGCTTTATGCTCGTGGTAGTACCGTACATAATCTTTATGCTCGTGGTAGTACCGTACATAATCTTTATGCTTGTAGTACCCGCACAGAAGCTTTATGCTCGTAGTAGTACCCGTACAGAAGCTTTATGCTCGTGGTAGTACCCGTACATAATCTTTATGCTCGTGGTAGTACCTGACAGAAGCTTTATGCTCGTGGTAGTACCCGTACAGAAGCTTTATGCTCGTGGTAGTACCCGTACAGAAGCTTTATGCTCGTGGTAGTACCCGTACAGAAGCTTTATGCTCGTGGTAGTACCCGTACAGAAACTTTATGCTCGTGGTAGTACCCGTACAGAATCTTTATGCTCGTGGTAGTACCCGTACATAATCTTTATGCTCGTAGTAGTACCCGTACATAATCTTTATGCTCGTAGTAGTACCCGTACATAATCTTTATGCTCGTAGTAGTACCCGTACAGAAGCTTTATGCTCGTGGTAGTACCCGTACATAATCTTTATGCTCGTGGTAGTACCGTACATAATCTTTATGCTCGTAGTATACCCGTCAGAAGCTTTATGCTCGTGGTAGTACCTGCAAGAAGCTTTATGCTCGTGGTAGTACCTGACAGAAGCTTTATGCTCGTTGTAGTACCCGTACAGAAGCTTTATGCTCGTGGTAGTACCCGTACAGAAGCTTTATGCTCGTGGTAGCACCGTACAGAAGCTTTATGCTCGTGGTAGTACCCGTCACGAAGCTTTATGCTCGTGGTAGTACCCGTACAGAAGCTTTATGCTCGTAGTAGTACCCGTACAGAAGCTTTATGCTCGTGGTAGTACCCATACAGAAGCTTTATGCTCGTAGTAGTACCCGTACAGAAACTTTATGCTCGTGGTAGTACCCGTACAGAAGCTTTATGCTCGTAGTAGTACCCGTACAGAAACTTTATGCCCGGAGTAGTAACGGACATAAGCTTTATGGTCGTGGTAGTACCGGTACATAAGTTGATTGTGAATAAAGATAACGTTTGATTGTATGAACAAAGAGGACACCATTCAAACATTATGTGAAAGTATTGTCTATGTACCAAGATACACAAACCATACTTTAATTAAGGCGGGAGACCCACCCAGAACAAGGGTTGTATTTTTTAAAACTTCACAGAAAAAAAACTAACAAAGATATTGTCATACAATTTGGCCACCTGTTGCAAAAGACATTGTTTTCAATGATAAACAATGATTAGTGTATGCATTGTAGTTAGGCATTTAAAAAATCATTAATTTTATTAATAATATATTGTAACTCCCCCAGCATCGGGAAGAGGATTTCACAAATATAAGAAGTTCAAAGAATGCCAAACTGGCATATGATGTAATATCACCCATAGTTATAGCGTGAACCTCCAGTTTTTGTCTAAACTGTATACAAGCAGAGATATTGCTTTTCTAATTTGAAATATTTGTTTCATTAGGAAGGGTTATATTACAAAAACCATATCTACAAAAGCAATTGAGTTAGACAGATTTTGGCGGTTCACGCTATAATCATGGGTGATATGAACATCATATGCAAGTTTGACCTTCTTCTCTTCTTCTTTCTTTCTTTTGTCCTTCACTGCTTTTTTGCCGCTAGGCGTAGCAGTTTTAACTGATGATCGGTTTCCGAGATAATGCACGCTCGGTCGCTTGACATGGTGTGGTATTGTGGAGTTTTAAGATGTCTGTAACTCCATCAACCCATCTTTTCTTGGTCTGCCCTTTCCTCTTGATGATTCCATTTTCAGGTTGTACGCTATTGCAACTGGTGTATTCGGGTTCATTCTGACCAAGTGGCCAAACCATTTGAGTCTCTTTTTTCAATAAATCTAACTGCAGGTATTGTTCCGACTGTTCTTCTAATTTCCTCATTTCTTATATGGTCTCTTCTTGTTTTATTTACTGCTTTCCTCAGGCACTCATTTCGCATGTGGTCATTTTCCTTTCTTGTTCTTTTGTCAGTGCTCATGTTTGGCTCTGGTAGCACAGTGTTGGTATAAAGATTGAATTTATAATCTGTCTTTTAGTCACTACTGGAATAGCTGGGTGTTTCAAAATTGGGGTAAGCTGGTATGTAATGTTGTTGGCTTGCTGGATTCTAGTTTCGATCTCTCTGTCCAGACCTTCTTTGCACTTCTTATATTTGTGAAATCCTTTCCTGATGATGGGGGTGTTTAACAATATATTTTTAAGAAAATTAATTATTTTTTAAACAACTAACTACAGTGCATACACTACATATTGTTTATCATCGAAAACAATGTCTTTTGCAACAGGTGGCCAAATTGTATGACAATATCTTTGTTAGTTTTTATTGTGAATTTAAAAAATACAACCCTTGTTCTGGGTGGGTCTCCCACCTTAAGAGACTTATCGCTGTGATGTTTGGTGTTTAAATATAAATTTAAATAACTGGATTATTTTATTCTTGCAATGATTTCAGTAATTTATAATAAAAATATCGTTAATTTAATTTTCAGAAATAAATGACACAGCGGGATGTATTTGACAAAGCAAGACCGACCATCACAAAGTCCAACAAAGTCCAACTGTCTGGGACTGTGTTGATTTCTCAATGATTGTACTAATATATTCCGACTAATGTGCCCACCTAAAACCTTTATATACGTCCTTGGCTCTAACAATTATATTTATATTAGCTAATTAAATGGAGTGATTTCGTTTCTAACAACGCAGTGAGAGATAGAACACATCAACAACCCGTATCAAATATTACAAGGAAACGAAGGTGGAAATATTTAGGTCATGTTCTTATATCAGACGAACAGAGACTACACCGACAAGTACTTATGTGGTCACCATTTGGGAAAAGAAAACGTGGAAGACCAAAGACCACTCTTCGAAGAACAATCCAACAAGAAAGTAAACTATTGGGATGTAAAACCATTCAAGATCTCCAACTGCTAGCAATGAACCACATCACTTGGAGATCTGAAACCTCTGCCCATTGTGCCGCCTTTGGCACGAAAGGAACAAACTTACTAACTAATTAACCCGGCTTCGCTCCGGATTCGGAAAGGATATAATTGTTATTTAAAATTAAAATACTTAACAGTTTTAATTGAACCATTTTTTGTTATCTTTACATAATTGTTTCTTGTTTTTTTGCTGATATGGATGTCAAGATGTGCTGAAATGCCAGTTTTCATTGCTGGTATGGATGTCAAGATGTGCTGAAGTGCCAGTAATAATTTATTCAAAATGAAAGTTTTCAATGCAAACTATTTTCTTTGTGTGATGCGTCTGTTGGTGCAGTAATATTAGTTCGTTGCGTTTTTGTTTTCATTTCTGGCATAGATCTCAGGAAATACTGAAACGCCAACAAATAATTTTCTTTAAAGTTAACGACTTTATGCCAACTATTTGCTTCATGTGATGCTTCCGCTAGCGCAATAACAATGGTCTTTTGAATTCAACGTTTATTTTATTGCTGGCATGGATGTCAAGAAATACTGAAATTCCAGTTTTTATTGCTGGCATGGATGTCAAGAAATACTGAAATTCCAGTTTTCATTGCTGGCATGGATGTCAAGAAATACTGAAATTCCAGTTTTCATTGCTGGCATGGATGTCAAGAAATACTGAAATTCCAGTTTTCATTGCTGGCATGGATGTCAAGAAATACTGAAATTCCAGTTTTCATTGCTGGCATGGATGCCAAGAAATACTGAAATTCCAGTTTTCATTGTTGGCATGGATGTCAAGAAATACTGAAATTCCAGTTTTCATTGCTGGCATGTATGTCAAGAAATACTGAAATTCCAGTTTTCATTGTTGGCATGGATGTCAAGAAATACTGAAATTCCAGTTTTCATTGTTGGCATGGATGTCAGAAATACTAATTGTTCATTGTGAAGAAAAATCTGAACCAGTTTTCATTGCTGGTATGATTCAAATTGTTCAGTTTTCATATGATGTCAGATACTGAAATTCCAGTTTTCATTGCTGGCATGAATGTCAAGATTCAATACTGAAATTCCAGTTTTCATTTTTGGCAAATGGATTGTCAATGCAAATACTGAAATTCTGAGTATTCATTGTGAGCATGATGTAGATCGATTGATTTTCATTTTGGCATGATTCAAAAATACTGAAATTCCAGTTTTCATTGTGGCATGGATGTCAAGAAATCTGAAATTCCAGTTTTTATTGCTGGCATGGATGTCAAGAAATACTGAAATTCAGTTTTTCATTGCTGGCATGGATGTCAAGAAATACTGAAATTCCAGTTTTCATTGCTGGCATGGATGTCAAGAAATACTGAAATTCCAGTTTTCATTGCTGGCATGGATGTCAAGAAATACTGAAATTCCAGTTTTCATTGCTGGCATGGATGTCAAGAAATACTGAAATTCCAGTTTTCATTGCTGGCATGGATGTCAAGAAATACTGAAATTCCAGTTTTCATTGTTGGCATGGATGTCAAGAAATACTGAAATTCCAGTTTTCATTGCTGGCATGGGTGTCAAGAAATACTGAAATTCCAGTTTTCATTGCTGGCATGGATGTCAAGAAATACTGAAATTCCAGTTTTCATTGTTGGCATGGATGTCAAGAAATACTGAAATTCCAGTTTTCATTGTTGGCATGGATGTCAAGAAATACTGAAATTCCAGTTTTCATTGCTGGCATGGATGTCAAGAAATACTGAAATTCCAGTTTTCATTGCTGGCATGGATGTCAAGAAATACTGAAATTCCAGTTTTCATTGCTGGCATGGATGTCAAGAAATACTGAAATTCCAGTTTTCATTGTTGGCATGGATGTCAAGAAATACTGAAATTCCAGTTTTCATTGCTGGCATGGATGTCAAGAAATACTGAAATTCCAGTTTTCATTGCTGGCATGGATGTCAAGAAATACTGAAATTCCAGTTTTCATTGTTGGCATGGATGTCAAGAAATACTGAAATTCCAGTTTTCATTGCTGGCATGGATGTCAAGAAATACTGAAATTCCAGTTTTCATTGCTGGCATGGGTGTCAAGAAATACTGAAATTCCAGTTTTCATTGCTGGCATGGATGTCAAGAAATACTGAAATTCCAGTTTTCATTGTTGGCATGGATGTCAAGAAATACTGAAATTCCAGTTTTCATTGCTGGCATGGATGTCAAGAAATACTGAAATTCCAGTTTTCATTGCTGGCATGGGTGTCAAGAAATACTGAAATTCCAGTTTTCATTGCTGGCATGGATGTCAAGAAATACTGAAATTCCAGTTTTCATTGTTGGCATGGATGTCAAGAAATACTGAAATTCCAGTTTTCATTGCTGGCATGGATGTCAAGAAATACTGAAATTCCAGTTTTCATTGCTGGCATGGATGTCAAGAAATACTGAAATTCCAGTTTTCATTGCTGGCATGGATGTCAAGAAATACTGAAATTCCAGTATTCATTGCTGGCATGGATGTCAAGAAATACTGAAATTCCAGTTTTCATTGTTGGCATGGATGTCAAGAAATACTGAAATTCCAGTTTTCATTGCTGGCATGGATGTCAAGAAATACTGAAATTCCAGTTTTCATTGCTGGCATGGATGTCAAGAAATACTGAAATTCCAGTTTTCATTGTTGGCATGGGTGTCAAGAAATACTGAAATTCCAGTTTTCATTGCTGGCATGGATGTCAAGAAATACTGAAATTCCAGTTTTCATTGCTGGCATGGATGCCAAGAAATACTGAAATTCCAGTTTTCATTGCTGGCATGGATGTCAAGAAATACTGAAATTCCAGTTTTCTTCTTCTCTTTCTTCTTCGAACGTTCCATATCGTTAGCCGCTTGTTAGCCGCTTGTTAGCCGCTTGTTAGCCGCTTGTTAGCCGCTTGTTAGCCGCTTGTTAGCCGCTTGTTAGCCACTTGTTAGCCGCTTGTTAGCCGCTTGTTAGCCTCTTGTTAGCCGCTTGTTAGCCGCTTGTTAGCCACTTCTTAGCCGCTTGTTAGCCGCTTGTTAGCCACTTGTTAGCCACTTGTTAGCCGCTTGTTAGCCGCTTGTTAGCCGCTTGTTCGCCACTTGTTAGCCACTTGTTAGCCACTTGTTAGCCGCTTGTTAGCCGCTTCTTAGCCACTTGTTAGTCACTTGTTAGCCGCTTGTTAGCCACTTGTTAGCCACTTGTTAGCCACTTGTTCGACACTTGTTAGCCACTTGTTAGCCGCTTGTTAGCCACTTGTTAGCCGCTTGTTAGCCGTTTGTTAGCCACTCGTTAGCCACTTGTTAGCCACTTGTTAGCCACTCGTTAGCCACTCGTTAGCCACTCGTTAGCCACTTGTTAGCCATTCGTTAGCCATTCGTTAGCCACTCGTTAGCCACTCGTTAGCCACTTGTTAGCCATTCGTTAGCCACTCGTTAGCCACTCGTTAGCCACTCGTTAGCCACTCGTTAGCCACTCGTTAGCCACTCGTTAGCCACTCGTTAGCCACACTGTGGGATTTGTATGTCATCTAAGCCTATGAGCGAGAGTGCGTTGTGTCAATTATGCGTCTACAAATATGCCAGCAAATCCGATTTCTTCAGTGTTTTATTTATTATGGTAGCTTCCTAGGTCCTAAATCAGCCTCCTCTCACGACATGCTTTGTAGGTCGCAGTGGTACTATTCTTTACTTCCCTTGCAGGCTCCGGCACCACTCGGGCAAGTGCCATCATCGATTCCATATAATTTAAGAATACATATTTGGCTTAAAAATAATAGTTCCATATGGTTTACTTTTGTGGAAATATGATGATTTAATAAAACTATATTTTGGTTAGATGTATTTGCTAGATTTATACGAGTACTTAATAAGTACCGTTTTAATTAGCAAACATTATATAGTTATAGTGTAAGTTATATTTATTTCTCAGTTAGAGCCTGATAGCAAACAACATTCCTTGTTTTCCCGTCGTTTGCAAGCACATATCAATGTTGCTCTACTTCCAACTCTAGACATTGCTACATATAACTGATCATGGCTAAAGCATTCCAATCTCAAGTCAATCCCAGCAACCTTAAGTGATTAACCTTGTGCCTTGTTTATAGACATAGCAAAAGCAAGTTGTATCGGAATTGTAGCCTTTGAATTCAAGATGTGTATCGGATGGGATCAAGGGTAGCCTGGGAATAAAGATATCATAAAATTAAATTAATTGTTTCTATAACATTCCGTCTCAAGAAATTTGAGACAAGGCCTCGTTCCAGTACAAAACCCTATGGCATCTAGATTTCGCAGAAGTATAATTGGTGAACCAACTTCTACTGGTAACACACGAGGAGGGGAATACCACTGGGATTGAGACAATTAAGCAAATCTGTTGGATAATAAACTACATGGTGTTTGTTGACTTTCGCATTTGATAGCTTGCACAGGGAATCGCTACGGAAGATACTCCGTCATTATGGAATACCAATAAAGATGGTCAGTGTAATTAAAGCATTATATACGAACTTTCAGTGTCAAGTAGTATGCAATAGCCAGCTGACAGAGTGGTTTGAGGTTAATACAGGAGTTAGACTGGGAAGTATTCTTTAACCATTCCTGTTTAACCTTGCCATGGATTGCTTGATGAGAGAAACCATAAAGGATAACAACAAAGGCATTTGATGGACACTTACATCAGTTCTGGAAGATTTGGATTATGCTGATGATATTGATCTTTTGGCCAGCAGATACGAGGATGCTCAGAGGAAATTAGATACACTTTCCAGAACAGCTCAAACAATAGGACTTAAATTGAACGGTCAACACGGTCTGGCTATAGCTAAAATGTTTGCATGGTCAACTCGGTCTGGCTATAACTAAAATGTTTGCATGGTCAACACTGTCTAGCTATAACTAAAATTAGTCTGTCATTAGTTTAGATGGACATTTCAGGTCTTAACGTGATTAATCTAATATTGGCACTAACAAGCTATCTCATTTATTACAGATTTATTCAAAGAGTAACACAACAAACGTACATTGTTAGTGTTGATCTGACTATTACTTTAGTGTTGATCTGACTATTACTTTAGTGTTGATCTGACTATTACTTTAGTGTTGATCTGACTATTACTTTAGTGTTGATCTGACTATTACTTTAGTGTTGATCTAACTATTACTTTAGTGTTGATCTGACTATTACTTTAGTGTTGATCTAACTATTACTTTAGTGTTGATCTGACTATTGCTTTAGTGTTGATGTAACTATTACTTTAGTGTTGATCTAACTATTGCTTTAGTGTTGATCTGACTATTACTTTAGTGTTGATCTGACTATTGCTTTAGTGTTGATCTGACTATTACTTTAGTGTTGATCTGACTATTACTTTAGTGTTGATCTGACTATTGCTTTAGTGTTGATCTGACTATTGCTTTAGTGTTGATGTAACTATTACTTTAGTGTTGATCTGACTATTATTTTAGTGTTGATCTGACTATTACTTTAGTGTTGATGTAACTATTACTTTAGTGTTGATCTAACTATTACTTTAGTGTTGATCTGACTATTACTTTAGTGTTGATGTAACTATTACTTTAGTGTTGATCTAACTATTGCTTTAGTGTTGATCTGACTATTACTTTAGTGTTGATCTAACTATTGCTTTAGTGTTGATCTAACTATTACTTTAGTGTTGATCTAACTATTACTTTAGTGTTGATCTAACTATTACTTTAGTGTTGATCTAACTATTACTTTAGTGTTGATCTAACTATTGCTTTAGTGTTGATCTAACTATTACTTTAGTGTTGATCTAACTATTACTTTAGTGTTGATCTAACTATTGCTTTAGAGTTGATGTGACTATTACTTTAGTGTTGATCTAACTATTACTTTAGTGTTGATCTAACTATTACTTTAGTGTTGATCTAACTATTGCTTTAGTGTTGATGTGACTATTACTTTAGTGTTGATCTGACTATTACTTTAGTGTTGATCTAACTATTACTTTAGTGTTGATCTGACTATTACTTTAGTGTTGATGTAACTATTACTTTAGTGTTGATCTAACTATTACTTTAGTGTTGATCTAACTATTACTTTAGTGTTGATCTAACTATTACTTTAGTGTTGATGTAACTATTACTTTAGTGTTGATCTAACTATTACTTTAGTGTTGATGTGAATATTACTTTAGTGTTGATGTAACTATTACTTTAGTGTTGATCTGACTATTACTTTAGTGTTGATGTAACTATTACTTTAGTGTTGATCTAACTATTACTTTAGTGTTGATCTAACTATTGCTTTAGTGTTGATCTGACTATTACTTTAGTGTTGATGTGAACTATTACTTTAGTGTTGATCTAACTATTCTTTAGTGTTGATCTGACTATTACTTTAGTGTTGATCTGACTATTACTTTAGTGTTGATCTGACTATTGCTTTAGTGTTGATCTAACTATTACTTTAGTGTTGATCTAACTATTACTTTAGTGTTGATGTAACTATTACTTTAGTGTTGATCTAACTATTGCTTTAGTGTTGATCTAACTATTGCTTTAGTGTTGATCTAACTATTGCTTTAGTGTTGATCTGACTATTACTTTAGTGTTGATCTGACTATTACTTTAGTGTTGATCTGACTATTACTTTAGTGTTGATCTAACTATTGCTTTAGTGTTGATCTGACTATTACTTTAGTGTTGATCTGACTATTGCTTTAGTGTTGATCTGACTATTACTTTAGTGTTGATGTGTTAAAAGAACCATAACATATATTAAAGGGTTTAGGGTGTTAAAGCTGAAGGATTGACTTCATGCATGGTTACCTATATAGCTCGGTCCTCTTCGTAGAAATTATACACGACATGACAGAGTGTTGTACAAAGCATGAAACTGTAGCCCAGCAAATCTTAGGGGCTTTGAGAAAAAACTGAGTTGATTCTAGAGTTAAACTGTTTACACTTTAAACCGAGGTAAGACGGCATCTTACGTATTTCTAATGTATTGACATATATTTTGTCTTTCAAACAGATAATGGATATGTTACAAATAATGATAACTGATCAAACAAACATGACAAACGATAGTTTTATTAACGGAGAACAAAACATGTTTACAATTGTTAATGTCTCGTCACTGCTAACAAAATGTTTAAATTGTTAATATCTCGTCACTGTAAACAAACATGTTTACAACGTTAACGTTCCGTCACTGCTAACAAAACATGTTTACAATTGTTAACGTCTCCGTCACTGCTAACAAAACATGTTTACAATTGTTAATGTCTCCGTCACTGCTAACAAAACATGTTTACAATTGTTAATGTCTCCGTCACTGCTAACAAAACATGTTTACAATTGTTAATGTCTCCGTCACTGCTAACAAAACATGTTTACAATTGTTAATGTCTCCGTCACTGCTAACAAAACATGTTTACAATTGTTAATGTCTCCGTCACTGCTAACAAAACATGTTTACAATTGTTAATGTCTCCGTCACTGCTAACAAAACATGTTTACAATTGTTAATGTCTCCGTCACTGCTAACAAAACATGTTTACAATTGTTAATGTCTCCGTCACTGCTAACAAAACATGTTTACAATTGTTAATGTCTCCGTCACTGCTAACAAAAGATGGAATTGGGATGAAGGAAATTAAAAGAAGAACAAATATGGCCTTACCAAAAGTTGAAGACTTAAAACCGATATAAAATGAAACTGATAGTAAAACAAAGATCAGATTGCTGAATAAGCATATTCCTAATGGCAACATATTGGTGTGAAGCATGTACACTTAATACGACAGTGAAAAACTTGAATGTAAATGTTACAGAAGAATCATGCGTATATCATGGAAGAGAATGAAAAAATAAATATATATCCAGATAGAACTCGAAATCATAGAAGGCTGACTGATGCTACAAACAAGAATGAAGAAATTGAAGTATTTTGAACATATAAAAAAGACAAAGGATTGGAGTAGACCGTCATGGTAGGAGGCATCCCAGTAAAGAGGAAAAAGAGGAAGACCACAAAGAAGATGGATTCATGATCTAACTGATGATTTCGGCATGACGGCTGCAGAAGCGAAACACCTGGCCTATGCAAGAGGCAGAACCTGGACACCTGGCCTATGCAAGAGGCAGAAGCGGAGCACCTGGCCTATGCAAGAAGCAGAAGCGGAACACCTGGCCTATGCAAGAGGCAGAAGCGGAACACCTGGCATATGCAAGAGGCAGAAGCGGAACACCTGGCCTATGCACGAGGCAGAGACTGGACACCTGGCCTATGAGATAGAGAACATTTGAAAGACTGTTTGAATATAACAGTTATGTCCTCCAGCACAAGGTATTGAATGGTGAGAAAAGTAAATGAAAATGTCATCAGCTCAAGTTAATTGACAGTTCTTCCAGGTCGGCCACATAAATTATAGCAAGGATACCCCCACTAACTATCCTCCTTTTCCTCACCATTTGCTTCCAATACACAGACAGTTGAAATTACATAAGGTTCAAGTTCAACACAAGCCTGCTCTAAGCAACTTACAGTACAGGTCAAGTTAAGCTAACACTTACAGTACAGGTCAAGTAATGCTAACTCTTACAGTACAGGTCAAGTAATACTACACTTACAGTACAGGTCAAGTAATGCTAACACTTTCAGTACAGGTCAAGTAATACTAACTAACTCTTACAGTACAGGTCAAGTAATACTAACACTTTCAGTACAGGTCAAGTAATGCTAACACTTACAGTACAGGTCAAGTAATGCTAACACTTACAGTACAGTAAGTAATGCTAACACTTTCAGTACAGGTCAAGTAATGCTAACACTTTCAGTACAGGTCAAGTAATACTAACACTTTAGTACAGGTCAGTAATGCTAACACTTACAGTACAGGTCAAGTAATGCTAACACTTTCAGTACAGGTCAAGTAATACTAACACTTTCAGTACAGGTCAGGTAATGCTAACTAACACTTTCAGTACAGGTCAAGTAATACTAACTAACACTTACAGTACAGGTCAAGTAATGACTTACAGTACAGGTCAAGTAATACTAACTAACAATAAATCAACCCCACAGTGCGCACAAACACAATAATAAATTACATAAATTAGTCATCTATCGACATTTATAATATTTATTGATCGTCTTGTAGTAATTACATGTTTACAATCTACTGGGGAAAGTGAAAAGTAAAAATACATATTTCTGCTACGAACGTGTGGGCGCACCCACTGTGTCGAAGTCGAGGACTGGGAGATAGAGAACAACCTATTCCTTATCAATGCCCCAGACGACCCGCCAAACTTCTACTCGAGAAGGTGGCATACCACTAGTACCCCCAACCAGGCGATCGCAACGGTTGACCCCCGAACGTACGGTCTCTAGGCAACTCGGAGACAGCGACCATAGGCCTATCCAACTGCAAGTGAATCTCCACTTTGTACCCGAGCCTAAAATGTGGTTGCCCAGGTGGAAATACAAGAAAGCCAACTGGTAAAAATTTGCTGTACTATCAGACTCAAATGTTGAACACAATAACAAGAATGAAAATAAACACATAAGTTTGATTGAAAAAGAACTCTCGAAAGCAATCCAGGAAGCGGCACGGGAGACCACCCCTAGAGGAGGACGGAAGGATTACAAGCCCTACTGGACAGCAGAGATCCAAAACTTGAAGACCTTGAGCAGGCAAGGCAGGAATCAGAAAAGACCCAAACCATAGTATCAAACACTGCTTACAAGGCATGCAGCGGCCAAATATAAGCGAGAACTCACAAGGTCGGCAAGACAGAGTTGGGCAGAAAAGACAGAATCCCTGAACTTTGATAGGGACGGCCACAAACTGTGGAAACTGGCGGAAGCCCTAAGTGACGAAAACAAAAGCTGACCCAAATAATTCTGGAGCACAATAACAAGATGTGCTCTGGGGAGGGGGAGTGGGTGGGGTGGGGGGTGGAGGTAGCAAACGTCCTAATTAAAAGATATGCCAACGTCAGCAGAGTAAACATTCCCAAAGCAAAAAGAAACGAAACAAAGAGAAAAGCGAGAGCCCTCCAAGGCGAGCCAAGAAATACCGATATACACTTAGCGGCTACAATCACCAGAAACGAGTTGGAAGAGTCATTAAGGGATCTAAAGCTTAGAAAATCGCCGGGAAACGATGGAATCACAAATGAAATGCTTAACAACTTGGAAAATATGGCAAAGACAGTTCTATTGGCAGTCCTAAACATATCGTGGAGGACAGGCATAGTACCAGCAGAGTGGAAAGAAGCGATCATGGTATCCATCCTAAAGCCAGGTAAAGATACATTCCATCCGGCGAGTTACATACAAAGCTTAGAGTCGTCTCGCTTAGTGCAGCTATATCCATGTTATATTTGACCAATTCTCTCACAATCAGGGCCGTATGTCTTTCTGGTCTATCTGTGTTGTCTCTGACGAGCAGAGTCCACACGTTCCATGTGACTAAAATGAGTGGAAAGATCGTGCCTGTTTGTTTTTCCTCTATTTCGACCGCAGAAGTAGGGTACCCACCAGCCGCGGTAAGCTAGCTAGCTAGTGTTGGAGCAGGCAATGTATAGGGCACCTTTTCTAGCCCCTTCCTCGGGCCATGGAGGTGAGCAGTACTTTCCTAGGGAGAGCGATGATTTGGTTTAAAGTGAGAAAGAGTTGTGCAGTTCGTCGATCTCACTCTCTCGCCCAATTCCTTCTATGTCCAGTGGCAGGACAAAGTCAAGACGACTGAAGAAGGATCCTGTGCAGCGGATGACAAGTTCTTGCTCACTTAGCTTCTCGTTGCTGGTTGCCTGTTGAACCAGAGAATGGTTTCTTCCGTATAGTCTGCCGAGTTCAGTCTTCGCATTTAGGTTTGGCATACCGTTATTTACTGAATCGGTTACTCGCGTCTAGTTTAACTAGCATGTCACAGCCGTTAACCTGGGAGTGGCCGCTGTCACATGCTGACAACTACTTGGTGTCATAGACGTGAGCTGGAAGTCAGGTTTGGACCAAAGGTGGTGGGGGATGGACAATGAGAAGGGTGTGACAGCCGTATCAGAGGTATTACCATTCCCTGGCATCCCCCTCTCCTACCCCCCACCACCCGCCCCGGTATAAACACTGGACAGTCTTGATCTAACTAATACAAGTCCGCCAACCTGTCACTTACCTCTGATTGACAGCTATATTTATTGACGAAAGAATGAACGTAGCTCTCTGTGCCAATCAACGTTCTAATTGTTTGTTCTACAGATGAATGGCGTGTACTAATATGGCAGACACCCACGTGCTGTTCAGTTGATTACTTAATAAGTTTTCTGTCAACATCTTAGTTATCAAACTGCTTGCGTGACGTAATTATCTTGACAGAATATCCACTTGGAAGACAAACATTCTTAAATATCCAAATGTTGAGATTTGTGCCTTATATTTTAAATAAAAAAAGTACTCTGTCTGCACACACAGATACAGACACACACACACTCTCACGTACATACATACACGCACACACATGTACATGCATAAGATATGTATATAGTATCAAAGTTGTAGTGTTTCTCCTCACAAACACGCACGACCTTCCACACACATACTCACATCACGCACACACATACACACACCTATACATAAGGAGATATTTGGAAAACTACAGATCTGAAGTGATCAGACCGGATGAGCAGATTAGACCTGGAGAATACCGTGGGAAGGCTAAGCTAATACTGAATAAACTAGTGATATAGTTTTCTGATTCGAACACCGATCAACAAATAAACAGGGTACAGGTATTAAGAGCTTCCGAAAAACAAATAGACAAACACAGGACTCGAACCACTTCTTACGACACCCATCGCCTAGCCTAGCAATACGAGAGTCCTTACGAACACAACCAATGAGCCATTCTACAAAAATGACTCAGGAGGGAGTGTCTTTCTCAAACGCTACGTTACAACTAGACACAGAATACTCAGGTAAGGTTCGATCGAACAGTATTTGCACAAACACATGCTGTAAGCTTATTGTATTTGTATAAGCTACTTTGAATGATATATGAATGTTTGTTATATGTGTATACATGTGTCTTTCTTTCTTTCTTTCTCGAATCCTGTATGCCTCACAGCGCCAGGTCAGGAAGAGATTTCTAAAACGGGACCTAGTATGCGCTTCGTAGATAGTCTCTTTCGTCGACTCTGTTATCTCTGAGGTCCATCTTTTGTGTGGCCGGCCTTTGCTTTGTAACCATTGTATCGGAGCAGCATTGCTCTTTGGGGTGCACTGTCTGATGGTAATCTGCTTACATGACCGAACCATTTAATTTGTTGTTTCTTGATGAAGTCTAGTACTGATGTTGTACCCACTTTTTCCTGATGTCTTCATTTCTCAACCGATCTCTTCTTGTTACACCAAGCATTCTGCGTAGACACTTCATCTCTGTTGTGACTAGTTTTCTTCTATCGTTTGTTGTCAGCGTCCAGGTTTGGCACTGGTAACATAATGTGGGGAGAAAGATTGTGTTGAACATTGCTCTTTTGTGTTCATGGTGACGTGTTTGCATCTTAAAATTGGCGCCATTTGCCCTATCATTTGATTTGCTTTGTTGCATCTGTGTTGAATTTCATTAGTTATTCTTCCATTTGCTGAAAAAATGCTCCCCAGATATGTGAAATCGTTTACTTGATTTAGTAGGTGATTATCGATGGAGATATTGGTAGTGCTTTCCTCTCTGGCGAATGTGTATACATGTGTGTATGTATGATATTGTGTCGTCTCTAATATATATACAAGCACAATAAGCTTATCTCATGTGTTTATGCAAATACTGTTCGATCGAACCTTACCTGAGTATTCTGTGTCTAGTTGTAACGTAGCGTTTGAGAAAGACACTCACCCGTGAGTCATTTTTGTAGAATGGCTCATTGGTTGTGTTCGTAAGGACTCTCATATTGTTAGGCTAGGTGATGGGTGTCGTAGGAAATAAGGGGAAGTGGTTCGAGTCCTGTGTTTGTCTAATTTGTTTTTTTCGGAAGTTCTTTCTACCTGGTACCCTGTTTATTTGTTGATGATATTCGTTACTTCCGTTGATTCCTCTGAGGGTTCTTGCAATAAAACTTTCCTTGTTATCTTTCTTTCTTTCTTTCTCGAATCCTGTATGCCTCACAGCGTCAGGTCAGGAAGAGATTTCTAAAACGGGCCCTAGTATGCGCTTCGTAGATAGTCTCTTTCGTCGCCTCTGTTATCTCTGAGGTCCATCTTTGCGTGGCCGGCCTTTTGCTTTGTACCCATTGTATCGGAGCAGCATTGCTCTTTGAGGTGCACTGTCTGATGGTAATCTGCTTACGTGACCGAACCATTTAATTTGTTGTTTCTTGATGAAGTCTAGTACTGATGTTGTACCCACTTTTTCCTGATGTCTTCATTTCTCAACCGGTCTCTTCTTGTTACACCCAGCATTCTGCGTAGACACTTCATCTCTGTTGTGACTAGTTTCTTCTATCGTTTGTTGTCAGCGTCCAGGTTTGGCACTGGTAACATAATGTGGGGAGAAAAGATTGTGTTGAACATTGCTCTTTTGTGTTCATGGTGACGTGTTTGCATCTTAAAATTGGCGCCATTTGCCCTATCATTTGATTTGCTTTGTTGCATCTGTGTTGAATTTCATTAGTTATTCTTCCATTTGCTGAAAAATGCTCCCCAGGTATATCCTTGTTATCATCTTATTCAAACACCAGGTATTATGAATTTTCTTATCAATAGGAAGAGCACCCGAGCTTTCTTGAAAACCCAGAAATTTCCAACTACTCTAGGCGTGTAGTGACATGCTTAGTGCTGCAGGGACTACTCAGATAGGGATCATTAGTCATCACTGCAGTATTCTCCCATTCTAGTGCGGTTGAAGCTCTAAAAACATCACATTGATCTCGGTGGGCGTGTGATTATAGTCTAGATGTCACAGTTCTGTAAGAATGTGTAGTGTATACCCTACTTTGTGACAGTAATCAGTTGCGCACTGTCTATCTCTACTCACTGAATTAACATAATTGGAGATAGTATTATCCGTTACAGAACACGGCACAGACCATCTTGAACTGGTTATGTACACTTCCTACTGCAAACAAAACACTACACGATAGGAACAACACCTAACTAAAGCCACATACAAATAAACACGACACATGAGAAGAACTAAATCCAACTGACGATTTCTATGAATAACCAAAGAATCTATAATATATTACATTTACAAGTATCATTAATCTTGAACATACACATATAATAAATAGATTGCAAACAAATATCAAATCTACCATATACTACAAAACAATTATAATAATTACCTGAACTAAACGAGTCTTCCAGCTAAACTGCGCTGTGTCAGCATTGTATCTGAAAAGACATCGTGAATCCTTTCGAAGCAAACAAAGTTCATCTCTTGATGGAAATCATTGCTCTGGTGTAACTCTCATATAAGGATATCTTCTTCTTACGAGACATCAGAGTTATATTCTTGAATGGCAACAATAATCTGACGCTCACCGTTCAGAAGAAATATGATATCTCCGTGTACAGATAATACAGGAGTTATTTTCTTGAACGGCCACTAAATCTGACGCCTCTTCAGAAGAAATATGGATATCTCCGTGTATGACTAAACGACGTTGTATTTGAATGACCAACAATGACTGTGCGCTACTTCAGAATAAGATATCTCCCGTGACGAGTGATCAGTTATATAAGGACTATCATCATAGCGCTACTGACGTGTCCATATGCCTGATTCCGCCTCAGCAAATCCAGCACGTCCAGCGACCAACATGCCAGTTCGATGCTGATTAATCAATCTCTTTGTATGTTTAGGTGTCGTTCTTTTCGCTACACCAATATTGACATCCATCTCTCAATCTGTCAGCTAGTGGACTCACAGCCCTGAAACTCTTCTGCGGAAACTTCTATGCGTGAAGAATATCATTTCGATCCGTGACAGCTCCTCTGATATTGTAGCCAGCCAACACAGCTCCTTCATTACCCCTAACTCCTGCGTGCCCAGGGACAAAATAAAGGTGATTTCTCTGATCTATCCGTACCAGTACCTTCACCCAGTTGCGTATCACCATTCCTGACTCGACTTAGGAATCATGCCATGATCACTGAGCATGAAACACGATAGTAGTGAGCATGTAAACCAGTTCACGACCTCAACCGCCTGAACCTCCATTGTCAATACTGTGATTGAGGCGTAGGCCCCACTGGTCTCTCTTATTATTTTTCCTCCGGAGCGTGCTGAAAAAGCCCACGCACAGCGTTGTTGGCGAATGACTGACCATCGTAATAACACATCTGTATCATTACTGTCATTCGAGAGCCTCCACCTTCACGTTAACCCAGTGATAGATTATCTTTGTTCCTAATCTTTTTCTTAATAGATGTAATAACGGTGAAAGCAGTCGAAATTGAGATGGCACAGCAACCTTCCTCTCCTGTTTCAACCGGAAGTGATCACATATTTCCTAAGCGTATCTTCCGCCTGACTCAGCCATGATCTGCCTCCTGAGTCTACACCCTTTCCCCTTTAATGAGTTCTTCATGGAGAGGATGTTCTGTTTGCATCTGAGTTCTTAGATATGATCGAACCTCCAAGTTTCAGTCAGTTAGCACAGTGGGAGGTCAAGAAGGAACTCATTGACACCCCTGGTGTATCCCATGCATCCTAGAATGATGCCATAGCCTCATTCTGAATTCTTTCCAGTCTCACTGTTTGCATAGGCAGGCCTGAACAGCACAAGATCAGTATAACCTATGAGAACTGAAACAAAAACTATACTGACGACAACTACAAAACAGTATAACTAGAGTACTCGACACAAAAGATCTATAACTGAGCGGGAATCAGACTATCAAAAGACAGGTATAACATGGATCTAGAACAACACAAAGTCAGTATATCATGAGGAACTCAGAACAAAACAGGTATATTGGAATACAACGACAGGTATAACTGACGGACTGACAACAATAAATTGACCCACGTCAATAGAATCTGAACAACAAACAGTATCAGAGGCTAACACAATCTATCTAAGAGGACTAAACAATCAGGACTACCAAAGAACTGACACGATCAGACTACCAGCAGGGAACCTAGAACACTAACAAGATCAGGTACACTAGGACCAACAGATCATTACATTAGGGACTAGAACACAAAGAACGTATGATCACTAGAGGAACTAGACACAGCTAACCTAGGGTCTGACTACTCAAAATCGTATATCAGAGGATCGAACAACATCGTATCATACGAACAACAAGATCGATAACATCAAGGAGGACTAACACAATCATGAAAGCCAAATGACAGCTGTCATCATCACACCGTGTTCTAAGAACTCTACCTTCTCTCACCTTATCTGCACACTCGAATATGACAAAGACAACCGTCTGACACGATCTGACTTACTTCCGATGCCTCTGACCCTATTCCACACTCTTTGCCTTGTTCTATCTCCCTACACCGTTCTTTACCTTGTCTACTCACAACGTCATTACCTTGATCTCCACTCACAACGTCTATGCTTGACTACTCCCGATATGACCGTACTGCACAACTTCTACTCCGTCACACCGTTCTGACCTGTCATCTCCGTCACACCTTCTGACCTGCTACTCCCACACACTTCTGCCTTTCCTATCTCCGCACACGTTCTCCACTATCTACCTCACTCACCTATCATACCCTCACTAAATAATGCCCTGCAATATCGTGACCGACTTTCTTAATGACATACTTCAACGATCTTCCTATCCTGCCCTTACCTTCGACGACCTACTCACCTTCTGTCTTCTTGACAACCATATCTGACCATAGGCACCGTCACATTTCGACCACTCACACCTATCTACCCACTCACACCTATCTGACCCACTCACACCTATCTGACCCACTCACACCTATCTGATCCACTCACACATATGTGACCCACTCACACCCATCTGACCCACTCACACCTATCTGACCCACTCACACCTATCTGACCCACTCACACATATCTGACCCACTCAACCTATCCTGACCCGCTCACACCTATCTCCTCCACTCACACCTCATCTGACCCACTCACACATCTATCTAACCCATCTCACACCTATCTGACCCACTTACACCTATCTGACCCACTCACACCTATCTGACCACTCACACACTGAAATCTGACCCACTCACACCTATCTGACCCACTTCACACCTATCTGACCACTCTACACCTATCCGACCTACTCACACCTATCTGACCACTCACACCTATCTGACCCATCACACCTATCTGACCCACTCACACCTATCTGACCCACTCAACCTATCTGACCACTCACACATCTATACTATCAGACTCTACTCACACCTATCTGACCCACTCCACCTATCTGACCCACTCACACTATCTGACCCACTCATACCTATCTGACCTTGCATCTACACCTATCCTACCCACTCACAACTATCTGACCCACTCACACCTATCTGAACCACTAACACCTATCCGATCCACCACACCTATCTGACCCACTCACACCTATCTGACCCACTCACACTATCCGACCCACTGCACACCTATCTGACCCACTCACACTATCGACCCACTCACACCTATCTGACCCACTCACACCTATCTGACCCACTCACACCTATCTGACCCACTACACACCATCACGACCCACTCACACCTATCTGACCCACTCACACCTATCTGACCACTCACACCTATCTGACCCACTCACACCTATCTGACCCACTCACACCTATCTGACCCACTCACACCTATCTGACCCACTCACACCTACATCTGACCACTCACACCTATCTGACCCACTCACACATACATACATCTGACCCACTCACACTATCTGACCCACTCACCTATTGACCACTCACACCTACTCTACCCATACACCTATCTGACCCACTCACACTATCTGACCCACTCACACCTATCTGACCCACTCAACCTATCTGACCACTCACACCTACCTGACCCACTCACACCTATCTGACCCACTCACACCTATCTGACCCACTCACACCTATCTGACCCACTCATACCTATCTGACCCACTCACACCTATCGACCCACTCACACCTATCTGACCCACTCACACCTATCTGACTACTAACACCTATCGACCACTCACACCTATCTGACCCACTCACACCTATCTGACCTACTACACCTATCGACCCACTCAACTATCTGACCACTGCACACCTATCCGAACCACTCACACCTATCTGACCACTCACACCTATCTGACCCACTCACACCTATCTGACCCACTATCACCTATCTGACCCGCTCAACCTATCTGACCCACTCACACTCTATCTGACCCACTCACACCTATCTGACCCACTCACACCTATCTGACCACTCACACCTATCTGACCCACTCACACCTATCCGACCCACTCACACCTATCTGACTACTCACTCTATCCGACCCACTCCACCTATCTGACCCACTACACTATCTGACCCACTTACACCTATCTGACCCACTCACACCTATCTGACCCACTTACACCTATCTGACCCACTCACACCTATCCGACCTACTCACACCTATCTGACCCACTCACACCTATTGACCCTATCTGCACTACCTATCTGACCCACTACACACTATCTGACCACTACACCTATCTGACCCACTCACACCTATCTGACCCACTCACACCTATCTGACCACTCACACCATATCGACCCACTCACACTATCTGACCCACTCACACCTATCTGACCCACTCACACCTATCTGACCCACTCACCACGACTATCTGACCCACTCACACCTATCTGACCCACTCACACCTATCTGACCCACTACACCATGACCACTCACCCTATCTGACTCCACTCACACCTATCTGACCACTCACACTATCTGACACTCACTATCGCCCATCACTATCTCGACCAAATTTCCCCCCACTCCTATCTCCCACTACATCTGACATACACCTATCCGTCACCACACTACACACCCACATCTGACCCACTCACACCTATCTGACCCACTCACACCATATTGACCCACTCACACACTATCTGACCCACTCACACCTATCTGACCCACTCACACCTATCTGACCCACTCACACCTATCTGACCACTCACACCTATCTGACCCACTCACACCTATCTGACCCACTCACACCTATCTGACCCACTCACACCTATCTGACCCATCACACCTATCCGACCACTACACCTATCTGACCCACTCACACCTATCTGACCCACTCACACCTATCTGACCCACTCACACCTATCTGACCCACTCACACCTATCCGACCCACTCACACCTATCTGACCCACTCACACCTATCTGACCTACTCACACCTATCTGACCACTCACACCTATCTGACCCACTCACACCTATCTGACCCATTTCACACCTATCTGACCCCCACACCTATCTACCCACTCACACCATCGACCCACTCACACCTATCTGACCCACTCACACCTATCTGACCCACTCACACCTATCCATCACCACCCATCTACCACTCCACTATCTGACCTACTCCACACCTATCCGACCCACTCACACCTATCTGACCACTCACACCTACCCTGACCCACTCACACCTATCTGACCACTCACACCTATCTGACCACTCTAAGTATCTGACCCACTCTATAATTTCTACCATATTCCGACCTTCACTTATCACCTAAATTGACTCCTCACACCTATCTGACCCACTCACACCTATCTGACCCACTCACACCTATCTGACCCCTCACACCTTATCTGACCCATCTAGCACCTATCTGACCCACTCACACCTATGTACCCACTCACACCTATCTGACCACTACACCTATCGACCTACTCACACCTATCTGAACCACTCACACCTATCTGACCCACTCACATCTATCTGACCCACTCATCACCTATTGACCCCTACACCTATCTGACCCACTCACACCTATCTGACCCACTCACACCTATTCGATCTCCACTCACAACCCTATCTGACCACTAACACCTATCCGACCTACTCACACCATCTACCCACTCACACCTATCTGACCTACTTACACCTATCTGATTCACCTCGGATACACCTATTGACCCACTCAAATACATATCTGACCTCTCACACCTATCTGACCTCACTCCACCTATCTGACCCACTTTACACCTATCTGACCATTCTACATCTATCGACCTACTCACACCTATCTGACCACTCACACCTATTGCCTACTCACACCTATCTGACCCACTCACACCTATCGACCCACTCACACTATCTGACCCTCACACCTATCTGACCCACTACACCTATCTGACCCATCACCCTATCTGACCCACTCACCTATCGACCCACTCACACCTATCTGACCACTCACACCTATCTGACCCACTCACACCTATCTGACTCACTCCACACTATCCTACCCACTCACACCTATCTGACCCCTCACACCTATCTGACCTACTACACCATTTGACCACTCCACACACTATCTGACCCACTCACACTATCTGACCACTACACCTATCACCCACTCA
Source organism: Arion vulgaris (assembly GCA_020796225.1). Lineage (NCBI taxonomy): Eukaryota > Metazoa > Mollusca > Gastropoda > Stylommatophora > Arionidae > Arion > Arion vulgaris. Next base: position 2,415,746 of record CM036757.1, read on the forward strand.
CACCATCTGACCCACTCACACCTATCGACCTACTCACACTATCTGACCCACTCACACCTTTACCCACTCACACCTATCTGACCTACTTCACCCATCACCCATCACACCTATCTGACCCACTCACACTATCTGACCCACTCACACCTATCTGACCCACTCACACCCATCTGACCCACTCACACCTATCTGACCCACTCACACCTACCTGACCCACTCACACCTATCTGACCCACTCACACCTATCCGATCCACTCACACCTATCTGACTCACTCACACCTATCTGACCCACTCACACCTATCTGACCCACTCAACCTATCTGACCTCTCACACCATCCTACCCACTCACACCTATCTGACCATCACACTATTGACCCACTCACACCTATCTGAACCACTACACCTATCCGATCCACTCACACCTATCTCACCCACTCACACCTATCTGACCTACTCACACATATCTGACCCACTCACACCTATCTGACCCACTCACACCTATCTGACCCACTCACACCTATCTGACCCACTCACACCTATTGACCCACTCACACCTATCGACCACTAACACCTATCCGACCTACTCACACCATCCTGACCCACTCACACCTATCAGACCTACTTCACATCCTATCTGACCCACTCACACCCTATCTGACCCACTACACCATCTGACCCACTCACACCTATCTGACCCACTCACACCCATCTGACCCACTCACACCTATCTGACCTACTCACACCATCGACCACTCACACCTATCTGACCCACTCACACCTATCTGACCCACTTCACACCTCATCTGACCCACTCACACCTATCTGACCTACTCACACCCATCTGACCCACTCACACCTATCTGACCCACTCACACCTATCTGACCACTCACACCTATCTACCCACTCACACCTATCTGACCCACTCACACCTATCCAACCCACTCACACCTATCTGACCCACTCACACCTATCGACCCACTCACACCTATCTGACCCACTCACACCTATCTGACCCACTCACACCTATCGACCCACTCACACCTATCTGACCCACTCACACCTATCCGACCTCACTCTATCACCTATTGCCATCTGATCATCCTAGCTCATCCACTATCTGACCCACTCACCTATCTGACCCACTCACACCTATTGAGCCGTCACTTGTACACCTTATCTTGGACCTCACTTATACTAGCATCCTGATCCTTAGTCTACCTTATCCTGGACCCACTCACACCTATCTGACCATCACACTATCTGACCCACTCACACCTCATCTGACCCATCACATATCTGACCTCTCACGACCTATCTGACCCACTTCACGTATCCTATCGACCACTATACACCATCTGACCTATCTACTACCTATCCGACCTACTCCACCTATCTGACCCACTCATCCGTGCTATGTGACCCACTCACACCTATCTGACCTGACTCCAGCTCATCCGTACCCACTTCACACCTATCTGACCTCACTTCACACCTATCCGACCTCATAACAACATCGACCACTCACACCTATCTGACCCACAATTCAGACACCCTATCTGACTCCACTCACACCTATCTGACCCACTCACATCTATCTGACCCATTTCACACCTATCTCACTCACTCACACCTATCTACCCACTCACTACTATCTGACCCACTCACACCTATCTGACTCTACTACAATATTTGACCCACTCATGCAACTATCTGACCCACTCACACCTATCTGACCCTCACACTCTATCTACCCACTCACACCCATCTGACCTTACTCACACCTATCTGACCCACTCACACCTATCTGACCCACTCACACCTATCGACCCACTCACACCTATCTGACCTACTACACCTATCAGACCCATCTCACACCTATCTGACCCACTCACACCTATCTGACCTACACCATCTGACCATCACCTATCTGACCCAATACACCTTCTGACCCACTCACACCTATCCTTACCCATCTCACACCTATCCGACCAACTCACACCTATCCGACCTACTCACACCTATCTGACTCACTCACACCTATCTGACCCACTCACAATATCTGACCCACTCATACCATCTGACCTGCTCACACCTATCCTACCCACTCACACCTATCTGACCCACTCACACCTATGTGACCCACTCACACCTATCTGAACCACTAACACCTATCCGAACCACTCACACCTATCCTACCCACTCACACCTATCTGACCTACTCACATCTATCCGACCCACTCACACCTATGTGACCCACTACTACCTATCTGACCCACTCACCCTTATCCGACCCACTGCCACATCTGACCACTCACACTGATCCGACTCTACCAACAGCTTCCGACCTTACTCACACCTATCTGACCCATCACACCTATCTGACCTACTTACACCTATCTGACCCATCACACCTATCTGACCCACTCATACATATCTGACCCTCTCACACCTATCCTGACCCACTCACACCTATCTGACCCACTACACCTATCTGACCTCCTACACATATTTGACCCACTCACACCTATCTGACCCACTCACACCTATCTGACCCACTCACACCTATCTGACCCACTTACACATATCTGACCCACTCACACCTATCTGATCCACTCACACCTATCTCGCCCACTCACACCTATTTGACCCACTCACACCTATCTAACCCACTCACACCTATCTGACCTACTCACACCTATCACCCACTCAACTCATCTGACCCATCTCACACCTATCCGACCCACTCACACCTATCTGACCTACTCACACCTATCTGACCCACTCACACCTATCTGACTTACTCACACCTATCTGACCTACTCACACGCCGTTGGCTCTGTATGCTCTGTGCTGTGTGGCGTGGGATCTGTGCCGGTGTGGCACGTGAGTCTCTGTGTATCTCTGTGGCGTGTGGCCGTGTGTCTCTTGTATGGTCTCTGTTCGTGTGTGGCCGTGTGGTCTCTGTGCTATAGTCTCTGTGCCTGTAGTCTCTGTGGCGTGTAGTCTCTGTGGCATATAGTCTCTGTGCTAATAGTCTGTGGCCATATAGTCTCTTGGCCGTGTAGTCTCTGTGGCGTGTGGCCGTGTGGTTCTGTGTGTGTGGCTGTAGTCTCTGTGGCCGTGTGTGGCCGTTAGCCATGTGCCGATCATATAGTTCTGTGGGCGAGCTCATATAGTTCTGTGGCCAGCTCATAGTCCTTGCCGTGTTGCCTATAGTTCTGTGGCGTGTGGGCCAGTCATATAGTCTCTTGGCCGTAGTCCTGTGGCGTGTAGTCTCTGTGCTGTTGGCCGGAGTCATAAGTCTCTGTGTGTGGTCTCTGTGGCCGAGTCGAAGATCGTGTTCGAATCCGACCGCACGTTCTGTTCCGAGTGCAGTTTTTCCCAGAAACTCTAGATTTGCTGGAGCTACGGAATACGCGCTTGGCATACCTGCGGTGAGCGCCATTTCTGAGAGGACGAGTCATATGGGTAAACCCGTCAATAAGTCAACTTTAGCTTTAAAACCTTTTTTTAAATATATACTTGAATATCATCCCCTCATTTGTCAACATAAACTGTGGTATCAATATCGGTTTCTTTGTAGACTTCGCCGTGCTACTTTAGCGGTGCACCAAAATGCCAGTGAACCATGCTGTACTAGTATGCCTGTATACCATGCTGTACTAGTATGCCTGTATACCATGCTGTACTAGTATGCCTGTATACCATGCTGTACTAGTATGCCTGTATACCATGCTGTACTAGTATGCCCGTATACCATGCTGTACTAGTATGCCTGTATACCATGCTGTACTAGTATGCCTGTGAACCATGCTGTACTAGTATGCCTGTATACCATGCTGTACTAGTATGCCTGTATACCATGCTGTACTAGTATGCCTGTGAACCATGCTGTACTAGTATGCCCGTATACCATGCTGTACTAGTATGCCTGTATACCATGCTGTACTAGTATGCCTGTATACCATGCTGTACTAGTATGCCTGTATACCATGCTGTACTAGTATGCCCGTATACCATGCTGTACTAGTATGCCTGTATACCATGCTGTACTAGTATGCCCGTATACCATGCTGTACTAGTATGCCCGTATACCATGCTGTACTAGTATGCCTGTATACCATGCTGTACTAGTATGCCCGTATACCATGCTGTACTACAGGGTGTTCAACTTAAAAGCAGCCCGTCAATGTCACTAACCTGACATATATGTATGGAAATGAGAAGGTTAAGTTATGACGAGATGCTGACCACGCAGGTACGTATGCCAGTATCTTTTGATGCAGATCATTTGTTAGTGTCATGTTTTAGTTAATTTAGTTTTTTCTGTTTTTTCTGTTCTTGATAAAGGTCTTAAGCACCGAAACGTTGAGTGTTGTTTTTTTCATATCTTATAATTAATTTTTCCTTCTTATGTAATACTGTATATACCAGTCTTTGCTCTATCGCCTGACGTAGCATAGGTCAAGGTTGTGTGACGGTGTGTAATTGTAGTGCGGGAAGCGGAGATGAACAAATGTGGCGTAGGACGAGCTAGTCAGAACCGGTTTAAATAGTAAATAAACACAACTCAATGTGTACGTGACAACTTTCGAATTGTCAATGGGGCTGCAATTATCTTGAACACCCTGTAGTATGCCTGTATACAATCATGCTGTACTAGTAAATTTCACTATATTGAAGTCAATAATGAACGATTGAAAGACGATTGTCGTCGATTGAAAGTATTAAGTAGGAGACAAAGATTGTATATATAAGCTTGTGTACTATTGTGTAAGAATTCTACATAACTAAATATGTGATTGAACTCGCAGGTTGGGACGTTGAGCGCTGCTGGATCAGTGTTGCCAATCTAGCATTTTTAATACTACATCTAGTATTATTTTTGCAATCTAGCATTTTTAATACTACATCTAGTATTATTTTTGCAATCTAGCATTACAAATTTAGATCTAGCAGGAAATCTAGCATTCAAATAAAATTATGTAGCATTTTTGCATTTCTTTAGTTTGGTCCATGAATCAGAACATCGACAAAAACAAGATGAACAAACACAGACAAAAACAAGACGAACAAACACAGACAATTTACTACAAGATCCGCTAATGAATTTTTCTGTGTGGGACGTACTTATACTCTCTCTGAGGTCTGCGCGCGTTTGACTTGGATATAGCTGTAGCTGTAATAGTGTAACTTGTTCAATCTTGTTGGCTTGCCACCGGCTTCTGAATTTTCTCGTAGTTCATCAGTGACTGTTCTTAATTACTATAATGATTTCCAAACCCAACGAAGGACTGTGTTCAAATCATAAAGTGAATCACTCATTCAGCAATGAGTAAAGCTAACCCAACATATCTGCAAAAATGTCGAAAGGAATGGTTAAAAGTTCCTGCTTTTGGAAAGTGGCTACTTGAAGTACCAACTGATTCATATAACGCTCGTTGCAAGTATTATAGATATGACATTTTAGCTAAGTATTTTCTTTTAGCAAGACATTGTGAAACAAATAAACATAAACTTGCTAGTCCATGTCAAAGTGTTTCTCTTACAAGTTTCGTTGCGAAGAAAGATGATAAGACAACTACTCTTGAGGACAATTTAGCAATGTTTATTTGCTGTCATTCATCATTCAATTCTTGTGATCACTTGGTAGACTTGTACAAAAATACCATATCAGACAGTGAAATGGTAAATAAAGTTAGGATACATCACACAAAGTGTGTAAATATTGCAAAGAATGTCATTGCTCCTTATTTCAAGGAAGATTTAACTACTGATCTTGGACTAGGAAAATTCTGTTTATTACTGGAAGAATCAAATGACATCACTGTAAACAAGTTATTGGGTATTGTTGTAATTTATTACAGTGATACTCACAAGAAAGTAATTCATACATATCTTAATATAGTGTTACTAGACAAATGTAATGCAGATGCCATTGTAAATGCAGTCAAGAATGAATTAGATGAAAATAATTTGAACATGCCAATCTTCTGGCTATTGGCACTGACAGTCAGTGTCATGGTGTTGAAGGAAGGAATTCCTGGATTAATCTTACTTGAATGTATATGCTAGTCCATACAATTACCAGTGCCCCATGCTCAGGGCCGTGCGGTGTATTTTCTCATTATGATCCAAATCTTGGAAATACCGCCCTAACAATTTTGCTGCCACCCATTTTTCAAGAAAGTCTGGCTCACTGTCACGGTACTTTCCATTTTTCAACAAAATCTGGTTCACTGTCACGGTACTTTCCATGTTTCAACAAAGTCTGGTTCACTGTCACGGTACTTTCCATTTTTCAACAAAGTCTGGTTCACTGTCACGATACTTTCCATTTTTCAACAAAATATGGTTCACTGTCACGGTACTTTCCATGTTTCAACAAAGTCTGGTTCACTGTCACGGTACTTTCCATTTTCAACAAAGTCCGGTTCGCTGTCACGGTACTTTCCATTTTTCAAACAAAGTCTGGCTCACTGTCACGGTACTTTCCATTTTTCAAACAAAGTCTGGCTCATGTCACGGTACTTTGGGCATGATCAGTTTTCATGGTGATCATTTCAAAATCATAAAAATCTACTAATAAAACTTCGGATTTTGAGACAATGGGATAATATGGGATAATATGGGATAATGTGATAATGTGGGATAATGTGGATAATGGGATAATGTGGGATAATGTGGGATAATGTGGATAATGTGGATAATGTGGGATAATGTGGGATAATGTGGATAATGTGGATAATATGGGATAATGTGGAAATGTGGGATAATGTGGATAATGTGGGATAATGTGGGATAATGTGGATAATGTGGATAATGTGGGATAATGTGGGATAATGTGGGATAATGTTCATATATGAATGAGGTACAGACCTGTCTATTTGTAATAATATATTATTCATAATTCACAAGCTATTGTTGTAACTGCTGTTGGCGTTGATCTCCATACCTATCCACAGTATGATACGCCCCCGTTTACGAGGTGGGTGTCCATTACCTACACCTGTACGACTGGGAATAACTGCTATTGATCTATAAACATCGTCACGTGAATCAAAATCCAATCTTGTATCACATTCAGATCCAGTTTTATCACTATCACTGGCTAAGAAGTCAGAATCAAAGTCATTTTGAACCTGACTATCATCAGCTAAATCTCCCATAGAAAATCATGGTTTACTTGCGAAAAAAGGTGCAGAACGACACAAGTCATCGGCGGCAACCAAAGGGAGTTTTTTCGATTTTACAACAAACTACTAAAGTTTTACCCTTCTAACTTTAATAAATTTGTTAATTAGTGATGTGTAGTCTGAAGTGGCAACCCATGTAGATTCAATAGAAGATAATGACATATTTCGAAGTTTTGTTTTTGACTTATTGAACTTCTTAAGTAGTGTTTTATTAAATTTAATTTGGAAAAATTTCTTTCCCCACTAACTACAGAGACAGGAAGTGTTAATAAAATTCTCAGAGCTACAATAGTATTCGGATACAAAGTAATCAACTTATTTTGGTACCAATAATTTCAAACATCCAAAGGTTTCATAGAGTATGATAGCATTCTGGATACATCACGCAATTCTTCTTGCAGATCATATGCATTTAGATTCATTTTCGACCGTAAGTATTGACTGGAGACTGGTACAATAATTTTCCAAACACGTACAAACAAAGTACTATAGTTTTACAAAATACAGAAACAGTGACGATAAACAGCAACGTTTCGACCATCAAGGCCTTTATCAAGCAAACGAACAAACAGGAGTGACAAATTAAAATGAAACACAAATGGACCACCAAATACAAACGTATCTAAGGAAAATCTGGAATAAAAACGAATAACAAAATAAATGTAACACAAAAACACACATAAAAACTAGAAATAGAATGGAAAAGAAACAATGAAACATCTAGTAAATATATAACTTGAATACATGCAACATATACCTATATAGATTACAAAGCATGGGAAGAGAAAGTACTAAGAAGCATAAGAATGTATACATGCAACATATACCCAAATAGATTACAAAGCATGGGAAGAGAAAGTACTAAGAAGCATAAGAATGTAATACGTTGAGCCGCGTGGTCGCAAGGTACCATACAAAGAAATCAACCGATTCTCCAGAGCAAATCGACTACGATCATCAGAAGAACATGATTGGATGGCTGTGACCTGGACATCGCAAGCTCCTGAATTCAATGAACGTATTACATTCTTATGCTTCTTAGTACTTTCTCTTCCCATGCTTTGTAATCTATTTGGGTATATGTTGCATGTATTACATTCTTATGCTTCTAGTACTTTCTCTTCCCATGCTTTGTAATCTATTTGGGTATATGTTGCATGTATTACATTCTTATGCTTCTTAGTACTTTCTCTTCCCATGCTTTGTAATCTATATGGGTATATGTTGCATGTATTCAAGTTATGTATTTACTAGATGTTTCATTGTTTCTTTCCGTTCTATTTCTAGTTTTTATGTGTGTTTTTGTGTTACATTTATTTCGTTATTCGTTTTTATTCCAGATTTTCCTTAGATACGTTTGTATTTGGTGGTCCATTTGTGTTTCATTTTAATTTGTCACTCCTGTTTGTTCGTTTGCTTGATAAAGGCCTTGTTGGTCGAAACGTTGCTGTTTATCGTCACTGTTTCTGTATTTTGTAAAACTATAGTACTTTGTTTGTACGTGTTTCGCTATTTACCAAGTTTTACTGCAGTCTTCCCCTTATTACAATAATTTTCGAGCGTTTGATCATCTATATCCTTGTGTTTTATGTGTCATATATGTCATATAAAAACTAACAATTGCTGTTATGGGTTTCCAAAAACGTGAATCTTTTATTCAGAGAATTAAGGCTAATGTCCAAAATATAATTGAAAAAGTTTATTTTAAATTTATTCTCCTGTGTTAACGGTTCATCGGCTATGATGTCTGTTATATAGGACTATCGTCTTGTATCCTGTTCTTGTATCATCTACTGTGTCAGGGATGTCTGTTATATAGAACTATCATCTTGTATCCTGTTCTTGTATCCTCTACTGTGTCTGGGATGTCTGTTATATAGAACTATCATCTTGTATCCTGTTCTTGTATCCTCTACTGTGTCTGAGATGTCTGTTATATAGAACTATCATCTTGTATCCTGTTCTTGTATCATTGACTGTGTCTGAAATGTCTGTTATATAGAACTATTGTCTATTCCCAGGTGAAAGATGTAGTTGGCTGTCCACTCTTGCCGTTAAGCGTAGGGATGGGAGCTTTAATTTGCGTTCTAGGGCTAGATGAGTCGACCTTGTTGTGTTGTATCCGTGTTATGTAGTGTGGTCTTGATATTGTCTATCCATCTTTTTCTTGGTCTCCCTTAGCTCTAGTACCGGATCTCTTTTATTGTATGATGTTATTAGTGGTTGGTTGTATTCCATTCTCATTAAATGTCCAAACAACTGCATTTGTTGTCTTTCAATGTATTCGGTGCATGAAGTTATGCCCACTCTGCTTCTGATGTCCTCATTTCGTAGTTTGTCTTTCCTGGTGACCCCCACTGCCTTCAAGCATTTCATTTCTCACATGGTGAGCTTTCTGTGATGTGTTGCTGTAAGAGACCAAGTTTGGCACTGGTAACAAAGTGTTGGTAGGAAAATCCTTTTTATCATCTGTCTTTTCACTTCCATCTTGAACTTTGGGTGTTGTAGTAATGGTGCCAGCTGGTAGGTCACTGCATTTGCTTGCTGACACCTTGTTTCTATTTCTCTATCGAGTTTTCCGTCCTCTGTGAAAATACTGCCTAAATATTTGAATTCAGAAACTTGCTTTACTCTGGTGTTATCTATTTGTATGTTTACTTGCCTTGGTGTTCTGCTGATTTTCATGGTCTCGGTCTTTTGTTTGTTGATTTTCATGTTGTACTTTCTACATGCTATTAGCAATGCATTCATGTGATGTTGTAGCTGATCTTCATCTTCATATATTAAGCTTTGGTCGTCCGCAAAAAGCAATTCGTTGATTTGATTGTTTAATTGGTCGTCGTGATCAATGTCTATGTCAATAAGGTCTTTTTCGCACTGTGCTCTTTCACTATTCTGTCGATATATATGTTGAAGAGAAGAGGTGAGAGCACACAACCCTGTCTTACTCCTGATTTTGTTTCAAATGAGTCTGTCATTCCGTCTGTTGTTCTTACCACACTGTGGCTATTTGTATATAATGCTCTGATAATGTCTAGCAGTTGTTCCTTGATCCCATAGTTTTCTAGTGTTCCCATAGAATACTTCTATCTATTCTGTCGAATGCCTTCTCTTGATCGATGAATAATAAGTGTAGCTCTTTGTTATATTCTATTGCTTTTTCCCTCAGTTGTCTCAGAGTGAATAGAGCGTCTGTGCATCCAACTCCTCTTCTAAATCCAAACTGTGAGGGGCTTATTTATGGGTCAGCGATGTGTCTTATGCGCTTTTCTAATATTTTTGCGTATATTTTATCAGTGTGACTTAATAGTGAAATGCCTCTGTATGTTTCGCATTCTCTTTATTGCCTTTATTTTTCCATAATGGGACTATTACTGATTTTTGCCAGTCATCTGGAACTTTTCTTTCTGTCCAAGCTGCTGTGAATATTCTATTTAACCATTTTACACCTATTTCTTTGCATGCTTTAATTGCTTCGTTGGGTATGCCATCTGCATCTGGTGATTTGTTGTTTGGGCTGTTCTTTATTGCTGTTTCAATTTCTTGGATCAATATATATGGTTCTGTTTCTTCACTTTCCTTTGTTGTGTATATATATTCAGTTAATTTAGTAGGGTTGTAAAGTTCTTGAAAATATTCCTTCCATCTCGTCATTCTATAGTGTCTGACACTCTTAAAAAATTCTCTCGATTTTGTCCTACATAAGTCTGTTAGATGTTCGCTATATTTGCACCAAGAATTTTCTTTTTCTTTCTTGACTATTCTTTTCACCTCTCTTCTGGCTAGACGGTATTGTACATAGTCATTATGGTTTTTAGATTTCAACCATGTTTGGAAACAATGTTTCTTTCTTTGTATAGCTTTTTGTATCTCTTCACTCCACCATGCTGTTTTTTGATGAGCTTTAGCTGGTCCTCTTGTGCCACATACTTTTAGTAAATTGTTTGATATGGAGGTTTTAAATACTTTCCATTCCTTCTCGATGTTATCAATTCTCTTGGGTAAGGTGTTGTAGATCTGGTTCATTTTTTGATATAACTTGTCTCTGGTTGTTTCTTTCTCCAACTTTTTAAAGTTTATAACAGGTTCTTTCCAATGTTTTGTTTCAGTTTTGTCTTTCGGTCTCAGCGATTGTCTTCTATCAGCTACTACGACAGGTCGATGGTCGGTATCTATGTTAATGTTTGGTATAACTCTGGCGTTTGTCATATATCCCTTCTGCCTGTATGTTACAAGTATGTAATCAATCTGTGTATATAGAACTATCATCTTGTATCCTGTTCTTGTATCCTCTACTGCGTCTGATATATCTGTTATATAGAACTATCATCTTGTATCCTGTTTTTGTATCCTCTACTGGGGTTAAATGCACATAGGGACAATATCGAGCCAGAATTAGTGAGCTGGCACAAACCAAGATCCTACCCCACCATCACGTGATGACCCTGGAAACAGACAATGGTTCCTGTCTAGATAACTGGGTCGGGGTCGAGGGAGAGCTACTCTGGAATAAATAGGGATGCAGACGCAGTTACGTTTGCTGAGATCTGCTGGAAACATAGACGAGCAGAATCCCAGAGTGACTGTACCCGCACGCCTCTCCCAGCCGATAGGAAAAGCTGAATAAAAACGAATCGTAAGACACGAGTCGTCAAGAATCACATCCCCTCGAAACAAAAATCTCACTAAAGAACTCAAGACATACAGAAGCTTTATGCTCGTGGTAGTACCCGTACAGAAGCTTTATGCTCGTAGTAGTACCCGTACAGAAGCTTTATGCTTGTGGTAGTACACGTACAGAAGCTTTATGCTCGTAGTAGTACCTGTACAGAAGCTTTATGCTCGTAGTAGTACCGTACAGAAGCTTTATGCTCGTAGTAGCACCTGTACAGAAGCTTTACGCTCGTGGTAGTACCGTACAGAAGCTTTATGCTCGTGGTAGTACCCGTACAGAAGCTTTATGCTCGTAGTAGTCCTGTACAGAAGCTTTATGCTCGTAGTAGTACCCGTACAGAAGCTTTATGCTCGTAGTAGTACCCGTACAGAAGCTTTATGCTCGTAGTAGTACCCGTACAGAAGCTTTATGCTGTAGTAGTACCCGTACAGAAGCTTTATGCTCGTAGTAGTACCCGTACAGAAGCTTTATGCTCGTAGTAGTACCGTACAGAAGCTTTATGCTCGTGGTAGTACCCGTACAGAAGCTTTATGCTCGTGGTAGTACCCGTACAGAAGCTTTATGCTCGTGGTATTACCCGTACAGAAGCTTTATGCTCGTGACAGAGGACAGGGATAACACTTTATTGTATGAATAAAGGGGACACAATTCAAACATTATGTGAAAGTATTGGGACACAAACCAAATTGTTTGAGAATTATCATCTCGACAAAGTTATGATTATTTTTTGATTAAATATATATTTCAATAACTCGATTATGCTAATCGTGCAATGATCTCAGTCATTTATAATTAAAATATATGTAATCTATTACATAAAAAAATAGCACATGGAGATGTATTTGACAAAACAAGACTGACCATCCCAATGTTTAACAAAAGTACAACAGTCAAGGGCTGTGTAGAATTCTCAAAAATGTTAATATATTTCGACTAATTTGTCACATCCCAAAACCTTTAACTACGCCCTTGACTCTAACAACTATATTTATATGATCAATGATATACGTGTATGTTGTAATGAGAAACGACCAGTCTCCACATACGGAGAAGAATTTACTTTTGTTCAATATGAACATTGTTACTGAAACTACTAACAATTAACAATAATATTAAAATAATAGTTACCAACATTTGAAGAGTTTTACAGCTTTCAAATTTATTGTTACAAGACACAAACATTTGGTACGTTTTGTTTCTGGCCTTGACCTATCTCTCTTGTTACTTCTATATCCAGACTTAAACGTTACTTAATCATTGCTGGTCAACATTTGTAACAATATTCAACTACATGTTTCTATCATAATTTGGGACCATGTATAGTAAGAATATTACATTTATAAAGTAATACTATAATAGTACACAATTTAATATAAATATAAAATAAAAGTAAAAATATAAGTATATGATGTGAACATTCAGAAAAAAACATCTGAAGACATTGACATCTGGACATGCTGGGGTACAGGGCAGCGAATGTGCTGATTTTCTTGCAAAAAATGCCCCTACCCAAGCGGGCAGAAAAATGGTCAAAGCCGATGTCATCAATGCGGTACACTGTCATTTATGTGATACTGACAAATCTCAGACACTGGAACGAGTACGAGGATTAGGAGTAAAGTTTAGACATGCCAGACAGTGTCGTCTTCTTGGTAGAGAGAGAAGGTATACTATAGTCCGTTCAACAACTCATGCCCACAGTTCAGTGCGAATTGTAGCAAAACCATCGATTCTACAGTAGAGAAACTTTGCACCCAATCTTAGAATTATACCGACGCAAATTTCTGATGGAAGAAATTGCTATAGGAAACCTGGATTTTGTAATATAACGGTTTCCTTTGATGTTGGCGGCATATTTGGCGAGTCTGATACAGCATTTTAGTTTTTACAGTAAACGCACCAATATGACATTTGATGTCAAGTCTCATTCAAAGCGGTATCATCCGAACTCATACAAGGGGGCCAATGTTGATATTTACAATGGTGTCATGAAATAAACAAGAAATGTAGATTTAGTTGTATTATTGTGTTTAAAAAAATAATAATTTACATTACAATTAAAGTTAGCTGCCATGTCATAATACCATCACCCTTTCCCGTCCAGGCTTGGGACTGGCAATGGCGGAGCTACTTTGAGACATTCTCTTCAATTCGCTACTTCTTCGGTACAAAGTGCATGTGTTAACATGTGGTAGGGGGGTATCACTACAATAAAATAGTTCTTTACTCTGTTTCTTGTATACTGTGGTACAGATGACTCATATGTGCCTGGCGTCAAAGACGCATTGGGACAACGCCGCGCCAGGATTAGTGAGCTGGCACTAATCAAGATCCTACCCCACCTCCACTTGGTGACCTTGGTAACAGACATTGGTTCTTGTCTTGCTAAGTGGGTAGGGATCGAGGGAGAGCTATTCTGGCGTGGGCAGGGATGCAGACGTAGTCACGTTGGATGATTAGGGCAATCACGAGGACAGAGCGAGCACGCATGCCGACGATGCACGGATAAGCCCACCGGTGAGTAGACGTGCATGGCGCTGATTGTGAGAGAGCGTAGCAGGCGTAGTGGTGAGCGGACCAACAAAAGGTGCAGAAAACTGGAAAGCCCAGCAGGGACTTGAATCCATTGCGTGTTTCCGCTCGCAGTGAACTACTACTGCCTTGTAGTTAGATTGGGGGCAATCAAAAGCTAGCGGAGCAAAAAGTACTCAAAACTGGACGGAAGGAAAACCAAGTAATCCACAAAAAGACCGGCAACCTGGGCAGATGACGTTCAACAGCCCGAGAGGGTAGGTCGTCTAAGGATCGCTACCTTAAAAGAAAATAGCAGCCTGCTGCCTTGCAGTTTGGCTGGGGACAGTCAAAGGCTGAAGGAGAGCGAACCAAGTAAACGCTGGTTGAAATCGGACACATCGCCGCAGGACAAGCACATGAGCTTTAAATGGTACTGAAGATTGTGAGGTAAAACAAGCTTTCGTGGCAAAGGCTGTTTATATATCACACTAAGAATGATAATAATGGTAGAAAAAGTACGATCCAAAGAGAGAGAGAGAGAGAGAGAGTGGATCTGACACTTTTGCATTGCAACTTCAAACATTAGAAATGTTATATCGATGTCTGTTTTGAGAAGTCGACAAAATGACCCAATAGCCTCACACTAATTTCGGTATACGCCTTTAACTAAAAGTTTGTGTCGTATTTATGACATCATTTAATTACCATGTTCAAGCCCGAGTTAATTTGGTGCTCGGAAAATGCAAGAATTATTCAAATAACCCCGGAATTCGTACTAAATGTTGCTAATTTTGTCATTAATGTATTAAATGTCTGTAAACATTAGTTTTCTCTAACGATGCCAATGGACGCGTTAAATATATAGTACAAAGAAGGCAACTTTTAGATGGTATGATTGTTTGAATGGCAACAAATATTTTGTAGCGTCGGGAACATGTGTAGTTCACATGCAAGTTTTCAAGTTATTTAATCAAATGGTTACAAAGATACAAATTTTTATCTGTGGGCATGACATGTTGAACGGACTATAGTAGTTCTCTGGGACTCCATTTACTGGGTCCGTTGTTGTATCTTACTCTCAATCGAGGACTCGGAAAATACAAAGTTGCAGGTTTCGGTAGTAGGGATATTGTCTATTGCAGCTTCTAACCGTCAGATGATTACGTGGATCTACTGTACTGGGCAAGCTGGTATCTGTGGCAATGATAGAGACGAGAAGAGTAACATCAACAACATTGAATGTCCGAGAGCTGAAGATGGATAAAGGGGAATGTCTTCTGTCTCTTCACGACTGCCTGTTGGACCTCAACACTAAAATAAATGTTGAATCGATCAAGCGATTTAAGAAGTTTAGCTTGGTATGTTGTACAATTGGAACTCGATGTCTGGGGTTAGACTGGGGTAGACTGAGGGGTAGACTGAGAGGTAGACTGAGGGGTAGACTGAGTGGTAGACTGAGGGGTAGACAGAGGTGTAGACTGAGGGATAGACTAAAGGGTAGAATGAAGGCTAGACTGAGGGTTAGACTGAGGGGTAGACTGAGGGGTAGACTGGGGTGTAGACTGATGGGTAGACTGGGGGTAGACTGAGGGTAGACTGAGGGTAGACTGGGGGTAGACTGAGGGAGACTGAGGTGTAGACTGGGGTAGACTGAGGGTAGACTGAGGGGTAGACTGAGGGTAGACTGAGGGGTAGACTGAGGAGTAGACTGAGGAGTAGACTGAGGGGTAGACTGAGGGGTAGACTGAGGGGTAGACTGAGGGGTA
Source organism: Arion vulgaris (assembly GCA_020796225.1). NCBI lineage: Eukaryota > Metazoa > Mollusca > Gastropoda > Stylommatophora > Arionidae > Arion > Arion vulgaris. The sequence continues at coordinate 2,431,897 of CM036757.1, forward strand.
GACTGAGGGTAGACTGAGGGGTAGACTGAGGAGTAGACTGAGGGTAGACTGAGGGTAGACTAGGGGTAGACTGAGGGGTAGACTGAGGGTAGACTGAGGGGTAGACTGAGGAGTAGACTGAGGGGTAGACTGAGGGGTAGACTGAGGGGTAGACTGAGGAGTAGACTGAGGAGTAGACTGAGGGGTAGACTGAGGAGTAGACTGAGGAGTAGACTGAGGGGTAGACTGAGGAGTGAGAAATAACAACAATCAGGAAACACAAATTATTATACAAAAATTAAAGCATAGAGGAAGTTCAAGATTTTGTTTAAATGGGAAGAGCAATATCGCATCATGGGGATTTAGAAACCAGACACCATTGGACAAAACAAAAAAAGCTAGTGAAACTTTTGACAAACTCAACACAATCTGAAAAACCAACTTCAAACTTTTATTTAAAGAATATATAGAAAACTGTCATGTGATAGTTATTCTTCAGTAGTAAATGCTGGAAGGCAACAAATACGAAAGGGAAAACTGAGATATTTTGGACATATAAAAAAATATGAAGGGCTGGAGAAGACCATCATGGAAGGAGACATACCGGCAAAGATAAGAAGAGAAAGACCACGGAGAAGATTGATTCAGGATGTAACTGATGGTTTGAACATGACGGCTGCAGAGGCAGGACATCTGATCTATGAGAGATAGGAGACATTCCGGAGGATTGTTGGGGTGGCAAAGTTGTGCTCAGGACCAGCCATTTCATATTGATGATGAAATGCTAGAAGAGGCTGTGCCTTTGGAGAGTGATTAGTCAGTAGTAAATGTTGGAAAAAGCACAATGTCTTGTGAGTGTTATTAGTCAGCAGTAACTGCTGGAAGAAGCAGTGTCTTGTGAGTGTTATTATTCAACAGTAACTGCTGGAAGAAGCACAATGTCTTGTGAGTGTTATTAGTCAGCAGTAACTGCTGGAAGAAGCACAATGTCTTGTGAGTGTTATTAGTCAGCAGTAACTGCTGGAAGAAGCAGTGTCATGTGAGTGTTTTTATTCAACAGTAACTGCTGGAAGAAGCAGTGTCTTGGGAGTGTTATTATTCAACAGTAACTGCTGGAAGAAGCAGTATCATGTGAGTGTTATTATTCAACAGTAACTGCTGGAAGAAGCAGTGTCTTGTGAGTGTTATTATTCAACAGTAACTGCTGGAAAAAGCAGTATCATGTGAGTGTTATTATTCAACAGTAACTGCTGGAAAAAGCAGTATCATGTGAGTGTTATTATTCAACAGTAACTGCTGGAAGAAGCAGTGTCATGTGAGTGTTATTATTCAGCAGTAACTGCTGGAAGAAGCAGTGTCATGTGAGTGTTATTATTCAGCAGTAACTGCTGGAAAAAGCAGTATCATGTGAGTGTTATTATTCAACAGTAACTGCTGGAAAAAGCAGTATCATGTGAGTGTTATTATTCAACAGTAACTGCTGGAAGAAGCAGTGTCATGTGAGTGTTATTATTCAGCAGTAACTGCTGGAAGAAGCAGTATCATGGAGTGTTATTATTCAACAGTAACTGCTGGAAGAAGCAGTGTCATGTGAGTGTTATTATTCAACAGTAACTGCTGGAAGAAGCAGTATCATGTGAGTGTTATTATTCAACAGTAACTGCTGGAAGAAGCAGTGTCTTGTGAGTGTTATTATTCAACAGTAACTGCTGGAAAAAGCAGTATCATGTGAGTGTTATTATTCAACAGTAACTGCTGGAAAAAGCTGTATCATGAGTGTTATTATTCAACAGTAACTGCTGGAAGAAGCAGTGTCATGAGTGTATTATTCAGCAGTAACTGCTGGAAGAAGCAGTGTCATGTGAGTGTTATTATTCAGCAGTAACTGCTGGAAAAAGCAGTATCATGTGAGTGTTATTATTCAACAGTAACTGCTGGAAAAAGCAGTATCATGTGAGTGTTATTATTCAACAGTAACTGCTGGAAGAAGCAGTGTCCATGGAGTGTTATTATTCAGCAGTAACTGCTGGAAGAAGCAGTATCATGGAGTGTTATTATTCAACAGTAACTGCTGGAAGAAGCAGTGTCATGTGAGTGTTATTATTCAGCAGTAACTGCTGGAAGAAGCAGTGTCATGTGAGTGTTATTATTCAACAGTAACTGCTGGAAGAAGCAGTGTCATGTGAGTGTTATTATTCAACAGTAACTGCTGGAAGAAGCAGTGTCATGTGAGTGTTATTATTCAACAGTAACTGCTGGAAGAAGCAGTGTTCTGTGAGTGCTCATTGTTCATTTGAGAATCATCTTCATCGCACATTGGGCATGTCCATAATTGCTCCGATCTCAACCCAAGCATGTATGACAGTATGTTTAGACTAACAACCGTTCTGTGTTGGTTGATGTATCTACTGGGGTTTCTCTCATGGTTTTCCCCGTCCTACTGAACCTATTGGTGTGCATAACTTGCCCATCCGAGGTATAAAATACCCTTAATCTTCTTTGTTGAAATCTTCAGAGCGTATATTTTTTCTTAGAGCTTAGATGATGTCACTTTTGTTTATAGAATACCCATTCTCGATCGCTGCATTGCTGACCAGTACATCCGCTCTCTCATTGATATTCATATCAGCATAGCCCGGGACAAAGATGAAGGTAAGTGTCTGGATTGTCACATTTTGTATTAATTACACCCACTGCTTTCGTACATAACTGATCTTGGTCTACTGTATCATGCTCAAAGAGTTGCTGAGTATTCATGCATGGGTCAATGCGTCTGTAGTCACCCAGGATTTTGTCAACGCCATGACCTCCATAGTCATGCTGCTAGTAGTTGTTGCATATATGCTACTTGCCTCCTTGATGACTTTTCCTTTAGTTCTAGCCGTAATGGCCCATGCACTCCGACTGTGCCGAATCACAGAACCATCAGTGACGACGACAGCATCTTCATCCAATGTATAGTCATTTATTAATGCTTGAAATTCTGTGTTGACTATTGTAGGCAGCGCATCACGACTTGCTTTGTTTATCGTGGTGACTAATACAAAGGAATGTCTGTGTTCAGTAGGTATTGGTAGCCACTCTTCTGCATGGTCGATGTCCTGAACGGAAAATAAGTGTTGCAAGACCTCCTCTGCTTGGCCCAGCCACGACTGGCAACGGTTATTCACTATTACTATTGATTTTGCAGTTTTCTAGTTCATTGTGTAGTTTAAGTGTCAATTCTTGTGTAATTTTAAAGTAGGCAACTGTTCTACGCAGCGCAATGTTACTATTTATATCTGATATGTACAGTAGATATCTCACTTTGAGTGTTATTATTCAGCAGTAATTGCTGGTAGAAGCAGTATCCTGGGAGTGTTATTATTCGGCAGTAACTGCTGGAAGAAGCAGTATCCTGGGAGTGTTATTATTCGGCAGTAACTGCTGGAAAAAGCAGTATCATGTGAGTGTTATTATTCAACAGTAACTGCTGGAAGAAGCAGTGTCATGTGAGTGTTATTATTCAGCAGTAACTGCTGGAAGAAGCAGTGTCATGTGAGTGTTATTATTCAGCAGTAACTGCTGGAAGAAGCAGTGTCATGTGAGTGTTATTATTCAGCAGTAACTGCTGGAAAAAGCAGTATCATGTGAGTGTTATTATTCAACAGTAACTGCTGGAAAAAGCAGTATCATGTGAGTGTTATTATTCAACAGTAACTGCTGGAAGAAGCAGTGTCATGTGAGTGTTATTATTCAGCAGTAACTGCTGGAAGAAGCAGTATCATGTGAGTGTTATTATTCAACAGTAACTGCTGGAAGAAGCAGTGTCATGTGAGTGTTATTATTCAGCAGTAACTGCTGGAAGAAGCAGTATCATGTGAGTGTTATTATTCAACAGTAACTGCTGGAAGAAGCAGTGTCATGTGAGTGTTATTATTCAGCAGTAACTGCTGGAAGAAGCAGTATCATGTGAGTGTTATTATTCAACAGTAACTGCTGGAAGAAGCAGTGTCATGTGAGTGTTATTATTCAGCAGTAACTGCTGGAAGAAGCAGTGTCATGTGAGTGTTATTATTCAACAGTAACTGCTGGAAGAAGCAGTGTTCTGTGAGTGTTATTATTCAACAGTAACTGCTGGAAGAAGCAGTGTCATGTGAGTGTTATTATTCAACAGTAACTGCTGGAAGAAGCAGTGTTCTGTGAGTGTTATTATTCAACAGTAACTGCTGGAAGAAGCAGTGTCATGTGAGTGTTATTATTCAACAGTAACTGCTGGAAGAAGCAGTGTTCTGTGAGTGTTATTATTCAACAGTAACTGCTGGAAGAAGCAGTGTTCTGTGAGTGTTATTATTCAACAGTAACTGCTGGAAGAAGCAGTGTCATGTGAGTGTTATTATTCAACAGTAACTGCTGGAAGAAGCAGTGTCATGTGAGTGTTATTATTCAACAGTAACTGCTGGAAGAAGCAGTGTCATGTGAGTGTTATTATTCAACAGTAACTGCTGGAAGAAGCAGTGTTCTGTGAGTGCTCATTGTTCATTTGAGAATCATCTTCATCGCACATTGGGCATGTCCATAATTGCTCCGATCTCAACCCAAGCATGTATGACAGTATGTTTAGACTAACAACACCCGTTCTGTGTTGATTAATGTATCTACTGGGGTTTCTCTCATGGTTTTCCCGTCCTACCGAACCTATTGGTGTGCATAACTTGCCCATCCGAGGTATAAAATACCCTTAATCTTCTTTGTTGAAATCTTCAGAGCGTATATTTTTTCTTAGAGCTTAGATGATGTCACTTTTGTTTATAGAATACCCATTCTCGATCGCTGCATTGCTGACCAGTACATCCGCTCTCTCATTGATATTCATATCAGCATAGCCCGGGACAAAGATGAAGGTAAGTGTCTGGATTGTCACATTTTGTATTAATTACACCCACTGCTTTCGTACATAACTGATCTTGGTCTACTGTATCATGCTCAAAGAGTTGCTGAGTATTCATGCATGGGTCAATGCGTCTGTAGTCACTCCAGGGATTTTGTCAACGCCATGACCTCCATAGTCATGCTGCTAGTAGTTGTTGCATATATGCTACTTGCCTCCTTGATGACTTTTCCTTTAGTTCTAGCCGTAATGGCCCATGCACTCCGACTGTGCCGAATCACAGAACCATCAGTGACGACGACAGCATCTTCATCCAATGTATAGTCATTTATTAATGCTTGAAATTCTGTGTTGACTATTGTAGGCAGCGCATCACGACTTGCTTTGTTTATCGTGGTGACTAATACAAAGGAATGTCTGTGTTCAGTAGGTATTGGTAGCCACTCTTCTGCATGGTCGATGTCCTGAACGGAAAATAAGTGTTGCAAGACCTCCTCTGCTTGGCCCAGCCACGACTGGCAACGGTTATTCACTATTACTATTGATTTTGCAGTTTTCTAGTTCATTGTGTAGTTTAAGTGTCAATTCTTGTGTAATTTTAAAGTAGGCAACTGTTCTACGCAGCGCAATGTTACTATTTATATCTGATATGTACAGTAGATATCTCACTTTGAGTGTTATTATTCAGCAGTAATTGCTGGTAGAAGCAGTATCCTGGGAGTGTTATTATTCGGCAGTAACTGCTGGAAGAAGCAGTGTCCTGGGAGTGTTATTATTAAATAATAATTACTGGTAGAAGCAGTGTCATGTGAGTGTTATTATTCAGTATCAACTGCTGTTAGAAGTAGTGTCCTGGGAGTTTTATTATTTAGTAGTAACTGCTGGTAGAGGTGTACAAGGCGCGTTATATATACGTGTGTGCTTCCAATATATCTACAAGTGTGTTAACCTGTGCTTCTTACTCTGCTACTCTTCTTCTGAAATCCTTACAAGACACTTCTCTCTACTCAACAACATTAACACTATCCACACTATAATATAGAATACAATTCAATTAGATGACCGTAAAATATATTGTACATCTGTAAGAATCAATCTGATTCTCAACTTTTATTTATTTATTTATCTATTTCAATACAAAATATAACACATACATATAAAATAATTAAAATCCTGAACAAATGTCAACAAGCAATTTAAAACACATAACAATGCACATAACAATGTAAAATATAGCTACTAACTAATATTGTAAATGTTCACTAAGTAATATCTAATATCAGGGGAACACTTGTAACATCTGTCTATGTGGTAAACACTTGTGATATCTGTCTATCTGGTAAACACTTGTGATATCTGTCTATCTGGTAAACACTTGTGATATCTGTCTATCTGGTAAACACTTGTGATATCTGTCTATCTGGTAAACACTTGTGATATCTGTCTATCTGGTAAACACTGGTAATATCTGTCTATCTTGTAAGCACTTGTATATCTGTCTATCCTCTACACTCTTTAGAGAACTGTCTATCTTGTAAACACTTGTATAATGAATAAACTGTCTATCTTCTACACACTGTTTAATTCTAACCTGTGAGTTCCAAGTCCACATTAACACCGGTGGCCTGATATCTTACCCCACTCGGACAGTCATCAGCATATGTTGTTTCTGTTCAAGTTCTCTGTCTTCTGGTTCTCTATGTGTCTGGACCGAGCTAAGTTCTTCCTGCTAACTTCTTCTGTTAAGCACTTCTGCTATGTGCTTCTGTCAAGTTCTTCTGCTCAGTTCTGATGGTAACTACACTATCTTCTGTCAAGTTCTTCTGCTCAGTTCTGATGGTAACTACACTATCTTCTGTCAAGTTCTTCTGCTCAGTTCTGATGGTAACTACACTATCTTCTGTCAAGTTCTTCTGCTCAGTTCTGATGGTAACTACACTATCTTCTGTCAAGTTCTTCTGCTCAGTTCTGATGGTAACTACACTATCTTCAACAACCTACTTTTTTTTTTTTTTTTTTTTTAATTTTAAAAGGCATGACACATTTATATATATATATATATACATGTTTGTGTGTATGCGATTTTGTCATGAGGTGGGTTACAATCTTTTATGGAAATACGTTATGGAAGTGTGAAACGATGATTTCTCTTGCATTCTCAGTTTTAGGGGTGTTACAATTCCCCGCATTCTTTCATCTCATTCTCTCAGTGTGTTTGTGTATCAGTTGTTCGTTGTGTTATGTATGTTGCTTTCTGGTTGTGTAGCGTGTGCTTTCAGGCGTTTATTTTGTCATGTGTGCTACTCTTTGTACGTAAATGTGTCTGAAGAGTCTGTCGTTGTATTGTCGTTGGTCGTATTTGGCTCTGTTCCTGCACAACCACACCAGGTTTCGGAATTCTGCCAATAGTCTGAAGTGTTCTTTTTGTGGTCCTGTGTGTGTTTGTGGTACAATGTTTATCATGATTGCTTTGTATGTGTCTATCCTGGTTGTGTTTATTGTTGTTTGTAGTGAGTTTAATGCTAGTTGTATTGTGGTGCAATGGAAGAAAATGTGATCTTCTGTCTCTTGTCTGTTTTGATTGCAGAGGTGACATTTGCTTCGCGTTACTGTCCTGTATCCTACCGGTGTGATGTTGAAGAGTAGTCTGTATGTGACTTCTTTTGCCTGTTTAGATGTTTGCGTTTTGTGTAAATTTTTAAAGATCTGTTGGTAGTCTGTAACAAAATGTGTGTAGCCTAGTTTTATTCTATTGTGTAGTGCTGGTTCTTGTTTCTTTATTCGGTGTTTGTATATCTTTTTTGCAGGTTTGTATATATGGTTTTCATTGTCTTTTATGCTTTGGATGCACTGTTGGTAAAAATCTGGTAGCGTTCCGAAATAGTGGGGTGTTTTGTTGTTTATTGGGTGGAATTTTGTTAATCGTATACCTATATAGTAGTGTGCTAAAATGTATTCGTCGGGCTGTTCTATCATGTCTCATACGAAGCGGATTCTCTGTGTTTGTATTCGTGTTCTGATGTCGTGTGAGAATTCCGCTCTTTCTTTGTGTTGTATTAGTGTCTTTGTTGCTATAGCAGTACTGTGTTTGTTGTATTAGTGTCTTTGTTGCTATAGCATGTACTGTGTTTTGTTGTATTAGTGTCTTTGTTGCTATAGCATGTACTGTGTTTTGTTGTATTAGTGTCTTTGTTGCTATAGCATGTACTGTGTTTTGTTGTATTAGTGTCTTTGTTGCTATAGCATGTACTGTGTTTTGTTGTATTAGTGTCTTTGTTGCTATAGCATGTACTGTGTTTTGTTGTATTAGTGTCTTTGTTGCTATAGCATGTACTGTGTTTTGTTGTATTAGTGTCTTTGTTGCTATAGCATGTACTGTGTTTTGTTGTATTAGTGTCTTTGTTGCTATAGCATGTACTGTGTTTTGTTGTATTAGTGTCTTTGTTGCTATAGCATGTACTGTGTTTTGTTGTATTAGTGTCTTTGTTGCTATAGCATGTACTGTGTTTTGTTGTATTAGTGTCTTTGTTGCTATAGCATGTACTGTGTTTTGTTGTATTAGTGTCTTTGTTGCTATAGCATGTACTGTGTTTTGTTGTATTAGTGTCTTTGTTGCTATAGCATGTACTGTGTTTTGTTGTATTAGTGTCTTTGTTGCTATAGCATGTACTGTGTTTTGTTGTATTAGTGTCTTTGTTGCTATAGCATGTACTGTGTTTTGTTGTATTAGTGTCTTTGTTGCTATAGCATGTACTGTGTTTTGTTGTATTAGTGTCTTTGTTGCTATAGCATGTACTGTGTTTCTGAAAATGAATTCTGATGGTGGTTTGTATTTCTATCATAGTTTGTGGTGGTGGGTGAAACACGTTGGATGTACATATTATTGTTGGTATGATGTACGTGTTTACTATCATGCTTCTGCCAAATATCGTGTTCTATCATAGTTTGTGGCGGTGGGTGAAACACGTTGGATGTATATATTATTGTTGGTATGATGTACGTGTTTACTATCATGCTTCTGCCAAATATCGTGTTTGTTGTATATTTGTATGTTTCTAATCGTCTTTTAATACATGTGACTATGTTTTGCCATATATCCTTGTTTCCTATTGCTGGGTTGTTTTTAAAGAGGATTCCGTATAGTTTTAGCTTGTTGACTTGAATTAGGTTGAAGGGAAAATCTGATTTGTATTTAAAATTCCCTATTCCCATTATTTTGGACTATTGTATGTTTATTTTCGCCCCGCTGTCTCTAGTGTATTCTTGGAATGTTTGGAGTATATTCTGTATGGATGTGTTGTTAGGTGGGAAAAATATTGTGTCGTCTGCATATGCTATTAGTTTTTTTTTCCCTAAGCGGGTATAAAGGTGCCCTTGACGTTTTGGTCTCTTCGGATTTTTTCGAGTAGTGGCTCGAGTGCTAAGACGTATAACAAAGGCAATAGGGGCATCCTTGCCTCACTGATCTTTTTAGTGCTATCGGATCTGATAAGGTGTGGTTTATTATCAGTGTGCTTTCAGGGTTTTTATATAAAAGTTTGATCCAGCTGTTATAGGTTGGTCCTATATTACATCTTGTAACGTGCCGTGCAGGTACTCGTGTGAGACTGTGTCAAAGGCTTTCTCTTGGTCTAGGGATAATATTGATGTTTGTATGTCTTTGTCGTGTGAGTATTGGATTATGTCTCTTATGAAATGTGTGTGTTTTATGATGTTTCTGCCTTTTATACTGCATTGTTGGTCTGTGTGAACTAATTCTTTCATGAAGGGGCTAATTTTAGAGTTAGGGTTTTAGTTAATATTGTATAATCAGTATTTAGTAGAGAAATTGGTCTGTAGTTGTTAGTTTGTACTGTATCTGCGTTGTCTTAAGGAATTAGTGTTATGTATGCTTGATTCATGTTATGTGCTAGTTGGTTTACTTTTAGAGATTCGTTTAATGTTTTGAGTAGAAGTGGGCCTATTATGGGGAAGAATTTTTTTGTAGAAACCAGTGGTTAGTCCGTCTGGTCCTGGCGTTTTACTCTCTTGTATGTGTTTAGAGCTGTTTGTAGGTTTTTAGTGTTAGGGGTTGATCTAAGGTGATTTTGTTTTGGTCTGTTAGATTTTTGACATATGGCATGTATTTCCTTGTTTGAGGTGCTGTGTGTTCTGGTGTGTACAGTTGTTTGTAGTATGTGTGGAAAGTGTTGATTATTTCCTGATTTCCTGTTAATATTTCTTCATTTTCGTTTTAGATTTGTTTTATTTGTTTCTGTTTTTGCTTGTATTGTTCTATTATTAGGAAATGTTTGGTGGGTACTTCTTGTACATTGATGTTGAGTTTTGTTCTAAGTAAAGCTCCCTGGTACGCGTGCTGTTTGTACTTGTTTAGTTCGTCATTGAGTGTGTGTATTTGTGGTGCGTTTATGTCTATCAGTTCAGTTAGTCGTATTGCTTCTTCTAGTATTTTGGTTTGTCGTTTAGCTTCTTTATGTATATGTGTTGCTAATGATTTTGTAACTTCCTTAACTGTGTTTTTTAGTAGGTCCCAGTAGTTTACTAGGTTATCCGATGGTGTGTCTCTGGTGTAGTCCTCTAATAATGATGTTATTGTGTCTGTGAAATTGTTGTCTTGAAGTAGGGTGTCGTTAAATTTCCAGTTTGGTGATCTTTTGTTTGTAGTGTCTCTTGGGTTGTCGTTTAATGTTAGGATTATTGCTTTGTGGTCTGTGAATTTGAGTGTGTTTGAGACGTGTTCTATTTTGCTTATTTTCAGCGGCCTTTTCCGTGTAAAGTCGGTCTAGTCGTGATTTCCTTCTTGTAATGTGTGTTTTATCTGTGTATGTTGTTTCCTTTCCTTTTGGAAAGGTGTCCTTTTTTTTTTTTTAATTGATCTTAAAAGGCATATGACATTTTATATATATATATATATATATACACATGTTTCTATGTGTGCAGGTTTGTCATGGGATGGGTTACAACATTTTATGAAAATACATTATGGAAGTGTAAAATGATTCTTTCATTCTTATTACTTGGTGATGTTTTCTTTGGTATTCTCAGTTTTAGTGGTGTTACAAATCCCCTCATTCTCTCTTCTCATTCACTCAGTGTGTTTGTGTGTCAGTTGCTTGTTGTGTTATGTGTGCTGCTTTCTGGTCATATATATGTTTGAAAATTCCTGCGTTGTATCGTTGTTGTTCGTGTTTTGCTTTGTTTCTGCATAGCCAGATGAGGTATCTGAATTCTGCTAGCAGTGTGAGATTTGTTTTGTATGAATTTTTGTTTGTGTGTGGGATTGTGTTTAGCATGATTGCTTTGTACATGTTTACTTTGTTTGTTGCATTGCCGACTATTGTTTGTTGCAGTGACTATAGTGCTAGTGATATTGTGCTGCAGTGAAGAAAATATGGTCTTCTGTTTTTATGTTTTTCTGCAGAGGTGCATTTGGTTTGTTGTGATTTTGTGTTTTTCTGTATGCACTGTGTTATGCTGAAGAGTAGTCTATGCATTACCTCTTACTTGAGTTGATGTTCTGTTCTGGAAGGTTTCAAAGATGTTTGAGTAGTCTGTATAAAATGAGTGTAGCGTCGTTTAATTCTATTGTGTAGGCAGTTCCTGTCTTGTACTAGTGTCTGAGATTGTCTTTGTGGGATTTTGTATTATTTTCTCGTTTCCTTGTATGCTTTGTATGCACTGTTTGTAAAAATCGGTAGTGTTCGAAATGGTGCAGTGTCGTGTTGTTTACTGTGTGTAGTGAGGATAGTCTGAGGCATATGTAGTAGTGAGCTAGTGGGTATTCATTTGGTTTTTTAATGATTTCTCCTACGTATTTTATTCTTTGTGCCTGTATTCTGGTTTGTATGTCTTGTAGGAATATTCCTCCCCTGTCTTTGCGTTGTATTAAAGTTTTTGTTTTAATAGCGTGTATTGTATTTTGGAAAATAAATTTCCTGATATTTTTGTTTATTTCTGTCAGCACTTGTGGCAGTGGGTGGAAAACGTTTGATGTGTATAATAATCTAGGAGTGATGTAGGTGTTAACTACAGTGCTTCTACCAAAGATGGTGATGGTTTTGTATCTGTATAGTTGTAGGCGGTCCTTGATCTCTGTGGTGATGTTGTGCCATATTTCTTTGTTTGTTTTTAGGGGTGAGTTGAGGTAGTGAATACCGTATAGTTTTATTTTATTGACTTGTGTTAAATTGAAAGGAAAATCCGTTTTGTTTTTCTATTTTCCTATGCCCATTATTTGTGATTTTTGTATGTTTACTTTTGATCCACTTTCTGTGCTATATTTTTGAAAAGTTTGTAGGATTTTTTTTTATGGTTGAGCTTTGGGATGGGAAAAATATTGTGTCGTCTGCGTATGCTATTAGTTTTTTGGTATTAAGAACAGAGACAAAAACGGTAGAATAGCAATACTACAGACCTCCGACGAATGGATAATCACACACAAGAACAGAGACAAAAACGGTAGAATAGCAATACTACAGACCTCCGACGAATGGATAATCACACACAAGAACAGAGACAAAAACGGTAGAATAGCAATACTACAGACCTCCGACGAATGGATAATCACACACAAGAACAGAGACAAAAACGGTAGAATAGCAATACTACAGACCTCCGACGAATGGATAATCACACACAAGAACAGAGACAAAAACGGTAGAATAGCAATACTACAGACCTGACGAATGGATAATCACACAAGAAAGAGAAAAACGGTAGAATAGCAATACTACAGACTCCGACGAATGGATAATCCACACAAGAACAGAACAAAACGGTAGAATAGCAAAATACAGACCTCCGACGAATGGATAATCACACACAAGAACAGAGACAAAAACGGTAGAATAGCAATTGTACAAATTAGACACAAACACAACAACAAAGACACACACACTTTAGTAAACGTATACGCACCAGCAAACAAAAGCGAACAACCTGCCTTCTACCAAGAATTACTAAAAACACTTCACCAATACAAAGGACACCACATGATAATAGGAGGAGATTTCAACCTAGTCCTACGAGACCTGGACCTCTCCACGGGCACACCAATCAATGATTATAACCACACAGAAACAGCAGACCTATTACAGGAACTACTAGGAAAACACGCTCTCGTGGATACATACCGACACACCTATCCAGAAGGAAGAGACACTACGTTCACAAACAAATCACATATAACCAGAAGAAAGTCCAGACTAGACCGAATTTACGCACATAAATCGTACAAAATCAACCAACAAAATAGAACACGTCAGCAGCACCATGCATTTCACCGACCACAAAGCGGTAGCCATACAAATGGACGACAACCAAATAGATAACACAAACAAAAGATCACCACACTGGAAATTCAACGATACCTTACTCCAGAATAAAACGTTCATCGAAACTATAACAAAAATACTAACAGATTACGCAGAAGAAGCACCAACAGAAGACCTAGCAAACTACTGGGACATGCTAAAGAACACAGTTAGAGAAGTTACTCAAATATCCGCATCACAGCTACACAAACAATCCAACAGACAGCTACACAAACAGTCCAACAGACAAAGGCAGATCACAGAAGAAGACATAAGACTCACAGAACTTATAGACAGACAAGCACCACAACTACATATGCTACGAGAAGAACTAAACAAATATAACATACATCAATTTCAAGGGGCCCAACTAAGGACCAGACTAAACAAATATAACATACATCAATTTCAAGGGGCCCAACTAAGGACCAGACTAAACAAATATAACATACATCAATTTCAAGGGGCCCAACTAAGGACCAGACTAAACAAATATAACATACATCAATTTCAAGGGGCCCAACTAAGGACCAGACTAAACAAATATAACATACATCAATTTCAAGGGGCCCAACTAAGGACCAGACTAAACAAATATAACATACATCAAATTTCAAGGGCCCAACTAAGGACCAGACTAAACAAATATAACATACATCAATCCTCAAGGCCCAACTAAGGACCAGACTCAAACAAATATAACATACATCACTTTCAAGGCCCAACTAAGGACCAGACTAAACAAATATAACATACATCAATCTTCAAGGGGCCAACTAAGGACACAGACTAAACAAATAATAACATACATCAATCTCCAAGGCCAACTAGACCAGACTAAACAAATATCAACATACATAATTTCAAGGGGCCCAACTAATGACCAGACTAAACAAATATAACATACACAATTTAAGGCCAACTAAGGACCAGACTAGACAGTACACCTCAAAAAACACCCAGCAAAACAAATGCTAGAAGTAGAGCAAAATATACAAAAACAGACAAATAAAGAAATCATCAACATAAAACGAGAGACAATAACAGACGTTCAAGAAATAGCCAACGAATTTAATCAATTCTACAAACACTCATACACCCCGGAAGAAACACCACATCAGCAAGAAAAACCACCTGACACAGTCAAAAATCAACCGAACCAGGGCAAAGACACACCCAGACCAACCACTAACACTAACAAACCTAAAAGCTGCTCCTCAGATACGCTGCAAGAAAACCAAGACACCCGGACCAGACGGTTTGACAGCCGGTTTCTACAAGAAATTCTTCCACATAGTAGGACCACTTTTCCTGAGAGTGCTAGAAGAAGCACTACAACGACAGAAACTTCCACACAGCCTAAACCAAGCATATATTACACTCATACCTAAACCAAGCATACATCACACTCATACCTAAACCAAGCATACATCAACTCATACCTAAACCAAGCATACATTACACTCATACCTAAACCAAACATACATTACACTCATACCTAAACCAAGCATACATTACACTCATACCTAAACCAAGCATACATTACACTTATACCTAAACCAAGCATACATTACACTCATACCTAAACCAAGCATACATTACACTCATACCTAAACCAAGCATACATTACACTCATACCTAAACCAAGCATACATTACACTCATACCTAAACCAAGCATACATTACACTCATACCTAAACCAACATACATTACCTCATACCTAAACCAAGCATACATTACACTCATACCTAAACCAAGCATACATTACACTCATACCTAAACCAAGCATACATTACACTCATACCTAAACCAAGCATACATTACACTCATACCAAAAGGCGCTGCTGACAAGACACAAATGAAATACCACAGACCGATATATCTACTAAACACAGACTACAAAATACTAACCAAGGGGCTAATCTGAAACGTGCTCTCTTTATGCAACACCAGTCCACACGACCAACAATGCAACATACAGAAACCAACAATGCAGCATACAGAGACCAACAATGCAGCATACAGAGACCAACAATGCAGCCTACAGAGACCAACAATGCAGCATACAGAGACCAACAATGCAGCATACAGAGACCAACAATGCAGCATACAGAACAGAAGCATCATCAAACACACACACTTAATACGAGACATCATGCAATACACACATGAAAAAGACACACAATCAACAATACTGTCCCTGACTAGAGAAGGCCTTCGATAGAGTGTCCCACATGACTTCTCCACAAAACGATTCAACGAAACAACATCGTTCCGCTACACGAACTGGATAGAATTGATTTAAAAAACCAAGCACATTACTCATAAACAACACGTTAACAGAACCGATACCGATAAAAGAGTGGTAAGACAAGGATGCCCTATCTCCCCTCTTTACGTACTAGTGCTAGTACCAGTCCTAGAGGAAATACGAGGAGACCCTGGACATCCAAGAACCTTTCTCCCTGGCCTAAGAGACAAAAAAACAACAGCATACGCAGACTGACACAATATTTTCCCATCCCAAAGCTCAACCATAAAAAATCCTACAAACTTTTCAAAATATAGCACAGAAAGTGGATAGTAAACATACAAAAATCACAAATAATGGCATAGGAAAATGGAAAAACAAAACGATTTCCTTTCAATTTAACAAAGTCAATAAAATAAAACTATACGGTATTCACTCACCCTCAACTCACCCCTAAAAACAAAGAAATATGGCACAACATCACCACAGAGATCAAGGACCACCTACAACTATACAGATACAAAACCATCACATCTTTGTAGAAGCACTATAGTTAACACCTCACTCACTCCTAGATTATTATACACATCAAATGTTTTCCACCCACTGCCACAAGTGCTGACAGAAATAAACAAAAATAACAGGAAATTTATTTTCCAAAATACAATACACGCTATTAAAACAAAAAACTTTTAATACAACATCAAAGACAGGGGAGGAATATCCCTACAAGACATACAAACCAGAATACAGGCACAAAGAATAAAATACGTAGGAGAAATCATTAAAAAACCAAATGAATACCCACTAGCTCACTACTACATATGCCTCAGACTATCCTCACTACACACAGTAAACAACACGACACTGCACCATTTCGGAACACTACCCGATTTTTACAAACAGTGCATACAAAGCATACAAGGAAACGAGAAAATAATACAAAATCCCACAAAGACAATCTACAGACACCTAGTCACAAGACAGGAACCTCCGCTACACAATAGAATTAAACGAGGCTACACTCATTTTATAACAGACTACTCAAACATCTTTAGAAACCTACACAGAACAGAAACATCAACCAAAGCAAAAGAGGTAATGTACAGACTACTCTTCAGCATAACACCAGTAGCATACAGAAGAACACACAAATCACAACAAACCAAATGCACACTCTGCAGACAAAACATACAAGAAACAGAAGACCATATTTTCTTCCACTGCAGCACAATATCACTAGCACTAAAGTCACTGCAACAAACAATAGTCGGCAATGCAACAAACAAAGTAAACATGTACAAAGCAATCATGCTAAACACAATCCCACACACAAACAAACATTCATACAAAACAAATCTCACACTGCTAGCAGAATTCAGATACCTCATCTGGCTATGCAGAAACAAAGCAAAACACGAACAACAACGATACAACGCAGGAATTTTCAAACAAATATATGACCAGAAAGCAGCACACATAACACAACAAGCAACTGACACACAAACACACTGAGTGAATGATAAGAGAGAATGAGGGGATTTGTAACACCACTAAAACTGAGAATACCAAAGAAAACATCACCAAGTAATAAGAATGAAAGAATCATTTTACACTTCCATAATGTATATTCGTGTGGCGTCTGCAGGTTGTGACTCTGTCATTTACCCCGACGTTCTGAGTTCGAATCACGCTGCGGACAGTTTGTTGCAATGTTTCATTGATTTAACAAAGGACGATGGCGCCACCCGTTCAGAAAGCAATGGCAACTACTGAACGTATATGTCTAGAAAATCAACGACTTGTTTACTGTGGTTGATGGCTACGTCCTTGGGATATGCCAGATTTTCAATGTATTTCATAAAATGTTGTAACCCATCCATGACAAACCTGCCCCATAGAAACATGTATATATATATATATATATAAAATGTCATATGCCTTTTAAGATCAATTACATTTTTTTTTAAAGTGTCCTGGGAGTGTTATTATTTAGTAGTAAATGCTGATAGAAGCAGTATCCTGGGAGTGTTATTATTCAGTAGTAAATTCTGGTAGAAGCAGTATCCCGGGAGTGTTATTATTCAGTAGTAAATGATGGAAAAAGAAGGGTGTGGGGAGATATTTTATTCAATATTAAACGATAGAAGAAGCGGGGAAATGGGAGTGTTATTATTCTTCAATATACAGAGTCTTCTACAACAGAACATCGGGAAAGAAAGCAAGAGGAAGACCACGGAAAAGATGGTTTGATGGCTTAGCAGAATCCTGTGAAAGAGCAAAAATAACAATCACACAAGCCCCCTGAAAAGCGCAAGACAAAACAGAAAACCACAACACTGGGCAACAACCCGGTAGCAGTGTGACGACAAAAGAAGAAAAAAGAAGGAGAAGTAAATGATGGAAGAAGCAGTGTCTTGGGAGTGTTATTTTCTTCGATAGTAAATGATGGAAGAAGCAGGGACCTGGGAGTGTTATATATTTCGGTAGTAAATGATGGAAGAAACAGTGTCTTGGGAGTGTTATTACAATGGCTCCTTCTGAGCTCATATCAATGTTGATGACCCCGATAGTTTCATGATGTCCTAATTATGAAATTGAGTTATAAAAAAAAACACTTCTATCATCCCCCGTTACAACATAGGAAATCAGTTATATAATGTTGTTCCTTGAAGTTGTCCACAAACATATATTTATTTTTTGTTTAATTATAAGGGGTCTCAGAACTCACGTAATGACATATTTTTTTAAAATATCGATTTTTCAAATATTTTTTATTCTGTTAGTTTTATATCTCTAGAATCGAAATCAGTAAATACAATTGAATTTAAAAAAAAATAAATTTGAAAATGAGTTTTTAAACAGCCCACCCTCACGGATATTTAATGTATTCTTTAAGAGGTAATGTCTAGAAATACCGTTTGGTTAATACTTAGTGATGGGTATCCCTATTCTATAAGACATATCGAATTATATATCATTGTAAAGTGACAGTGTGAGAAAATTGTGAGAGTTCATCCAATTCTATGGAAGCTGAAGCTGCCAAGTTTATTTTTGCCAGGTCAGTGACAAATCAATAAATACAATATTTTTAATAACCATAGGTTCTTATTATTTTGGTAACAATTGTATATATCTTATTCGTTGTATTTCTGTCGGCTTGTTATATGTCCCAGAACAATTTAAAGTTGCTAGCTGCCTAGAACTATTGCTTATGTAAGTATTTCAATTTTTAAAAAAGAATAATATGAACTAGTTGTGAGTACTTACCTACTTTACGGCATTGTTTATAATCCAACATGGCCGCCATTTGCATGGCAACCCGACAAGTTATTAATTTAAACATGATATAATATTTCATCCTAGACCATCCCTAGTACTACCTAATAAAAAATATCTAATTTGACTGAGAAATAAGGCAGTTAGCAACTGACCTCTCTCTCCTTAATCACTAGTTTTAACAATCAAGTTTACAACAATCATCCATTTAATTACCTTTTTATTTGTATTTATGTGGTAGAATATCGAGTTCTGGTAGATTTACAACATTTTTATTTGTATTTATGTGGTAGAATATCGAGTTCTGGTAGATTTACAACATTTTTAATTGTATTTATGTGGTAGAATATCGAGTTCTGGTAGATTTACAACATTTTTATTTGTATTTATATGGTAGAATATCGAGTTCTGGTAGATTTACAACATTTTTATTTGTATTTATGTGGTAGAATATCGAGTTCGGGTAGATTTAAAACATTTTTATTTGTTTTTTTAAAATCACGAGTTTTTAAAAATTTTTATTTGTATTTATATGGAGAATTCGAGTTCTGGGTTTACATTTTTTTTTGATTTAATGGAAAAAATTTCAGTTTGTTTTTTACAAATTTTTTTTGTATTCATTTTAAATATCTTCGGGTAGTTTTAAAACATTTTTATTTGTATTTTTTGGTGAAATCAGTTCGGGTAGTTTTAAAAATTTTTTTTTATTTTTGGGGTAAATACATTCGGTAGTTTACAACATTTTATTTGTTTTATAGGGTAAATATCAGTTCTGTAATTTCAAATTTTTATTTGTATTTATTGGGGTAAATATTTCGGTAGTTAAAATTTTTGTTTGTTTTTATGTGGTAGTTTCATTTTTTAATTTAAAAATTTTTGTTTTTGTTTTATGGGGTAATTCGGGGTTCCTGAATTTAAACATTTTTATGGGGTTTTTGTTTGGGTAAATTCGAGTTCGGGAAATTTACAACATTTTTATTTGCATTTTGGGGGTTAAATATCATTTCGGTAGATTTACAAAAATTTTTTTGATTTATAGGTAGTTGACCGGGTAATTTAAAACATTTATTTGTATTTAGGGTAAAATCGAGTTTCTGGTTTTTAAAACATTTGATATAACCCAAATTAACAAAAAACTTAATTTAAATCTTT
The DNA here is from genome assembly GCA_020796225.1 of Arion vulgaris. Classification (NCBI taxonomy): domain Eukaryota; kingdom Metazoa; phylum Mollusca; class Gastropoda; order Stylommatophora; family Arionidae; genus Arion; species Arion vulgaris. Next base: position 2,451,740 of record CM036757.1, read on the forward strand.
TTGTTCTATTTTAATTTTAAGATGACATTTGGACTTAATTATTTTTTATTTAATTTCATATCAATTGTTTACTAAAAAATTCCAACGTTGTCAAAATTCACAAATGATGGGGTATTTACAAACAAAACCATACTTCCATCTATAAGAATATATTTTCATTTTATTTTTTATCATAAGCTGAAATCTAATCGGAAAATTAGATGTTTTTTATAATTATATTTTGTATATCAAACAAGTCATTTTCGACTACTACAATTACATATAAGGGTAGGTTCCTGTTTTCTGCTTTGATACATCAAAAGGTAGGTTGCTGCCCCAAAATGTAATAAAATAAAGAATTTCTGTATTCAACAATGTACATTTTTTTAAAGGGTTGGGGCTGACACTACACAATTTAAAATAGTATTTTTCTGCTACCCCACAATTACATCACTTTTTTCTTCCACACTAATTTTAAATTAAAAAGGGGGTTGTCTTCCCTATATAATTAAAGGTATTTTTCTATCCAAATATAAATTTCTTTAGGTCTGTCTATCACAATATCAATTAAATATTTTTATTTCCCTCTCTTAAAACAAAAAAGGGGGTTGTCTTCTCAAAAAACAATTTCGATCCCCTTTTTGTTTATCTTAAAAAATTTTACAAAGTTTCAAATCAAAAATTTCCCTTTTTATTCATTTTATTTAAAAGCGCCACCCTTTAACATTCAGATTTTTTATTTATCCTATATCTTGTCATATCATTGTTTTTCTTCCAAAACTAAATCTCAATTTTCCAGTGCAAAAACAAATTCGGGCTATTTTCCAAAAATCCCTAAAAACATTTGCCATCTATTATTATATTTAGTATTTCTCTCATTTTTTTATTTATAAAGAGGCTATCAATCAAAAATTCAGCCTATCTTACCCAGTTATAAGTAAATTTATTTTAATTTATTCATTTTTTTCATTTTTTAATTCTAACAACGTCATATATTCAGCACCAACCTTATGCAAGTCTTACCTAATAAATCCAAAAATCCTTTCCTTTTAATCCTCCTTTAAACCAGTTTTTCTACCATTTTTTCCAGTTCCCCTTTTTTCAATTAATTTCAAACTAAAAATCTTAAATTAATATCAAGTTATCGTCTTCATTCAATAATTTAGCAAAAACAAAATCATGTCTACCCTCTTATATAACTTTTTTCCAATTCATTTTAAAAACCAGTCTTTAAAATAAAACATCTTCTATCTTCTTTTCTATTTCCACCCCTTCCCAATTTTTCCCAAGTTGTCTATCTCTAATATCAATCTTCAGCTATCTTCTCTTTTCCATCCTTCCAATTCTACCCAAGTCCTGTCTATCCTTCTAATATCAATCTTGCTATCTTCTTCTCTATTTCCATCTCTTAATTCTTCAAGTCCTGTCTATCCTTCAATATCAATCTTTTTATCTTTTCTTTTTCCCATCCTTCAATTTATCCAAGTTTCTATCCTTCTAATATCAATCTTCATATCTTCTTCTCTTTTTCCCATCCCTTAATTCTACCCAATTCTGTCTACCCTTAATATCAATCTTCACATCTTTTTTTCTATTTCCATCCTTAATTCTACCCAATCTTCTATCCTTCTAATATCAATCTTCACTATCTTCTTCTCTATTTCCATCCTTCCAATTCTACCCAAGTCTGTCTTCCTTCTAATATAACCCAGCTATCTTCTTCTTTTCCACCCCTTCCAATTCTACCCAAAGTTCTGTCTATCCTTCTAATATCAATCTTCAGCTATCTCTTCTCTATTTCCATCCTTCCAATTTTCAATTTCTGTCTATCCTTCTAATATCAATCTTCATATCTTCTTTTTCCACCCTTTTCCCAATTTCTACCCAAGCCCTTCTACCCTTCTAATATCAATCTTCAGCTATCTTCTTTCTATTTCCATCTTTTTCTACCCCGTTGTCTATCCCTAATATCAATTTTCAATATCTTCTTTTTAATTCACCCCTTCCCAATCTACCAAGTCCTGTCTACCCTTCTAATATCAATTTAGCTATTTCTTCTTTTTCCACCCCTTTCCAGTCTATCCAATCTGTCTATCCTTCAATTCAATCTTCACTATCTTTTTCTCAAATTCCACCCCTTCCAATTCTATCAAGTCTGTCTATCCTTCTAAATCAATCTTCAGCTATTTCTTTTTATTTCCATCCTTAATTTTCCAAGTCCTTTCTATCCTTCAATTCAACCCAGCTATCTTCTTTCACCACCCTTTTCCCAATTCTATCCAAGCCCTTCTATCCTTCTAATATCAATCTTAATTTTTCTTTTTCCTACTCCTTCCAATCTTCAAGCCCTGTCTATCCTTTAATATCAATCTTGCATCTTTTTCTTTTTCCATCTTTTTCAATTTTTCCAAGTCCTGTCTTCCTTCAAATCAATCAAAACTTCTTCTTCTCTTTTCCCTTTTTTTTAATTCTTCTCCTGTCTATCCTTTTAATATCAATCTTCATATCTTCTTTTTATTTCCACCCTTTTCCCAATTCTACCAAGCCCCTTCCCCTTCAATATCAATCTTATTTTCTTTTTTCCTCCTTAAATCTATCCAATCCTGTCTATCCTTCTAATATCAATCTTAATATCTTTTTCTTTTTCCATCCTTCCAATTCTATCCAAGTCCTTTATCCTTCTAATATCAATCTTAGCTATCTTCTTTTTTATTTTTTCCTTAATTTTCCGTCCCTTCACCCCTAAATCAATTTTCAGCTACTTCTTCTCAAATTCCATCCCCTTCCAATTCACCCAAAGTCCTGTCATCTTTCTAATATCAATCTTCACATCTTCTTCTCTTTTTCCATCTTTTAAACATCGTCCTGTCTATCCTTCAATATCAATCTCAGCATCTTTTCTCTATTTCCCATCCTTAATTTTCCCCAAGTCTGCTTTTTTCAAATATCAATTTTCCTTTCTTCTTCCTTTTCCCATCCTTTTCTACCAATTTCTGTCTATCCTTCTAATATCAATCTTCACTTCTTCTTCTCTTTTTCCCATCCCTTCCAATTCTACCCCAAGTTCTGTCTATCCTTCTAATATCAATTTTCCATCTTCTTCTCTAATTCCACCCCTTCCAATTCTACCCAGTCCTGTTTTCCCTTCTAATATCAATCTTCGCTATCTTTTTTTATTCCATCCCTTCAATTCTATCAAGTTCTGTCTACCCTTCTAATATCAATTTCAGCTATCTTCTTCTCTATTTCCATCTCAATTTTCCCAAGTTCTGTCTATCCTTCTAATATCAATTTCAGCATTTCTTCCCCCTAGGTTTTTTCCCCCAGGCCCTTTTTTTTTTACCCATTTTTCCCCTGATTTTCCCAACAAATCATGTCTTTCGTTCCGGTGGTCTTCTCAATGTATGTCCTATCTATCCCCAACGTCCATTTGATGGAAAGATTCAAACCATATTCTCATAATTTTTCATGTTGATATATCCCCAAACAGGGATGTCGTCCCCCCGGGAAAGAAAGAATAGTACTCCCCTACCACCTACAAGTTTGTCAAACGGGGGAATGATGTGGGACCCAGTGAAGCTACCCTAGTAAAAAAAAAACATCCGAAATCGGATGTTGGCCTCCTTGTGGGGAAAAACGTCGCAACATACAATCGCTCTTGGCTCAGAAAAAATACAAATCAAAATAGTGGTTAAAAAGGGGTTGGATATGGATTCGAAGAATAAAAGATATGTTTTAAAGGGTACCTGGAAGTTTACTCCCAGCCCTGGGTGGCATTGCAGCATGGGGTATGCACCCAAAACAATTCCTCAAAGTGAGCAGCAGTCAAAGCCGGGAGTGCATTATCACGGAGCCATGAAGTCCACGCTCATCAGGGCCCTGAAACAATCACAGATTTCCCAACTAATGACAGATCCAGAACAGGAAAGTTTTATACTGGCAAGGGGAAACAATCCGGGCTCAACCAATGACGATCGCGGGAAAAGGAAATTTTTTATACTGACATGGAAACAATAAAAACCCCCAACCCAAATGTCAGATCGCAAGAAAAAAACAGGAAAAAAAAAGGTTTCTTTTGATACTGGCGAGGGAAACAATCCGGCTTAACCAATGACAGACCCCAGAACGGAAAGTTTTGAAAAACTGGAACCAAGAAAAAACTTTTGGGGAAAAAAAAAGGCTAAAAACCCTTTTTCCCCCCAAACCCCAATGTTCGTCAGAATGAACGGATGGGAAGGGGCAAACTAAAGAAAACCCAAATTGAAAAAATCCCAAAGCACTTATTCAAACCACACGATCTTAGTTGAAAACCCCCAAATTGATCCCGGCCCCATTGACCGTCGGGTCCCAATATCCATAATTAAGTGAATCAATGGAATAAAAAAGGGGAAGCAAGAGAACTGCAAAAGAAGATCGTTCCAATAATTCATATAGACGTACCTTGAAATACGTGGGCACACGTGTATATCGATAGACGTCAATAACACAATCAGCGATGACGGGGTGGAATATGATTAAATTCTCAAAGAAAGTAAAGGTTAAAAAGTTGATTGCCCGGCAAATTTTCAAACAACTACCTGTCATGGCGAGGCAATAAGAACACCCCGTCGAAATTATTCTAAGAAAGCACCACCCCAACAAAGTCTTGATATTCACCGATCTCGGTCGGTCATCACGGCACTAAAAAAGCGCGTAAAAACAGAGCTCAGCGATCCTGGGTTACTCAAACTCCTTAATCGACGGTCATTCGTGATCCATCCCCGAACGGGGAAACGAAGCGACAGGCTAGCAAAAAAGGGTGGGACCTGAGACCGATCATGAGCCCCGGGCTATAAAGGGGCAAAATCAACCATCGGTTGACATACAAAGAAAAGTGATGAAAAAAACCCACAATGCAACAGCAGAGATAATACTATCAGCTATCCTTGAAAAAAGTTGATATATTTACCTCCGTACCGGCCATAACGGCTTGGGGTAATGTTCAAAAATTTTTAAATTCCAATTAGCCTGTGCACGTAAAGGGCGCCCATGTCAAAAACAATTCCCCCAAGACTCCCCACTCTAGCAGACCTGAAAACTAAACATGGCCCAAAATCCGAGTTTTGAAGTGTACGGCGGGACGGTTCTTAAAAACAACGGTTTAGGGGGAAGTCTGGTACACCCCAGTCTGCGGTGATCGGGCGAGAAAACGGGAAGGGACATAAAAACAACTGATCAAACTAAAGATGGGGTTCCATAGGGAAGCTCAATATCTCCTACACTCTTCATCCTTTTTATCAATGATCTCACAAAACAATCTAAGATCTCCATTCACAAGGGGCTCCATGCCGACGACGCCATATGGACCCAAATAGAAATATAGGAACTCCAATATCGGAATGGGACCAAAATCGTAAGAAATTGGCAGACCTGGGGGTCACATAAACCAAAAACAAACATTAACCTTTCCCCTTCACAAAACCTGAACAAGTCGACTTTACTGGAAAAAAACCACTCCCAAAAGGAAGAACCCTACCTTCTGGAATAAAACTAAAAAGACTCAGGGGTCCCATAGGGGAAATACAAAAAAAAGCCCCCTAGAAAGACTATCTAAAAAAACCCTTTTAAAAATCAAAACCTACACCAAAATATAACATATACGTTCCCAAAATGGGATGGAAGGGCTTACAACCCACACAAAAATTGGGTAAAAAAATAAGAAAAACTCAGAATATTCCCCGGATGTCGTACAAAAAAAAAGATTTTAGCAACTGTGCCTTGCACCTAAAAAAACAAACCAAAAAAGAAGAAAATTAAGGCTAAAAAACCCCAGACAAAAAACAACAAGAACCCCCAAAAACCCCAAAAAAAGATCGCATCATCATTTTCAAAACACCTTAAAAAAAAACCCATCCTCTTTTTAAACCCTAAATGATACGCTTTCAAACCCCATATCTACGCCCCTTTGGCATGCCATTCCAAATGTGAAAATACTGAAGAAACAGGTCTCATCCTGAAAGCAAAGGCACTGAACACATTGACCATCATCCCACAACCAAAGTGGCCCCATCGACGTTATCAATCAATAGAATGACGGATCACGGAAAACAGGAGAAAGGAGGACGGGGGCCTCATTATACCCCAAGATGTCTGGGGGCCACAGAAATGGGGTTTTTATGAAAAATGATGAGAATCCCATGGACTGCTAAAATGACTAATGTTGAGGTGTGAATGAGATCAAGAAAAGAGAAACATCATCAATATAAAAAGGGCAGTCATCATTTTTCGGGGATTAAAAGGGGGAGGTTAGAACACATCGTGACAACCGGTAAAATTGAGGTAGACGGACGGGAAGACAGAGAGAAAATGTTGGATGACCTGACTCATGCAGGTAATTTAACATCTGAGTTGATAGCAACCCCCAACACAAGATTTGTGGAATCCATGATCGCCTACGCCAGCCGGAGCACCTGGTGATGATGCTCCAGTGAATACTAGCCCCCCTGGGCGAAGGGAAAAAGGGAAAACAGACATGGGGTTTTGGGGCAACAAAAATGCTACAACACAAACACCCCGTGCTTAAAAAAAATCAAGACACATATCAAGCGGGAAAAAAAAAGAGTTGTGGAAAACAAGCCCCCACAATCATCTGCAGGATCACATTAGAAGACTAAACAGTAAACAGCACACAACAATCTTTTGAGGGCCTCAGACTTTATCATCAATACAGAATAAACTGCTCAGAATGCACAGTGTGCATGCGACGAAACACAGACAACATGCATTTCTTTCAATGTCCATTTTACTACACTAAAACACGAAACATGACATCATAAGCAAACACAGAGCAAAAGGCTATTGTGATCTCATTGGTTTGAACAAGGGACGAAACCAAAGCGTAGAAAGAAAAGTAGAAGAGATCTGGGTAAAATATCAGGATTCGGATTTCAGTATTGATAGTTGGAAAATGTTCCCCCCCAAAGTATCTTGTATTAACTGTAAATAAAAAAGGGGTTGTTTTTTTAGGAAAAACAACATATCCGACATTCAGAAAAAAGAAAAATACCAACAAAAAAAGTTGTATAACCGTGCCCCCTCCCCCCCCCCCCTCCCCCCTCCTCCTTTCCATATTTTTACTATGTCCAACCCAAATTAAAATACATTTTACCAACAACATTCTTCCCCGCCTCGTGAAAAACAAATCACTTATCCCAAAAACATTCTCCCGCCTTGGATTTCAAATCACTTATACCAAAAATTCTTTTACCCCCTAAAATACAGATCAAACCCCAACATTCTTTTAGCCCCCGGGAAAAACAAATACATTTTTACCACAACACGCAAGCTTCGTGAAATCAAGATCCTTATACCAACAAACATTCTTCCGCCCTCGTGAAATACAAATCCTTATAAAAACATTTTTACTCCGGGGAAAAACGATCACATACCCAACACAGCTCCGAAATACAAGTAAATTTTCCCCAACATTCTTTCCCCCCAGAAAACGTATATAAAAACATTTTTACCTCTGAAATACAAATTTTTTAAAAAAAACATTCTTTAGCCCCTTGAAAAAAAAAATTTTCCAACAACTTCTTCCCCCCTCTGAAAACAAAATACATTTTACCAAAACACTTCCCGCCCTCGTGAAATACCCATTATACCCAAAAACATTTTTCAGCCTTTTTGAAATAAAGATACATTTTACCAACAACATTCTTCCAGCCTTTAGAAATACAAGATACATTTTACCAACAACATTCTTCAGCCTCTTGAAATACCAGTACATTATACCAACAACATTTTTGCCAAAAAAAACAAAAAAAAATATGAAACAAATTTTAGTTAAAATCAAGATTTTCCCATCCCAAAAATTCTTAGTGTTAAATACAAAAAACATTATACCCAACATTATTTTCCCGAGGAAAAACAGATACACTTATACCCCAAAAATTCTTTGGCCTCTTTTAAAATACAAGAAACATTTTACCAACAAATTCTTCCACCCTCGGAAAAAACCAAACACTTATAACAAAACATTCTTTGCTCGTAAAAAAAAGATAATTATAGAAAAACATTCTTATGTTTGGAAATAAAGATCACTTAAACAAAACTTCTTCCACCCTCGTTGAAATAAAGAGAAATACCAAAACATTCTTCCCAGCCCTGTGAAATCAGAACATTTTACCAAAAAATTCTTTAGTTGTAGAAATCAAATAACTTTTTCCCCTTTTTTTCCGTGAAAAAATACACTTTAAACAACATTCTTCCAGTAAAAAATACACCATTTCAAAATATTTTTTCCCCCCGGGTTTAAAATATTTCCAAAACATTTTTCATTTGTAGAAAAAAGAACTTATACCAAAACATTCTTACCCCTTAGAAATAAATACCTTATACCAACAACATTCTTCACCCCCGTAGAAATACCAATACCCTTTTACCAAAAAAAATTTCACCTTTGAAAAAAGATAATTAGGAAACAAATTCTTTGCCCTCGAAATAAAGATACCTTATCCAACCATTCTTCCCGCCCCCCGTTTAAAACAAAGATAAATTTTTAAAAACAAATTATTTCAGTCCGTAGAAATACAAGAAAAACTTATACCAAAAAAATTCCCAGTTGGAAATACAAAAATTTAAACCCCAAAATTCTTCCAGTCAGAAAACCAGATAATTATACCAACAAATTTTCAGCCCCGTTTAAAATAATATCCAACAAAACCCTTTCAGCCTTAGAAAAAAGATAACTTATAGAAAAAACTTCTTAGCCCTCGTAAAAACAAAATACACTTATACCAAAAATTTTTCAGCCCTCGTTGAAATACAAGATACACATATACCAACAAACTTGGTGTGTACAAGATACCTTACAAAAGGATTCTTTCCAGCCTTGGGTGAAAACAAATACACTTATACCAACATTCTTCCAGCCTGAGAAAAACAAAATACATAACCAACAACATTCTTCCAGCCCTTTGAAAAAAAAAGATACCTTAACCAACAAATTCTTTTCCCCCAAAAAAAACAAGATAACTTTTATACCAAAAATTCTTCCGCCCTGGTAAAATAGATACATTATACAAAATATTCTACCCTAGAAAAAAGTACCTTTAAACAAATTCTTCCACCCTCTGAAATACCGTACAATACAAAACATTCTTTATTTTGTGAAAACAAATAACAAAAACAACTTCTTTTGCCTCTTAGAAATACAAGATCACTTATAAAAAATTTTTCCACCCTGTTGAAATACAACACTTATACCCAAAAAAATTTTGCATTTAAAAATACCAATACACTTATACAAACAAATTCTTCACCCTTTAGGGAAATTTCAAGAAATTTCCAACTATTTTTAGCCCTGTAAAATAAAGATACACTTATAAACAAAAACATTTTAGTCCTGGTAGAAATACAAATTCATTATACAAAAATTTTTTACTTCGTGAAATAAAGATAATTATACCAACAAATTCTTTCAGCTCCGGGGAGAAATACAAGATACCTTATACCAAAACATTCTTCCACCCGGAAAAAATACAAGATACATAACCAAAATACCCAAACCCCTAGAAAACAAGATACACTTATAAACAAAATTTTTATTTGAAAACAAGATTCATATACCAACAACATTCTTAGCTCCTAGAAAACAAGATACATTTATACCAACAACATTCTTTTGCTCCAAGAAAACAAGATACCTTATACCAACAAATTTAGCACTGTAAAATAAGATACACTTAACCAACAACATTCTTAGCTCCTAGAAAACAAGATACACTTATACCAAAACATTCTTAACCCTGTAAAATAAAGATAAAATATACAACAACATTCTTTCGCTCCTGTAAAATAAGATAAATTTTAAAAAACAACATTCTTAGCCCTGTAAAATACCGATACATATACCAAAACATTCTTTTGGTCAGGGTCTTCTTTTAAAAATTCCGAGAATCTGTTTTTCCTAACCTACCATAAAAAATTTCTCCTTAAAATAAGGAAAGGAAAATGATGATGGGTATGATGATAAGTAAATTTGTTGCATTTTTTTTTCCTGATTTAGATGAGTCCTTAATGTTGATATGTTTCATTTAAAAAAATAACACTTTCTGATACCATAAACAAAAAACATGGGAAAACTTGACCATATTGTCCATAGATTACTCTCCCATAGTCAAGCTTTCCCAAGCGTCTTTTTTAAACATCCCCGTTACATCCCCGAACCTTTAATACAAAGAAAACTACCTTGTTTCATTCTGAGCAATCTTTGGTCACATATTAAAGGACAAATGAATATTTCGAAATGTCATTTAAAAAAGAAAATCATAATTTAGAGAAAAAAAAGGAGAAAATTGGATTCTTATTTTTGTGATGATTGTAAAATTTGAAATATATGTTTTTATGGAAACTAAGTTACTTTTTTCCTAAAATAGGATCTACAGTTTTAAAGTTTAATTTGAGAACAGGGGAAAAAATAAAGAACATTTGCTGTAAATATTGTTTTCACTTTGAATTTATGATGGAAAGTATACAATGTCCAGGTATTTTGAATTTTTGGTCAAATAATCGTTTTTGCTTCTTTAATTCAAATGAAAAAAGTTTTTAACTGTTAAAAACATTCTGCGCAGAAGTTTTTAATATTCTTGATAATATAAAAGAATTTTTTCCCCAAGGGGGGCAAAAAATATTTTTTTGTCCACCAAGTTCAGAAATTATCATAAACGCCATGGCAGAATTGCAAACATATGTCTTCTTGCAGATTGCAGATTTCTTATTCTAACTGTTCAAGATGATATTTTTTGTAAAATTCACAGACCATACTTTATAGTGTTAAGGTTATGCTACAGGATTTCTCAACTTTCTTATCTCTCAATAAAAGTATGTGATACATAGAAGTTACTACTAGAGTGATCTACATAGAAGTTACTACTAGAGTGGTCTACATAGCAGTTACTACTAGAGTGATCTACATAGCAGTTACTACTAGAGTGGTCTACATAGAAGTTACTACTAGAGTGATCTACATAGAAGTTACTACTAGAGTGGTCTACATAGAAGTTACTACTAGAGTGATCTACATAGAAGTTACTACTAGAGTGGTCTACATAGAAGTTACTACTAGAGTGATCTACATAGAAGTTACTACAAGAGTGATCTACATAACAGTTACTACTAGAGTGATCTACATAGAAGTTACTACTAGAGTGATCTACATAGAAGTTACTACTAGAGTGATCTACATAACAGTTACTACTAGAGTGATCTACATAGAAGTTACTACTAGAGTGATCTACATAACTGTTACTACTAGTGTGATCTACATAGAAGTTACTACTAGAGTGATCTACATAGAAGTTACTACTAGAGTGATCTACATAGAAGTTACTACTAGAGTGATCTACATAGCAGTTACTACTAGAGTGATCTACATAGAAGTTACTACTAGAGTGGTCTACATAGAAGTTACTACTAGAGTGATCTACATAGCAGTTACTACTAGAGTGATCTACATAGAAGTTACTACTAGAGTGGTCTACATAGAAGTTACTACTAGAGTGATCTACATAGCAGTTACTACTAGAGTGATCTACATAGAAGTTACTACTAGAGTGATCTACATAGAAGTTACTACTAGAGTGGTCTACATAGAAGTTACTACTAGAGTGGTCTACATAGAAGTTACTACTAGAGTGGCCTAAAATGAAAATTTAGATATCTTTCGCATTAATAAATTATCAGGTTGCCATGGAAACGGCAGCTATGTTGGATTGTAAACAACGACGAACGGTCTCCAAACAAAGTGAAATAAATAACAATTGCAATTTTTTTGACTGCACAACTTAAATATACCAATATTCTGGCCCACTGACAACTTTAAATTGTTCTGTAACATGTAACTGATCTCTAGGAGTGCAACGAATAAGACATACTCAATTTACGGCCCAAAATAGGAACCCTTGGTTCATTAAAAAATTCATATAAATTTATTTGCCAGAGAAAGGTACATTTTCTGTTGTCTAAGGGCTTCAATATTAATATATATATGTCAGGGTTAAATCTAATATTGTTATTTTGAGGATTTTTTTCATGGTGGAAAACGTACATTACCACGTTAACGAAATTTACAAATGGGAGAAAACTGTGTTTTAAAAATGTAATGTGAATTTAGTCTAAATTGTCAGGAAATCGTCCGTTACAGCATACAGTCATTGCTCAGCCTAATTGAATCTAATATATCTGTTAGTACTCAGATCAAGCTTTACAATGATACATGACTCGATTGGGTTAATTTAATGCCATACACTGTATCCAGGGACAAAAGAAAGACAATTGAAGACATTATCTGTAGTGAATTATTAGAGGGTAGGGCTGTTCAAAAATAATTTTCAAGCATTTTTCGGGATCACAAATAAAAACTCTGCATAATTTGATTGAACAGATTCAATACTAACATAATATGATGAATTTGAAAAATCGATATCTATAAGCTATAGTGAACCAACTTTCAGTAGTATAACCCCTTAATTGCATCAACTTAAGCGAATGGATTATTGATAAATATTATGTTTGGGTCAATGATTGAAAATAGTGATCAGATTCGACAGTAAAAAGTTCACGATGTTTGGCAAAAACAAAGAAGATCATATACACCAATACTAATAAATTCAACAATAGATTTAAAAAGTGAGAAAGTGATTTTATGTCGTTCGGTATTACTTTTCTTACGACGCTACCATTGCACATATTTGCCTTTGTAGTCAGTGAAATAAACAGATCGTTCCATTCAGTATTAAAAGTCTAGTCCGTTGTCGTTTAGCAATATTTTAAAATGACATATCTTTCCTTCCTTTCGTTCGGATGAAATGTGTCTATATATTCATTGTTGTCTCTTGTATCCTTCCTTCCTTTCGTTCGCTTGAAATGTGTCTATATATTCAATGTTGTCTCTTGTATGAACTTCACTGTCTTTTGTAGCTCACACAGAGAAAATGACAGATGATATTAATGAACAAATGTTGCAGTTCTTTCACAGTTAGCACAGATAAAGTTTTAACATTAAATTAAAATAATAAATGATAGATTGTAAATAATACATTTTTCCTACTCTAAAACAACGGGTAGGCCTTAAAATCAGCAAAGAGAAGACAAAAATACTGGGAAGCAGCAACATACAGAAAGACCTAATATTGATTGACGAAAAGAGTATAGAAGACACTGATGAATATGTCTACCTTGGAAGTAACATCAGCTAATCAGGAAGTACAGATGTGGACATTAATGCGACAATTAGGAAAGCCCAACAAACCTCTGCTTTCCTGCACACAGTGTGGAACTCTAACCCTCTCCACGAAAGCAAAGCTCAAGTTATTCAGCTCAAATGTGAAATCTGTGTTGCTGTATGGCTCGAAACGGAAACGTTGCGAGTCACCAAGTTAAATAAACATAAGATTTTTACTTTTGTCAATGGATGTCTTGGACGGATTCTCAGACTGAGATGGTATAACAGAGTTGCAAACACAGATCTATGGAGAAGAAGAGGACAAGAACCCATGATGACCTAGGTTACCAGGAGAAATGGCGATGAGTGGAGTATACCTTATGGAAGAAACAGTCGAGTGTCACTAGACAAGCACTTGAGTGGAACCAGCAAGAAAAATGGCGATGAGTGGAGTATAACCTATGGAAGAAACAGTCGAGTGTCACTAGACAAGCACTTGAGTGGAACCAGCAAGAAAAATGGCGATGAGTGGAGTATAACCTATGGAAGAAACAGTCGAGTGTCACTAGACAAGCACTTGAGTGGAACCAGCAAGAAAAATAGCGATGAGTGGAGTATACCCTATGGAAGAAACAGTCGAGTGTCACTAGACAAGCACTTGAGTGGAACCAGCAAGAAAAATGGCGATGAGTGGAGTATACACTATGGAAGAAACAGTCGAGTGTCACTAGACAAGCACTTGAGTGGAACCAGCAAGAAAAATGGCGATGAGTGGAGTATAACCTATGGAAGAAACAGTCGAGTGTCACTAGACAAGCACTTGAGTGGAACCAGCAAGAAAATGGCGATGAGTGGAGTATACCTATGGAAGAAACAGTCGAGTGTCACTAGACAAGCACTTGAGTGGAACCAGCAAGAAAAATGGCGATGAGTGGAGTATACCTTATGGAAGAAACAGTCGAGTGTCACTAGACAAGCACTTGAGTGGAACCAGCAAGAAATATGGCGATGAGTGAGTATACCTATGAAGAAACAGTCGAGTGTCACTAGACAAGCCCTTGAGTGGAACCAGCAAGAAAATGGCGATGAGTGGAGTATACCTTATGGAAGAAACAGTCGAGTGTCACTAGACAAGCACTGAGTGGAACCAGCAGAAAAATGGCGATGAGTGGAGTATACCTATGGAAGAAACAGTCGAGTGTCACTAGACAAGCACTTGAGTGAAACCAGCAATAGAAATGGAAAAGAGGGCACACTAGACAGACCTGGAGATGCAGTCTTCTTGAGTAACTGAAGTGTGCTCAACTATCCTTGGAGATCACAAAGAAAATAGCCAGAGATCAGGAAAAGTGGCAAACATCTGTTGAGACCCTATGCTCCATGTGAAGTGGAGTTTAACTGATTCGGTCCGTGGAACACTATAGTGCACATATTTCTTATCTGTGTGTCCCAAGCGTCTTTTAAAAGACGGCTACTATTGCGTTGAGTTTTTATTAATTTTCACTCCGATTGTAGTTTTATATCAACCTGAAACTAAGTAGAAAGGAAGTACTAACGATAACCAAATCACAACATCGTGGTTTTGACTAGAATCAAAGTGAAACCAAGTTTAATTTTCGTTTTCAAGTTACCCTGTGATTAAAAAATAATGTCTAACAATTCAGAGTCTAGAAATGGTTTGTTATCAGCTCGTTCTGCACGTTTTACAGCTGCAGAAGCTCGAGATTGGTTGCATGAAGATGTAGATACTGATAGTGAAGATAGTGAAGCTTCTGATGACACAGAAGTTTGTGATTTAAATACGTCGATTATTAATAATTTAAATAATACTAGTAGTGTTTCCCAATCAGCTGTGAGAGGGGCGTTGCCCCAGTCAGGTTCCAGTAGGATTGCAACAAAAGAAGAAGGATTCAGACAGAACCTACACAGTCTACTTGGAGAGAAGTTATAAGTTGCTATGTTAGGACTATTATTCATATACTTTAGTTCTTTATTCCTGTAAATATTGCTATAATTTCCACTGTATGTGATTATATATTATGAGACATGAATGTTTAGTATGTGAAATCTTCAATTTGACAATTTTTAATGGAAATTTCTTCAAAGATGGTCGTGTTGCTAATTTGCGAATAGTTAGTAAACCATATATTCCATCAATATTTTCTTAATTTTTGTGTATTCATAAATGGATTACTTATATAAAGAAAGCAGTTACACTGACTTATTCACCATATTGTTCCTCAAGGCCCTTGGTAAGTTGGATTTTTGTTCTCACAATTTCAATTAATTGTTTTATTACATGCTAATATTTGTCATGCACAGTCAACACAACATTATATTTTCGCATACAATAAATATTTTATGAAAGTACAATCATTTATCTTTAATTTGATATATAATAAGTTCAACTTTAAATCATATTTAGAAACAATATTTGAATTTAACTAAAGTATGTGTGCAATATTTTTGAAGCTAAAAAATAATTCCGTCCAGAGGTGAAAAAACCTGGTACTGAATCAGTTAATAAGTCCTACTCTAAAAGGAAACTCAACTGCACCACTCCTTCAAGGTGAAATCAAAAGGTGGCAGATAGATCAAAGAATCAGCTTAGACATCTTTAGTTGTTTGAAAATATCAGTTTTAAGATGTCATCGACGCTTTGTTCACGGTAAAAGCAATAGATGGAATTAGTGGCAGTAGAATGGTTCATCATCTTCAGGTGTCGTGCCGGCTGGCGTAGGCGATCATGGATCTCCACAAATCTCTGTCGTTGGTGTTTGCTATCAATTCAGATGTTGACGATCTACCGTGCCATGAAGTCAGGCTATCCAACATTTTCTCTCTCTGTCTTCCACTGTCTCGTCTACCCTCGATTTTGCCGGTTTTCACAATGTGTTCTAAACCTCCCCTCCTCATAAGTAGAATGGTTACACCAGAAAATATAATTGCAATAGAGAGAAGACAGTGTTCACTGGAGTGCTGTGATAAACAAAGGAAACATTCTGTTATTTAGAAATTGTTTTTCCCTCTTATAGTCCTGATTAACTTTAAAGCCATCAGGTAACGGGGCGTCAGAAATACATAACGCAGACGTCATGGCGCCGCAGGCACCACGTTGGACAGTCCTGATTTGTTTGACCTCAGATAAGATGAAGTCAGCCTTAGGGGACTTAGCTTTTAACAAAATTAAAAGTGATTACGCCATACTTTGGTTGTTAATTGTTTGGTTACTAAACTGATCATTGCACTCCTGGCAGACCCATAGGTCAGACCGAAATCGCTTGATCGATTCAAAATCGATTTTAGTGTCCTCATCCAACAGACAGTAGCGAAGAGATCGAAGAACATCCCTTTATCCATCTTCAACTCCCAACAATCGATGCTGTTGATGCAAGCCTCTCCGCTCTCTCAATACGGTAAACACCCGCATGCCCAGGACAGTATATCCACGTAAGCCTCTAGAGGTTATAAACTTCTATAGACGACATCCACTCATACTGAAACCTGAACTTTGGATCTTGTGATGCATCGACTGAGAGTCAGATACAACAACGACCCCAGTAAATGAAGTCACAGAGAGCCAATAGAGGGCAGCAGTAACGGCATTAACCTCCATCCTCATACTAGAAGTAGTTTTCCTGTACGCCCCAGATCGCTCTGCAACAACCCTACCATGCGCATTGGGCCCAAAAAACCCCAGTCGGACTTCCCACCACTATGAACCGACCCACTATGAACCGACCCACTATGAACCGACGCTATATTTTACTTTTTATGAATATTGTATTTTGACTCTCTATATAAATATATATATATATGTATACTTTAATTTAATCTGTCATCTGTATATTAATTAATAACTGTTGTATTAATTTCTGTTTCTTTGTAGACTAGCGACGACTGCTACAGAAATGGTGAAAGATGTACACCAGGGCACAAATTATGTTGTTCTATAGCTTATAAATGTCAGTATACCGAGTTACTATGTTGCTTTTGTCGTATGTATATTTTAGGT
>CM036757.1:2469037-2608880 GCA_020796225.1 Arion vulgaris
TCAAAGGCCTAGCGTGGATACATTTACAGGGTAACGTTGGCCAAGCGCAAATCCTAAAGTTGCGTTTTAAAATATAACCAAAAAATAAGAAAGAAAAGAAGAAAATATAAAAAGCAAAAAGTACATGAATATCAGAAGAAATGAAGAGCAGGAAATTATCGAAAGTAAAATAAAAAGTAAAGGCCATCAATTTTAACACAAATCTAAATGCAATAAAATGTGAACAATCTCAACAGAACAAGTAGAAATTCTTAACAGATGGAAAGAAAATTGCAGCGAAATGTATGTGAACAGGGACAAAATTAAAATTGAATAAACAATAAAATAATCACAAAGATAAAGCTTTCGTTAATTAAAATAAGTTGAATGAGACGCCGGTGGTGACGGGGCCTGCAAGAGAAGCAAAGAATAGTACCACTGCGACCTACAATGCATGTCGTAATAGGCGACTAATGTAAGCACTAGGAATGCTACCCTAGTAATTAAAAACGAACGCAGAAATCGGATATACTGGCCTACTTATGGTAGGCGCATAACTGGCACAACGTACAATTGCTTTCAGGCTCAGATCACATACAAATCACACAGAATGGTTGACAGATGGTCGATATCGAGCGTTCGAAGAAGAAGAAAAAGAAGTTGAATGAGAAATAAATATATTTTAAAAACAGGACAGAGACAAGATGTGATAATATTTCATTTTTTTGGTACTAAAATGGGACCTAGTTATGCTTGTCTATTCATGGGTTATCTTGAACACCTAGTATGGACTACATATGATGGCCCCTTCCGTCTGTCTATCACAGATACATTGATGACTGTGTTGGCATCACTGATATGCCTGGAGCCGATTTATCACGCTTCATTAATTTCATTAATGTTTTCAACCCTTCTATTCGTTTTACTTCTCACATCTTCACTACTTGTGTCAACTTTCTTGACATTACTATCTCCATACGCCTATCCACTATCACTACATCAGTATATTACAAGCCTACTGATGCACATAGTTTTCTCCTTTATACTTCTTCCCATCCCCGGGCTTGTCGCGACTCTTTGCCAATCTCGCAGCTCTTGCGCCTTCGTCGCCTTTGTAGCTAGGACGATGATTTTCTTGAGCTCGAGAGATGCTTGATTTCTTTCGCAGGCGCCTATACCCGGAGAGGGTGCTTGTCTGGGCTATGCATCAAGTTCAGAAAATCACTCGCCAGCAGGCCCTCATCAGCCAGCATAGGACCACTAACTCTGAGAGAGTAAAAATTATCTTAACTTTCCACCCCATAGTTCACTGGTGAAAAATGTTTTATTCCGTCATCTGTCTATCCTTAAGTCAGATCCTGAGACCCGTTCTGTCTTCCCCAACTATCCTTTTGTGGCTTACAGACAGGACAGAAGTCTTAAGGATATGTTGGTACACAGTCGCATTAAGTCCAATATCCAGACTCATTTTGGCACTGTTCAATGTGGCCGTCGACGTTGCAACACGTTTGCTTATGTGATACAGACGCGTACTGTATTTTTTCCTTTAGCCACGTTTCGTATTGACGATGGTTTCACATGCGAGTCCCGTAATCTTATCTATGCCATTATCTGTAAGCGGTGTAACAAGGCTTATATCGGCGAGACAGGCAAGAGGCTCAGTGACCGATTCTCCAACACTTGCGCGACATACGCCAATGCTCTGTGACCCCTGTAGCAACCCATTTTAATGATACTGGCCATTTAGGAGCTCACGATGTCCAGGTCACAGCCATCCGATCATGTTCCCGGATGATCGCAGTCGATTTGCTCTGGAGAATCGGTTGATTTCTTTGTATGGTACCTTGCGATCACGTGAGCTCAACGTATTACATTCCTATGCTTCTTAGTACTTTCTCTTCCCATGCCTTGTAATCTATATGGATATATGTTGCATGTATTCAAGTTATATATTTACTAGATTTTTCATTGTTTCTCTTCCGTTCTATTTCTAGTTTTTATGTGTGTTTTTGTGTTACATTTATTTCGTTATTCGTTTTCATTCCCAGATTTTCGTTTTTATTTCCAGATTTTCATTAGAAACGTTTGTTTTTGTCATCCTGTATCAGACACTGGTCCTCTCCCCCATTGAATATGCAATGGCCATCCTCACTGTCAGCAAAACGCAAATCGAAAGACTGGAGAGAATACAGAACGAAGCTATGCGCATCATCCTCGGTTGCACAAGGGATACACCCTGTGTAGCGATGAGGTTTCTCCTGGATTTTCCGACCATGGAGTATAGACTCAAGATAGCTAGAGCACGTGCCTATCTCAAAATAAGTACCAAAAAGGATCACCATTGCATGAACAGCTCAGCACCAGTGGTGGAAATCGGCTAAAGAGGGGCAAGTCATGGGCTGGCCGTGCCGCAGATACTGTTCAGCTGGTATGCGGGCTCAATAATATTGACTATGGAGAAGAATGGATACCGGTGCCTCCAACATACTGGAACACTTTTTCAACCAACATTAAATTTGACAAAGATTGCAGAGAGGGAAATCCCGATGCGTTGAATGCAGACCTCATAGCCATCATCGATGAAAATTGCAATGCAGACGACGTCGTGATTTACACGGATGGATCGGTAGTTCGTCACGAGAAGTCTGCATGGGCCTTCTTTTGCGAGCTCATGTGGCAGAATGGTCAAGGAAGCTAGTGGTGCATTCAGAATGACAACAAGCAGCATGACAATGGAGGTACTGGCGGAGACTAATGCACTACGCTGACTGGAGTCACAAAACTACACTCATGCGTGCATTCTGAGTGACACATTGAGTATGATCCGAAAGGTGAAGGCCGGTTCGGTGCGCAGGCAATGGACTGAATCACTGCAGGCGTCAACAATTTGCAGAATTACACTTGTCTTTGTTCCGGGACACATGGGTGTCGTTGGCAATGAGAGAGCAGACAGATTGGCTGGCTCTGCCGCTATATCAGAGGGCCAGCCAATGGACAGAGCTGACATCGTGAACGCCATCATAGAGCGTGGCCGCAGAGAAGACCTTCATCTAAACCAATCCACGTCAACTACTAGTTTGTGAGAACTGGGTTTGAAGATTGGTGTGGCAAGAAAAGAACGGTACAACAGGTATACGAGTCGGCTCATCAATCAAAATAGAACTGGTACGGTCAGTCGCTGGACGCTGTTGGAGATATTGAGAAGGAGATCGGAGCACATATGGACATGTCCGGAGTGCAATGAAGATATTCCAAACTGAAACTGATGTAACAGTTTCACTGTTACTTGGGGCGGGGATGAAATCAGGGAGACATTTTTTTCTTATGTACTTGGCGACTTTAAGTAGAATTAGAACAAACTTGTTGACCAGTCCAGGCATAAACAAGGTGAGGACTCCACATTGAGAAAAGTTGACTTAACTCGGGGTAGGCGAGTTTTACTGGGAAGGCGAGAATCTCGAGACCAGCCCAGGGGCCAGCTAAGCTTTTAGTAGAACATAAATTAAGAAAGGAGGGAAGAATGAGACAGTGAGATTAGAGACTTTGAGAAGAACGGACGGAGAAAAATTTGTTTTGTAGTAGATTGTTTATTCTCAAGTGAAAGAAAGAGTTTATTTAACAGTGAATTAATATGTATTTGATCTGCTAAGTTTATTTAACAGTGAGTTCATATGTATTTGATCTGCTAAGTTTATTTAACAGTGAGTTCATATGTATTTGATCTGCTAAGTTTATTTAACAGTGAGTTCATATGTATTTGATCTGCTAAGTTTATTTAACAGTGAGTTCATATGTATTTGATCTGCTAAGTTTATTTAACAGTGAGTTCATATGTATTTGATCTGCTAAGTGCAGCGTTTTGGAACGAGAAATGAGCGTGAACTTAGAACCTGAGAAGAACATGTTATAATTTTGGTAGAGAGTTCAATCAAGTGAGGACAGACTGTGAAGTCAGAATTCGACCAGAGGTGTTTTCGTTTGGCTTAGAACACTCATGGTCCGACCTAAGTGAACAAGAGTATTGAACTAACGTGAAGAACTCGTTAACTAGATCCAACTTACTGCCAGACAATTAATCAGAGAAGAACCGCGTTGTTCACTATACGTAACTATGAACCTGACGACGACCAGAAGTAAAACAACGTGAGCATACCACCCAGCGAGACGACAAGACGACCATATGACTGACCAGATGAACCGATGCCAGCTGATAAATGGACCAGACGCCTGACGAGGGAATCCAATGCCAAGAGACTATGGAAGTAGATGACTAGACGACCATATGTCTGTATGACTAGATTTCCGAGGCCAAGACTAGACCAGTGAATTTCCAGAAGAATCCGAACTTACCTGAGGAAGAATGAAGTTGTGAATGTCCATAATCGCCTGCATCACCGACGCCAGGTAAAGAATCATTGTGACTTAATGAACTATTTGAATTTATGTGGACTGATTTGTTTATAGTGTCATCGGTAAAGATTAACTTTATTGACAGAGTGATAGAATTAAGTGAGTGAAGAAAGGACAGATTATTCAGAAGGATTCGTAGAAACTGATAGTACAAGAGACATTATGTTATATGGATAGATGTTATATGGATAGATGTTATGTGGATAGATGTTATGTGGATAGATGTTATGTGGATAGATGTTATGTGGGTAGATGTTACGGAGTGGAGAGGGACAGAATGTGTGCACTTTGAATTATTTATAAATTGTTTTGTGACTTAAGAATTACCCGTATCTGTTATTATTTCGCTCTCCAGGACAGAGAGAGAGAGAGAAAGTTCAAGTGATTAAATAGATTATGAACCATTTAATTTGTTGCCTGAAGTGTTTGTTATATATGTCAGAAATATGATGAGTGAAGTAGTTAAAGCTGTAAGAGGAGTCAGATACCTATAACTAGCTATACTAGGACCGTTCTGGTACCGATTCCCTTTTCATTGCCTTGCTATTCTTCTTAATTCTTCCTAGTAGGATTATTCGATTTTTTTTTCTTCTTGTCTTATTGTTTTCTTTTCTGGGGCCTTGTACGAGTTGAAATAAACTACTACACTGAAACTGAAACTTGAGAGATCATATAATAATACATAAGAGATCACATAATAATACTTGGGAGATCACATAATAATACTTGATGAGATATAACACTTGAGAGATAACACAATAAATTGGAAGATCACATAATAACCTGAGAGATCACATGATAATCCATGAGAGATCACACATAATAATACTTGAAAGATCACATAATAATACATGAGAGATCACATAATAATACTTGATAGATCATATAATAATACTTGAGAGATCATATAATAATACTTGAGAGATCCCATAATAGCACGAGAGAAATCACATAATAATACTTTGGAGATCACATAATAATACATGAGAGATCACATAATAATACTTGATAGATCATATAATAATACTTGAGAGATCCCATAATAGCACGAGAATCACATAATAATACTTGGGAGATCACATAATAATACATGAGAGATCACATAATAATACTTGATAGATCATATAATAATACTTGAGAGATCCCATAATAGCACGAGAGAGATCACATAATAATACTTGGGAGATCACATAATAATACATGAGAGATCACATAATAATACTTGATAGATCATATAATAATACTTGAGAGATCCCATAATAGCACGAGAGAGATCACATAATAATACTTTGGAGATCACATAATAATACATGAGAGATCACATAATAATACTTGGGAGATCACATAATATTCGAAAGAAGTCACAAAATAATACTTGAAAGATCACATAATAATACTTGAGAGATCATATAATAATACTTGAGAAAGGTCACATAAAAATACTTGAGAGATCACATAATATTAGTTGGGTGATCACATAATAAGGCAACTCAGCGAAAACACCATAGAATATGACAAACAGCTCAACTTAGCATTCATAGACCAAGAAAAAGCCTTTGATAGAATAAACAGAAACAAACTATGGACCATACTAAGTGAATATGGAATTCAGGGCCAACTATTAGACAATATTAGAGCTTTATACCAAAAATGCTCAAGCGTAGTACGAACAAGCGACGGCCTGACAGACGAATTTGAATTATCATCAGGAGTAAGGCAGGGATGTGTGCTTTCGCCTATACTTTTCAATATATACATAGACAGGATAACGCAAGAAACCAAGACAGATAACAACCTCGATAACAACTACAATTTAATAAACGAACTACTCTTTGCAGATGATCAGAGTATAATTTACAACAACGAAAACAAACTTCAACAACACATAAATGCCCTGCAAACCACATGCGAAAAATATGACATGAAAATTAACACCTCCAAAACAGAAGTCATGACAATAAGCAGGTCAACAGGTCAACTAAATATACACGTGAATAATGTCAAAATACAACAGACTCCAGAATTCAAATATCTCGGAGTATATTCACAGCAGATGGAAAGATGGACAGAGAAATCGAGACTAGATGCCAGAAGGCAAATGCAGTGACATACCAACTGTCACCACTATTAAAACATCCAAGCATTAACATGGCAGTCAAACGACAACTGATAAACTGCATATTTATTCCAACTCTCTGCTATCAGTGCCAAACATGGCCCCTGACTAAGACACAAGAAAAAAAGATTACAACATGTGAAATGAGATGTCTACGAAAAGCTGTCAACGTTACAAGGCGAGATAGAGTGAGAAACGAGAATATCAGAAGCATCGTTGGTACTATACCATGCATACAGTACATCGAGAAGCAAAGATTCAAGTGGTTCGGCCATTTAATGAGAATGGAACCACATTTACTACCATCACGTGCCTATAATAATCGACACTCAGGGCGCAGAGCACGAGGCAGGCCAAGAACAAGATGGATAGATAACATCTCAGAGTACCTGCGAAAGCATGGACTGACAACGTCAAGCGCAACACACCTGGCACAAGATAGAAACTAACTCTCCCACGACGCTTCACGGCAAATGTGGTTAAGATAAGATAAGATAAGATCACATAATAATACTTGAGAAATCACATAATAATTCGAGATCACATATAAATACTTTTGAGATCACATAATAATACTTCAGAGAGATTACATATAATAATACTTCAGAGATCACATAATAATACTTCATAAAGTTCACATAATAATACTTGAGAGAGATCACATAATAATACTTGAGAGAGATCACATAATAATACTTGAGAGAGATATAATAACACTTAAGAGATAACACAATAATACTTGAGAGATCACATAATAATCCTTGAGAGATCACATGATAATAACTGAGAGATCACATAATAGTACGAGAGATCACATAATAATACTTGATAGATCACATAATAATACTTGAGAGATCACATAATAATACTTGAGAGATATTACATAATAATACTTGAGAGAGATCACATAAAAATACTTCAGAGAGGTGACATAATAATACTTGAGAGATTACATAATAATACTTGAGAGATATAACATGATGTAAGAAACTAGGACCTGGAAGTGTTATTATTCTTGGATAGTAAACGATTTTAGAAACAGGGACCTGGAATTGTTATTATTCTTTGATAGTAAACAATGGAAGAAACAGGGACATGGGAGTGTTATTATTCTTCGATATATAGTCTTCTACAACAGAACATCGGGAAAGAAGTCAAGAGGAAGACCATGGATAAGATGATTAGATGGGGTAATAGAATCATGTGAAAGAGCAAACATAACAATCACACAAGCCACCAGAACAGCGCAAGACAAAACAGAAAACCACGACACTGGACAACAACCCGGTAGCAGTGTGACAACACTGGGCAACAACCCGGTAGCAGTGTGACAACACTGGGCAACAACCCGGTAGCAGTGTGACGACACTGGGCAACAACCCGGTAGCAGTGTGACAACACTGGGCAACAACCCGGTAGCAGTGTGACAACACTGGGCAACAACCCGGTAGCAGTGTGACGACACTGGGCAACAACCCGGTAGCAGTGTGACAACACTGGGCAACAACCCGGTAGCAGTGTGACGACACTGGGCAACAACCCGGTAGCAGTGTGACGACAAAAGAAGAAAAAAGAAGAAGTAAATGATGGAAGAAGCAGTGTCTTGGGAGTGTTATTATTCTTCGATAGTAAATGATGTAAGAAACAGTGTCTTGGGAGTGTTATATTTTCGGTAGCAAATGATGGAAGAAACAGTATCTTGGGAGTGTTATTTTTTCGATAGCAAATGATGGAAGAAACAGTATCTTGGGAGTGTTATTTTTTCGATAGCAAATGATGGAAGAAACAGTATCTTGGGAGTGTTATTTTTTCGATAGCAAATGATGGAAGAAACAGTATCTTGGGAGTGTTATTTTTTCGATAGCAAATGATGGAAGAAACAGTATCTTGGGAGTGTTATTTTTTCGATAGCAAATGATGGAAGAAGCAGTGTCTTGGGAGTGTTATTACAATGGCTCCTTCTGAGCTCATATCAATGTTGATGACCCCGAAAGTTTCATGATGTCCTAATTATGAAATTGAGTTATCAAAAAAAACACTTCCAGCATCCGCCGTTACAACATAGGAAATCAGTTATATAATGTTGTTCTTTGAAGTTGTCCACAAACATATATTCATTTTTTGTTTAACTGTTTTTATCTCAAAGTATGATATTACATTGTATTACCATGTGATCACAGGCCTTACACGTTCTAGCTCTAGCTCTGACCCAGCCGACAAGTTTGTGTTAGCGCCACGTGTTGTAATTTGTTGCTTAATCACTAGTGTTAACAATCAAGTTTACAACAATCATCCATATAATTACCTTTTTATTTGTATTTCTGTGGTAGAATATCGAGTTCTGGTAGTTTTACAACATTTGTATATAATCTGATATAACAATCAACGTTAGATTTATAATCTCTTTATGTTGACATATTTTACACTTTTATAGATGACATGTTGGACTTAACTTATTTCTTTATTGATTATAACATACTCTAATTGATTATACAGTGAGACACCTGTAGACGTTGTCAAATATTCACAAATCGTATCGATATTTACATACATAAACTAATATTCTTCTTTGATACAGACATATATTCTGTAACTGTTGCATATTTCATTAGTAAGCTGAAATCTAATTGTGAAATGTGAGACAGTAAGTTTCATAATTATATTTTGTTACTAACATCGTCAAGGTAGAGTGTCTGTACTATTTCACAATGATACAATCAGTCAAGGTAGGTTGTCTGTACTACATGATGACAAAATACAATAGTCAGGTAGGTTGTCTGTATATACAAATGATATAACAGTCAAGTTAGGTTGTCTGTTATTTACTACAAATGATAAAAGTCAGGTAGGTTGTCTGTACTATCTACTCATACATGGCAAAGTTCATGATGTCTAACTAGAATGATACAACAGGTAGCACGTGTCTGATACTTTATACATCAATGTATACAATAGTCAAGTTAGGTTTTGTACATATACATGTATGACATGTCAAGGTAGGTTTCTTACTACTACACAATTGATTACAAGTCAAGGTAGTTGTCTATCTACTATCAATTACATCATCATAATTATTTATTTGTATACTCAGAATATAGTCTGGTAGTTGTTAACATATCTACACAATAAGTACAACTAGTCAAAGGTAAGTGTTGTCGTACTACTTTTGAAACAAATTAGGTAGGTTGTCAATACACAATGACATATAAGTCAAGGTAGGTTGTCTTACTACTACAAATGATATACTAAGTCAAGGTAGGTTGTCTGTACTACTACACAATGATATAATAGTCAAGGTAGGTTGTCTGTACTACTACACAATGATACAACAGTCAAGGTAGGTTGTCTGTACTACACAATGATACAATAGTCAAGGTAGGTTGTCTGTACTACTACACAATGATAAAAGTCAAGGTAGGTTGTCTGTACTACTACAATGATAAGTCAGTGTTGTCTGTACTACTACACAATGATACAATAGTCAAGGTAGGTTGTCTGTACTACACAATGATACAATAGTCAAGGTAGGTTGTCTGTACTACTACACAATGATACAATAGTCAAGGTAGGTTGTCTGTACTACTACACAATAATAATAGTCAAGGTAGTTGTCTGTACTACTACACAATATAAATAGTCAAGGTAGGTTGTCTGTCTACTACACAATATACAATAGTCAAGGTAGGTTGTCTGTACTACTACACAATAATACATAGTCAAGGTAGGTTGTCTGTACTACTACACAATATAATAGTCAAGGTAGGTTGTCTGTACTACTACAATGATAAATAGTCAAGGTAGGTTGTCTGTACTACTACACAATGATACAATAGTCAAGGTAGGTTGTCTGTACTACTACACAATGATAAATAGTCAAGGTAGGTTTGTCTACTACACAATGATACAATAGTCAAGGTAGGTTGTCTGTACTACTACACAATGATACAATAGTCAAGGTAGGTTGTCTGACTACTACAATGATACAATAGTCAAGGTAGGTTGTCTGTACTACTACACAATGATATAATAGTCAAGGTAGGTTGTCTGTACTACTACACAATGATACAATAGTCAAGGTAGGTTGTCTGTACTACACAATGATACAATAGTCAAGGTAGGTTGTTGTACTACACAATGATACATCAGTCAAGGTAGGTTGTCTGTACTACTACACAATGATACAATAGTCAAGGTAGGTTGTCTGTACTACTACACAATGATACAATAGTCAAGGTAGTTGTCTGACTACTACACAATAATACAATAGTCATGGTAGGTTGTCTGTACTACTACAGAATGATACAATAGTCAAGGTAGGTTGTCTGTACTACTACACAATGATACATCAGTCAAGGTAGGTTGTCTGTACTACTACACAATGATACAATAGTCAAGGTAGGTTGTCTGTACTACTACACAATGATACAATAGTCAAGGTAGGTTGTCTGTACTACACAATGATACAATAGTCAAGGTAGGTTGTCTGTACTACTACACAATGATACATCAGTCAAGGTAGGTTGTCTGTACTACACAATGATACAATAGTCAAGGTAGGTTGTCTGTACTAACATGATACAAAGTCAAGGTAGGTTGTCTGTACTACTACACAATGATACAATAGTCAAGGTAGGTTGTCTGTACTACTACACAATGATACAATAGTCAAGGTAGGTTGTCTGTACTACTACACAATGATACAATAGTCAAGGTAGGTTGTCTGTACTACTACACAATGATACAATAGTCAAGGTAGGTTGTCTGTACTACTACACAATGATACATCAGTCAAGGTAGGTTGTCTGTACTACTACACAATGATACATCAGTCAAGGTAGGTTGTCTGTACTACTACACAATGATACAACAGTCAAGGTAGGTTGTCTGTACTACTACACAATGATACATCAGTCAAGGTAGGTTGTCTGTACTACTACACAATGATACAACAGTCAAGGTAGGTTGTCTGTACTACTACACAATGATACAATAGTCAAGGTAGGTTGTCTGTACCAAATGATACAACAGTCAAGGTAGTTGTCTGTACTACACACAGATACAAAGTCGTAGGTTGTCTGTACTACTACACAATAATACAATAGTCAAGGTAGGTTGTATGTACTACTACATAATGATACAACAGTCAAGGTAGGTTGTCTGTGCTCATTCAACACCACTATTTTGACTGTTGATCACACCGAGTTTTGCTATACTCTAAACATGTTTACAAATGTTCAAATCAAGAGAATTGTCACGTTCTATGTCATTGCATATTTAAGATAGATGCCAGCCTTCAGACAGTTGCACATATATTTTATTTATCCATATATCTTGTCAGTATCATTGTGTTTATCTTCCAACAACATAAAGTCTAGACATATGTTTCAGTAGGACAACAATATCGACAGATGGGATACAGGCTAGTATTTGACAAACAGAAAATCACACTAAAAACAGTAGCACATCTAATGAGTTATATTGTAGTATTGTTTCAGATCGCATTTATTTTATTTATAAGAGGCTATCAGAGCTGCTAAATGTCAGCCTGAGTACTTGCGGGAAACAACACAGTTATGGAATGCTGCAATTATATTTTGATTTATTCAGTTTTGGTTATTTTTAATGTCTATTGAACTAACGTCATAGTACTCAGCACCGATACCCATAGGTGCACAGTCTTACCTAATAGAAGTACCAGGTAAATAAACTGCTGGTTCCAATCACTCGCTGGTTAAACGAAGTTTACATTCTACCACACATGTATCCAGTTCCGCTTGTACAAAGTGTAATTTCAAACTCAAGAAATCTCTGAATAGATTCAATATCAATGTTATCGTCTTCATTCAATAGATGGTTAGCAAGAAACTGAAGCACGTCATGTCTACCCATCTTATAGTACTTTTCCAATCTGACATTTTCAAAACCAGTCTTTAAAAAAAAACCTCACATTCTATCTTCTTCTCTATTTCCATCCCTTCCAATTCTATCCAAGTCCTGTCTATCAATCTAATATCAATCTTCAGCTATCTTCTTCTCTATTTCCATCCCTTCCAATTCTATCCAAGTCCTGTCTATCCTTCTAATATCAATCTTCAGCTATCTTCTTCTCTAATTCCATCCCTTCCAATTCTATCCAAGTCCTGTCTATCCTTCTAATATCAATCTTCAGCTATCTTCCTCTCTATTTCCATCCCTTCCAATTCTATCCAAGTCCTGTCTATCCTTCTAATATCAATCTTCAGTTATCTTCTTCTAATTCCATCCTTCCAATCTATCCAAGTCCTGTCTATCCTTCTAATATCAATCTTCAGCTATCTTCTATTTCCATCCTTCCAATTCTATCCAAGTCCTGTCTATCCTTCTAATATCAATCTTCAGCATATTCTTTCTCTATTTCCATCCCTTCCAATTCTATCCAAGTCCTGTCTATCCTTCTAATATCAATCTTCAGCTATCTTCTCTATTTCCATCCCTTCCAATTCTATCCAAGTCCTGTCTATCCTTCTAATATCAATCTTCAGCTATCTTCTTCTCTAATTCCATCCCTTCCAATTCTATCCAAGTCCTGTCTATCCTTCTAATATCAATCTTCAGCTATCTTCTTCTCTAATTCCATCCCTTCCAATTCTATCCAAGTCCTGTTTATCCTTCTAATATCAATCTTCAGCTATCTTCTTCTCTAATTCCATCCCTTCCAATTCTATCCAAGTTCTGTCTATCCTTCTAATATCAATCTTCAGCTATCTTCTTCTCTATTTCCATCCCTTCCAATTCTATCCAAGTTCTGTCTATCCTTCTAATATCAATCTTCAGCTATCTTCTTCTCTAGGTATTTCTAGGTCTTCTTTTACTCATTTTCTTCTGTGGATTCCAACAAAATGCATGTCTTTTCATGCTTCCGGTTGGTCTTCTCAATGTATGTCCTATCCTTCTCCAGCGTCCATTTGATGGAAAGATTCAAACCCTATCCTTCTCTATAATTGTTCTCATGTTAGATATATGCTCCGACAATGTGATGTCGTGACCCACCAGGAAAGCAAAGAATAGTACTACCACTACCACCTACAAGATATGTCGTAACAGGCAAATGATGTAGGACCTAGTGAAGCTACCCTAGTAAATAAAAGCATCGCAGAAATCGGATGTGCTGGCCTCCTTGTAGGCGCATAAGAGTCGCAACATACAATCGCTCATAGGCTCAGATCTAATACAAATCACACATAGTGGTTAACAAGGGGTCGATATGGAGCTCTCGAAGAAGAAAAAGAAGAAGATATATGGTTATGAGTACATGGAAGGGTACGGCCAGTCCTGGAGTACGACATTGCAGTATGAAGTACCTGGAAGGGTACGACCAGTCCTGGAGTACGACATTGCAGCATGAAGTACCTGGCAGGGTACGACTAGTCTTGTAGTACGTCATTGCAGCATGAAGTACCTGGAAGTCTTCGACCAGTCCTGGAGTACGACATTGCAGCATGAAGTACCTGGAAGGGTACGACCAGTCCTGGAGTACGTCAGTTAAGCATGAAGTACCTGGCAGGGTACGACCAGTCCTGGAGTACGACATTGCAACATGAAGTACCTGGCAGGGTACGACCAGTCCTGGAGTACGACATTGCAACATGAAGTACCTGGCAAGGTCCGACCAGTCCTGGAGTACGACATTGTAGCATGAAGTACCTGGAAGGGTACGACCAGTCCTGTAGTACGGCATTGCAGCATGAAGTGCCTGGCAGGGTACGACCAGTCCTGGAGTACGTCATTGCAGCATGAAGTACCTGGCAGGGTACGAACAGTCCTGGAGTACGACATTGCAGCATGAAGTACCTGGCAGGGCACGACCAGTCTTGTAGTACGTCATTGCAACATGAAGTACCTGGCAGGGTACGACCAGTCCTAGAGTACGACATTGCAGCATGAAGTACCTGGCAGGGCACGACTAGTTTTGTAGTACGTCATTGCAGCATGAAGTACCTGGAAGGGTACGACCAGTCCTGAAGTACGTCAGTGAAGCATGAAGTACCTGGCAGGGTACGACCAGTCCTGGAGTACGACATTGCAGCATGAAGTACCTGGTAGGGTACGACCAGTCCTGAAGTACGACATTGCAACATGAAGTACCTGGCAGGGTACGACCAGTCCTGGAGTACGACATTGCAGCATGAAGTACTGCATCCAACAAGCAATTCGTAAAAGTGAGCAGCAGTCAAAACCGAGCGGTACGCATTATCCCACGAGCCATGAAGTCCACGCCCATCAAAGCGCTGGAAACAATCACAGGCCTCCAACCAATGACAAATCGCAGAGACAGGAAAGTTTTGATACTTGAGATGGAAACAATCACAGGACTCCAACCAATGACATACCGCCGAGACAGGAAAGATTTGATACTATCGAAAAAACTGAAACGGCTAAACTCCCACCATATGTACGTCAGAATGAACGGACTAGGAAGGGGCAAACTAAAGAGAACCAAATTCGTAAAAAATGCCAAAGCACTGATTCAAGACCACACGATCTGAGCAAATTGTAAACCCAAATTGATACCGGCAACCGATTAGAGCCCGTCGGGGGTAACCAATATGCCATAATTAAGGGAATCAATCCCAGGAATACAAAAAAGGGAAGCAAGAGAACTGCGAAAGAAGATCGATTACCGAATAATTCATATAGACTGCGTACCTTGAGTATAAGTGAGCACACGTGTATACCGATCGATCGGCAATGAACACATTCAGCGATGGCGGAGGAGGAATAGTGCTTAAACTCACAAAGAAAGTAAAGATCACAAAGTTGATTGCCACAGGCAAATTTTCAAACAACTACCTGTCATAGGCAGAGGCAATAAGAACAGCTGCCGAAATGATTCTAGAGAGAAGAAGCACCACGCGCAACAAAGTCTTGATATTCACCGATGCTCGGTCGGTCATCACGGCACTGAAAAACACAGTCAAAACAGAGCTCAGCGATCCTCGGTGTACTCGTAAACTCACTTAAACTCAGGGTCATTCAGTGGATACCATCACACTGCAACATAAGTGGAACTAAGGAAGTCGACAGGCTAGCAAAAGAAGGGTGGCGACTACCGCAGACCGATCACGAGATCAGCTATGAGGAGGCAAAATCAACCAAAACAACAAACCAAAACAAGACAGTGCCAACACTGTTCTCACTCTCTACAAAACCCGAACAAGTCGACTTATACCTGAACAACAAACCACTACCAAAGGAAGACAACCCTACCTATCTTGGAATAAAATTCGAGAAAAGACTTACATGGGGTCCCCACATAGAGGAAATACAAAGGAAAGCCACACTAAGATTAAGACTCATAAAAAAACTAGCAGGAACCCATTGGGGCGCAAATGCAAACACTACAAGCCAAATATACACATGGTACGTATGTCCAAAACTGGAGTATGGCACAGGAGCCTACACAACCGAAGCACAGACAAATCTACACAAGCTAGACAAAATACAGAATACAGGCATCAGAATCATCTCCGGATGTCTGAGAAGTACACAAATCAAAGATTTATAGGCAACTTTTGGCCTTGCGAGCCTGGGAAAACGCAGGGAACACACACAAATACCCACAGTAAGAGAAAAGTTCAAGCGACTAGAAAATAACCACATGCACAACACAATCAACGAACCCACCAAAAACCGCATAAAAAGATACAGCATCGATCACTTGTCAAAATCACTCTCTGCAAAAAACACCGACATCCTCTCAAAATACCCAGCAGCCTGGGAAATGATACTAGCATTCAACATCACATATCTACAGCCCAACTTCAGAGCGATGACAACAGTTCCAAATGTAGACAAATACGCTGAAGAAACAGGTCTCATCCTGAAAGCAAAGGCACTAGAACACATTGACACATCATACCCACAACCTGAGTGGACCCATCAGTTATCAGTTATCAATCATATAGACATAGACGGATCATTGGAAACGACAGCAAGGAAAGTAGGGACTGGTACCATCATTATACTCCAAGATGTCTGAGGGCCACAGAAATGTGGTTTTATAGAAGAATGATGAGAATTCCATGGACTACTAAAATGACTAATGTTGAGGTGCTGAATGAGATCAAGACACAGAGAAAGCTCATCATCAATATAAGAAAGAGGCAGTCATCATTTTTAGGGCATGTAATGAGGAGGGGAGGTTTAGAACACATCGTAACAACTGGTAAAATTGAGGGTAGACGAGACAGGGGAAGACAGAGAGAGAAAATGTTGGATGTCCTGACTTCATGGCATGGTAGAGTGTCAACATCTGAGTTGATAGCAAACACCAACGACATAGATTTGTGGAGATCCATGATCGCCTACGCCAGCCGGCACGGCACCTGGTGATGATGTTCCAGTGAATACTATCCCGCTGTGGCGTACCAGGAAATGAGAAAGCAGACATGCCGGTTATGGAGGCAACAAAACTGCTACAACACAAACACCCAGTGTCATTAAAAGAAATCAAGACACATATCAAGCGGAAATAAAAAGAGTTGTGGAGGCAACAAGCCCACATCAATCATCTGCAGGATCACATTAGAAGACTAAACAGTAAACAGCACACAACAATCTTTCGCAGGTCACTGCAGACTTGATCATCACATGCACAGAATAAAGCATGCTCAGAATGCACAGTGTGCATGTCAGACAGAAACACAGACAACATAGCATTTCTTTCAGTCATGTCCATTATACATACACTAACAACACGAAACATGACATCATAAGCAAAGCTTACAGAGCAAGAGGCTATTGTGATCTCATTGGTTTGAACAAGCGTACGAAACCGAAAGCGTACGAAAGAAGAAGTAGAAGAGATCTGGATAAAATATCAGGATTCTGTGTATGTTCAGTATTGATAGTTGGAAAATGTTCACCCATAAAGTATCTTGTATTAACTGTGTAAATAAAAAGTTGGATTGTTTTCTTAGAGGAATACAACTTTTATATCACGACATTCCAGAAGAAAAGAAAACTACCAACAAAAATATGTTGTATAACCGTTGCCACCCACTGACTCCCCTCTCTCCTCCTTCTCCATATTTTGTCCGCTATTATCACAACCAACTTTAGAAGATACACTTATACCAACAACATTCTTCCAGACCTCGTAGAAATACAAGATACACTTATAACAACAACATTCTTCCAGCCCTGGTAGAAATACAAGATACACTTATACCAACAATATTCTTTCAGCTCTCGTTGAAATACAAGATACACTTATACCAACAACATTCTTCCAGCCCTGGTAGAAATACAAGATACACTTATACCAACAATATTCTTTCAGCCCTGGTAGAAATACAAGATACACTTATACCAACAACATTCTTCCAGCACTGGTAGAAATACAAGATACACTTATACCAACAATATTCTTTCAGCTCTCGTAGAAATACAAGATACACTTATACCAACAACATTCTTCCAGCCCTGTAGAAATACAAGATACACTATACCAACAATATTCTTTCAGCCCGTAGAAATACAGATACACTTATACCAACAACATTCTTCCAGCACTCGTAGAAATACAAGATACACTTATACCAATTACATTCTTCCAGCCCTGGTAGAAATACAAGATACACTTATACCAACAACATTCTTCCAGCACTGTAGAAATACAAGATACACTTATACCAACAACATTCTTCCAGCACTCGTAGAAATACAAGATACACTTATACCAATAACATTCTTCCAGTCCTGGTAGAAATACAAGATACACTTATACCAATTACATTCTTCCAGCCCTGGTAGAAATACAAGATACACTTATACCAACAACATTCTTCCAGCACTCGTAGAAATACAAGATACACTTATACCAGCAACATTCTTCCAGCCTTGTAGAAATACAAGATACACTTATACCAACAACATTCTTCCAGCCCTCGAAGAAATACAAGATACATTTATACCACAACAACGATCCAGCCTCGTAGAAATACAAGATACACTTATACCAACAACATTCTTCCAGCACTCGTAGAAATACAAGATACACTTATACCAACAACAACGATCCAGCTCTCGTAGAAATACAAGATACACTTATACCAACAACATTCTTCCAGCCCTGGTAGAAATACAAGATACACTTATACCAACAACATTCTTCCAGTCCTGGTAAAAATATCTGCGAAAAGAAAGATGATGATCCTAAGATGGATGATGATGTTTATAAGTAAATTCTGTTAGCATTTTTGTTTCCTGATCTGTGAAGTGAGTCCTTAGATGTTGATATGTTTCATTGCTGGAAAGAAACCGCAACACTTGGCGTGGATACCATAACCATTCAATAACTTGACATGAGAAGAACGTTGCCACCCATATTGTCCATATGATTATCTCTCCCATAGGTTAGAGGTCTTGCTTCTGAAGCCGTCTTGATGAAATCATCCGTTACATCCTGAACCATACCATACAAGTATATTCTACTCCCTCTCAAATGTTTCATCTCTAGAGCATATCTTTGGTCATCATATTCAAAGGATGTCAAATGTGAACTGATTGCTCGAAATGTGCATTTAAAAAGAAAATACATGAATTTGAGAGAAAATGGAGAGAAAGTATGTGATGTCTGTGACGTATGTGATGATTGTAAAATATTAATGTATCTATGTTGTCTATGGAATCTAAGTTACTTCTTTCCTACAAATCCAGAGATCTATCACTGTTTGCAAGTTTAATTTGAGAACAGAGAGAAGAAACATGACCAGAACATTTGTCTGTCAAATATTGCTTTTCATCGTTGTGCTTAATTTGATGATGGAAACGTCATACACATGTCCCCCGGTATGTATTGATATTTGTGCTCAAATAATCCGTTTTTGCTTCTTTAATTCACGTGAAAAATGTTGACACTGTTAAAGCAACATTCTGCGCAGTAAGTCTCTTTAATATGTACTTCGATAATATCAAGAGAATTATCTTTCCTAAGGGAAGACGATAAAATAGTTTTTTTTAAATCAGTATTTTTCTTTAAAATGTAAAAGAAATATATGAACTTGGATATGCTGAAGATGCAGTGCTATTATCAACATCATGAATGAGAATTTATAATTTATTACGAAGAGTTATGGGGAAAAGTGGTAAACAAAAGTCATATCCGAATGTCGTTCATCTGTTAACAATTTAGTAATCAAAATGATCTATTATTAACATTCGTATAGAAATCTAACACAGATGCAACAAAGTAAATCAAATGATAGGACAAATGGCGCCAATTTTAAAAAGCAAACATGTCACCATGAACACAAAAAGAGCATTGTTCAACACAATCTTTCTCCCACATTATGCTATCAGTGCCAAACCTGGACGCTGACATCAAATGATAGAAGTAAACTAATCACAACAGAGATGAAGTGTCTACGCAGAATGCTGGGTGTAAGAGACCGGTTGAGAAATGAAGACATCAGGAAAAAGTGGGTACTAACTTTCATCAAGAAACAACAAATTAAATGATTCGACCATGTTAGCAGATTACCAACAGACAGTGCACCTCAAAGAGCGATGCTGTTACGTTACAATGGATACAAAGCAAAAGGCCGGCCACGCAAAAGATAGACTTCAGAGATAACGGAGACGACAAAAGATACTATTTATGAAGCGCACACAAAGGCCCGTACTAGAAATCTCTATTTTTACTGACGCTGTGAGGCAGAATAGGATTTGATAACAGAAAAAAGAAAGAACATTAGTATCTGTTATCGAAATTATTGAATCGTTTTTGACTGATATTAGATCAAGGTCGAGCATAGAAAGAACACACAATGTACTGAATAATGGTGACGAATAATATCTTGTGTGATGCTGATTTGTAACTATTACCATTTATTGACATGCAATACATCACAGAAAGCTCACCACGTGTGAAATGAAATGCTTGAGGAAGGCAGTGGGGTCACCAGGAAAGATAGACTACGAAATGAGAACATCAAAAGCAGAGTGGGCATAACTTCAAGCATCGAATACATCCAAAGACTGCAAATGCAGTGGTTTGGACATTTAATGAGAATGAAATACAACCAGCCACCAATAACAGCATACAATAAAAGAGATCGGGTACTAGAGCTAAGGGAAGACCAAGCAAAAGATGGCTAGACAATATCAAGACCACACTACATAAACATGGATACAACACAACAAGGGCGCTATATATGCAAAAGTGGACAGGGAACTCCATCTTCCACCTGGGAATAGACAATAGATATTAGACCTTATATTTGAGTAACTATAGCGTTGATAGAAGAGTCTGCTACTTAACAACTGTCCATCACTGACAACACCATCAAATCTATGACTGTATCAAAGGTCAAAGTAACAATAGATGTAATTTCTGACTTAGTATTTGAATATGTTTTACTTGTTACAATTGTTCATCTCATTTCTCTCTTAAAGATAAATGTCTTGACAATAGCTTTAAAACTTTCAAAGTTAAATACTTTTTTAAAATTTCGAGTGAAATATTATCTGTTTTATAAATGAAATGCTTGACAAATATCACACTTTGCTTTATTGTCTCTTGCAAGTCTTAACGCAACGCATAACGAAACTACATTTCCTTGGATGAAATGTGTGTGGTCATCATCACCCGTGTGGGAGGAGCATCATCATCATCATTACATAGTTACTGATCTATCATGAAAGACAAGGAGTTGTTTGTTTGTTAGCATTGACGTCAGCATTACCACGTGTCAATCATTATATAATATATATATATACGTCTATACAGACGGTCAATTAGCAAGTGTTTGACTGTGACAACTTTACAGACGATCAATTGGCAAGTGTTTGACTGTGACAACTTTACAGACGGTCAATTGGCAAGTGTTTGACTGTTACAACTTTACAGACGGTCAATTGACAAGTGTTTGACTGTGACAACTTTACACACGGTCAATTGGCAAGTGTTATACTGTGACAACTTTACAGACTGTCAATTGGCAAGTGTTTTACTGTGACAACTTCTGAGTTTTCGCTTTTCTCTCTTGTCGTTCAGCTCGTATATAAGTCTCTTCTCAAAAGACTCTGCGCCCTTTCGTAATTTGGCTTTCCACACAACTCTGTCATCAGCTAGTCCCTCCCATATGCTGGGACCTATAGAAAAGTTTTTTATTGAGACTTTGCAGACATCTTTATATCTGAGCAGTGGTCTGCCCTGGTGCCTCTTCCTCCGAAAGTTCACAGAACAACATTTGTTTTGGTATGACTCTAACCATCTTAGTCGTCTACTGCTGATCATGCCCATGATGGAAGGCAGGTTTGCACGTTGCAGTACTTCAGAGTTGGTTTTCTTGTCGTACCACCTGATGTTCATAATCTTGCGGAGACATCGAAGGTGAAAGATGTAAGCTGTCCATGAGAGTAGGCTGTCCATGTTTCTGAGCCATATAGTAAGAACTAATTACACAGGCTCGATATATTTGAATCTTCGTCTGCAATGTCAGTCCCACGCTCGCTTTGATAGTATGCCGAATGTAGTAGCCGTACTCCCTACACGAGCGTTGATTTCTTCATCAAGAAAAAGGCTGGCAGTGACCGTGGACCCATAATATATCACATACATAATATATCACATAAATAATATATCACATACATAATATATCACATACATAATATATCACATACATAATATATCACATACATAATATATCACATACATAATATATCACATACATAATATATCACATACATAATATATCACATACATAATATATCACATACATATATATATCACATACATAATAAAATCACATACATAATATATCACATACATAATATATCACATACATAATATATCACATACATAATATATCCATACATAATATATCACATCATAATATATCAATACATAATATATCATTTTACATAATATATCACATACATAATATATCACATACATAATATATCACATACATAATATATCACATACATAATATATCACATACATAATATATACATACATAATATATCACATACATAATATATCACATACATAATATATCATTTTACATAATATATCACATACATAATATGTCACATACATAATATATCACATACATAATATATCACATACATAATATATCACATACATAATATATCACATACATAATATATCACATACATAATATATCACATACATAATATATCACATACATAATATATCACATACATAATATATCACATACATAATATATCATTTTACATAATATATAACATACATAATATATCACATACATAATATATCATCATCATAATCATCAGGTGCCTGTTCACATCGAAGGTTGGCTGCAATGAATTCCACATCCTCTAGTCTTTCCCTTGTGTTCACACTTTGCCAGACTTAACCTGTCCATTTCTTAAAGTTTTCCTCCCACTTATCTCTCAGTCTTCCTCTTGCTCTTCCCCCTCAACTTTCCTCTAGTAAATGTTTTATCATGAGTGTCATGCCTTTTATGTCACCAAAATACTTTACATTTCTGAATTTATTTCTCTTAATAATTGTTTCTTCATCCTAGTTTTCCTAAACTTGTTTATTTGTCTGTTTTCTGTCCATGAAACTCTGCTTATTCTTCTATATATCCACATCTCAAATGCATCAAATTTGTCTTCTAACTGCTTGTTCATTGTCCATGTTTCCGAGCCATACATTAATATAGGATATATATAGCATTTGATCATTCTAATTTTTAGCCTGTTTGTGATTTATTTGATGTCAGTAATTTCCATACTATTGAAATTATCATTGCCATTCTATATCTCTTTTTAATTTCATTATACATCTCCATCATCTGTTATCATCTGACCAAGTATAGAGTACTATTTACTTGATGTATAATTCTCCATGTATTTTATATTAAATTTAGATTTCCATTTCTTTTGATTACCATAGTTTTTTTTCTGTATATAATCTCTAATCATATTCCTTGCTAGTTTCATCCAATTGGTCCACTAATTCTTGTAGATCTTGTTCATTTTCTGCTACCAATACACATAATATATCACATACATAATATATCACATACATAATATATCACATACATAATATATCACATACATAATATATCACATACATAATATATCACATACATAATATATCACATACATAATATATCACATACATAATATATCACATACATAATATATCACATACATAATATATCACATACATAATATATCACATACATAATATATCACATACATAATATATCACATACATAATATATCACAT
Source organism: Arion vulgaris (assembly GCA_020796225.1). Classification (NCBI taxonomy): domain Eukaryota; kingdom Metazoa; phylum Mollusca; class Gastropoda; order Stylommatophora; family Arionidae; genus Arion; species Arion vulgaris. The sequence goes on from CM036757.1 coordinate 2,492,812, forward strand.
ACATAATATATCATTTTACATAATATATCATTTTACATAATATATCATTTTACATAATATATCATTTTACATAATATATCATTTTACATAATATATCATTTTACATAACATATAAGTATCAATATCATATTATTACAATATTAATAATAATAAAATTACAGTGGCAGCAAATGTTCTCCAACCTATTAGTGTATTGGGGCACATTTGATTGATGGTTGGGAATGATAGGGCGCCATGTGAGGATTGTAATAATTATACACACAATAATAATAGTAACAAAATAATGTTAAAAGTATTATTTTTTTTAAAGTATCAACTGATGAAAACGTGATCCTGACTGATAATCCCAACTTGTAATTTTTTGTTAAATGTTACTTACATTGTATATAATTAGTAGAAAATTTGACACATATTCGCTGCAAGCTGAAGAAATCCTGGTGTATAATTGTTACAGGCTGCTATTGGTGCATCATCTAAATGTGACTACGTCAGGCAGGATCAGTTTTTGTCTTTGGTAATGTTCATAGATAAACATGAGACTACACATAGATAAACATGAGACTACACATAGATAAACATAAGACTACACATATATAAACATAAGTCTACACATAGATAAACATAAGACTACACATATATAAACATGAGACTACACATAAATAAACATAAGACTACACATAGATAAACATAAGACTACACATAGATAAACATAAGACTACACATAGATAAACATAAGTCTACACATATATAAACATAAGACTACACATAGATAAACATAAGACTACACATAGATAAACATAAGACTACACATAGATAAACATAAGACTACACATATATAAACATGAGACTACACATAGATAAACATTAGACTACACATAGATAAACATAAGACTACACATAGATAAACATAGACTACATAGATAAACATAAGACTACACATATATAAACATAAGACTACACATAGATAAACATGAGACTACACATAGATAAACATTAGACTACACATAGATAAACATAAGTCTACACATAGATAAACATAAGACTACACATAGATAAACATGAGCCTACACATAGATAAACATAAGACTACACATAGATAAACATAAGACTACACATAGATAAACATAAGACTACACATAGATAAACATAAGACTACACATAGATAAACATAAGACTACACATAGATACACATAAGACTACACATAGATAAACATGAGACTACACATAGATAAACATAAGACTACACATAGATAAACATAAGACTACACATAGATAAACATGAGACTACACATATATAAACATAAGACTACACATAGATAAACATAAGACTACACATAGATAAACATAAGACTACAAATATATAAACATAAGACTACACATAGATAAACATAAGACTACACATAGATATGTTGAGACAAAGCATGATTATATTTTCAGATCAATGCTACTAATCATTAGATATTTTTTCTTGTCCACCAAAGTTCAGAAATTATCATAAACGCTATGCAGAATTGCAAAAATATGTCTTCTTGCAGATTGCAGATTTCTAATTCTAACTGCTCGAAGATATTTTTCGTAAAATTCACAGACAATACTTTATAGTGTTAATTGCATCAACTTAAGCGAATGAGTTATTGATAAATATTATGTTTGGGTCAATGATTGAAAATAGTGACCAGATTCGACAGTAAAAAGTTCACGATGTTTGGCAAAAACAAAGAAGATCATATACACCACCACTAATAAATTCAACAATAGATTTAAAAAGTGAGAAAGTGATTTTATGTCGTTCGGTATTACTTTTCTTACGACGCTACCATTGCACATATTTGCCTTTGTAGTCAGTGAAATAAACAGATCTTCCCATTCAGTATTAAAAGTCTAGTCCGTTGTCGTTTAGCAATATTTTAAAATGACATATCTTTCCTTCCTTTCGTTCGGATGAAATTTGTCTATATATTCAATGTTGTCTCTTTTATCCTTCCTTCCTTTCGTTCGCTTGAAATTTGTCTATATATTCAATGTTGTCTCTTGTATGAACTTCACTGTCTTATGTAGCTCACACAGAGAAAATGACAGATGATATTAATGAACAAATGTTGCAGTTCTTTCACAGTTAGCACAGATAAAGTTTTAATATTAAATTAAAATAATAAATGATAGATTGTAAATAATACATTTTTCCTACTCTAAAACAATGGGTAGGCCTTAAAATCAGCAAAGAGAAGACAAAAATAATGGGAAGCAACAATATACAGAAAGACCTAATATTGATTGACGAAAAGAGTATAAAAGACGTTGATGAATTTGTCTACCTTGGAAGTAACATCAGATAACCAGGAAGTACAGGTGTGAACATTAATGCGACAATTAGGAAAGCCCAACAAACCTTTGCTTTCCTGCACACAGTGTGGAACTCTACTGCCATCTCCACGAAAACAAAGCTCAAGTTATTCAGCTCAAATGTGAAATCTGTGTTGCTGTATGGCTCGGAAACGGGACACGTTGCGAGTCACCAAGTTAAATAAACATAAGATTTTACTTTGTCAATGGATGTCTTCGACGGATTCTCAGACTGAGATGGTATAACAGAGTTGCAAACACAGATCTATGGAGAAGAACAGGACAAGAACCCATGATGACCCAGGTTACCAGGAGAAATGGCGATGAGTGGAGTATACCTATGGAAGAAACAGTCGAGTGTCACTAGACAAGCACTTGAGTGGAACCAGCAAGAAAAATGGCGATGAGTGGAGTATAACCTATGGAAGAAACAGTCGAGTGTCACTAGACAAGCACTTGAGTGGAACCAGCAAGAAAAATGGCGATGAGTGGAGTATAACCTATGGAAGAAACAGTCGAGTGTCACTAGACAAGCACTTGAGTGGAACCAGCAAGAAAAATGGCGATGAGTGGAGTATAACCTATGGAAGAAACAGTCGAGTGTCACTAGACAAGCACTTGAGTGGAACCAGCAAGAAAAATGGCGATGAGTGGAGTATACCTTATAGAAGAAACAGTCGAGTGTCACTAGACAAGCACTTGAGTGGAACCAGCAAGAAAAATGGCGATGAGTGGAGTATAACCTATGGAAGAAACAGTCGAGTGTCACTAGACAAGCACTTGAGTGGAACCAGCAAGAAAAATGGCGATGAGTGGAGTATAACCTATGGAAGAAACAGTCGAGTGTCACTAGACAAGCACTTGAGTGGAACCAGCAAGAAAAATGGCGATGAGTGGAGTATACCTTATGGAAGAAACAGTCGAGTGTCACTAGACAAGCACTTGAGTGGAACCAGCAAGAAAAATGGCGATGAGTGGAGTATAACCTATGGAAGAAACAGTCGAGTGTCACTAGACAAGCACTTGAGGGGAACCAGCAAGAAAAATGGCGATGAGTGGAGTATACCTTATGGAAGAAACAGTCGAGTGTCACTAGACAAGCACTTGAGGGGAACCAGCAAGAAAAATGGCGATGAGTGGAGTATACCTTATGGAAGAAACAGTCGAGTGTCACTAGACAAGCACTTGAGTGGAACCAGCAAGAAAAATGGCGATGAGTGGAGTATACCTTATGGAAGAAACAGTCGAGTGTCACTAGACAAGCACTTGAGTGGAACCAGCAAGAAAAATGGCGATGAGTGGAGTATAACCTATGGAAGAAACAGTCGAGTGTCACTAGACAAGCACTTGAGTGGAACCAGCAAGAAAAATGGCGATGAGTGGAGTATACCTTATGGAAGAAACAGTCGAGTGTCACTAGACAAGCACTTGAGTGGAACCAGCAAAAAAATGGCGATGAGTGGAGTATACCCTATGGAAGAAACAGTCGAGTGTCACTAGACAAGCACTTGAGTGGAACCAGCAAGAAAAATGGCGATGAGTGGAGTATACCCTATGGAAGAAACAGTCGAGAGTCACTAGACAAGCACTTGAGGGGAACCAGCAAGAAAAATGGCGATGAGTGGAGTATACCTATGAAGAAACAGTCGAGTGTCACTAGACAAGCACTTGAGTGGAACCAGCAAGAAAAATGGCTATGAGTCGAGTATACCTTATGGAAGAAACAGTCGAGTGTCACTAGACAAGCACTTGAGTGGAACCAGCAAAAAAATGGCGATGAGTGGAGTATACCCTATAGAAGAAACAGTCGAGTGTCACTAGACAAGCACTTGAGTGAAACCAGCACTAAAAATAGAAAAGAGGGCACACTAGACAGACCTGGAGATGCAGTCTTCTTGAGTAACTGAAGTGTGCTCAACTATCCTTGGAGATCACAAAGAAAACAGACAGAGATCAGGAAAAGTGGCAAACATCTGTTGAGACCCTATGCTCCATGTGAAGTGAAGTTTAATAAGTCCTACTCTAATAGGAAACTCAACTGCACCACTCCTTCAAGGTGAAATCAAAAGGTGGCAGATAGATCAAAGAATCAGCTTAGACATCTTTAGTTGTTTGAAAATATCAGTTTTAAGATGTCATCGACGCTTTGTTCACGGTAAAAACAACAGATGGAATTAGTGGCAGTAGAATGGTTCATCATCTTCAGGTGTCGTGCCGGCTGGCGTAGGCGATCATGGATCTCCACAAATCTCTGTCGTTGGTGATTGCTATCAATTCAGATGTTGACACTCTACCGTGCCATGAAGTCAGGCTATCCAACATTTTCTCTCTGTCTTCCACTGTCTCGTCTACCCTCGATTTTGCCGGTTTTCACAATGTGTTCTAAACCTCCCCTCCTCATAAGTAGAATGGGTACACCAGAAAATATAATTGCAATAGAGAGAAGACAGTGTTCACTGGAGTGCTGTGATAAACAAAGGAAACAATCTGTTATTTAGAAATTGTTTTTTCCCCTCATATAGTTCTGATTAACTTTAAAGCCATCGGAGTAGCTTGGGGCGTCAGAAATACATAACGCAGGCGTCATGGGGCCCGCGGCACCACGTTGGACAGCCCTGATTTGTTTGACCTCAGATAAGATGAAGTTAATCTTAGGGGACTTAGCTTTTAACAAAATTAAAAGGGACTACGCCATATTTTCGTTATTAATTATTGGTTACTAAACTGACGTCATTGCACTCCTAGCAGACCCATAGGTGCTCAGTCTCCCCCAATAGCTATCGAATAGTATGCATACTCATGGTTCCCGTGACTCGCTAACTAAACACACCTCGCACTCTGCCTCTCAGACATCCAGTTAGACTTGTACAACGGGTAAATCCAAACTGCCGAAATTGCTTGATCGATTCAACATCGATTTTAGTTTTCTCATCCAACAGACAGTAGCGAAGAGACCGAAGAACATCCCTTTTATCCATCTTCAACTCCCCAACAATCGATACTGTTGATGCAAGCCTGTCCGCTCTTTCATTACCGTAAACACCTGCATGCCCATGACAGTATATCCACTTAAGCCTCTAGAGGTTAGAAACTTCTATAGACGACATCCACTCATACCGAAAACTAAATTTTTGATCTTGTGATACATCGACTGAGAGTCAGATACAACAACGGCCCCAGTAAATGAAGTCACAGAGAGCCAATAGAGGGCAGCAGTAACGGCATTAACCTGCATCCTCATACTAGAAATAATTTTCCTGTACGCCCCACTTCACTCTGCAAAAACCCTATCATGCGCATTAGCCAAGAAACCACAGTCGGACTTCTCACCACGATGAACCGACCCACGATGAACCAACCCACGATGAACCGACGCCATATTTTACTTTTTATGAATTTTGTATTGATATACTTTAATTTAATCCGACATCTGTCTATTGAAATTGTTGTATTAATTTATGTTTCTTTGTAGACTGGCAACAACTGCGTCAGAAATGGTGAAAGATGTATACCAGACAAAAAACCATGTTGTACTACATTCTATAAATGTCAGTATGCCGGTTACGCTAATGTTGCTTTTTGTCGTATGTATAAGTATAGGTAAGTATCAACCAATCAAAGTATACATGTGCTTGTGCGATTGTATATGACTGCAAGATATCACATATGCTTGTGCGATTGTATATGACTGCAAGATATCACATATGGTTGTGCGATTGTATATGACTGCAAGATATCACATATGCTTGTACGATTATATATGACTGCAATATATCACATATGCTTGTGCGATTGTATATGACTGCAAGATATCACATATGGTTGTGCGATTGTATATGACTGCAAGATATCACATATGCTTGTGTGATTGTATATGACTGCAAGATATCACATATGCTTGTGTGATTGTATATGACTGCAAGATATCACATATTTTTGTACGATTGTATATGACTGCAAGATATCACATATGCGTGTACGATTGTATATGACTGCAAGATATCACATATGCTTGTACGATTGTATATGACTGCAAGATATCACATATGCGTGTACGATTGTATATGACTGCAAGATATCACATATTTTTGTGCGATTCTATATGACTGCACGATATCACATATGCTTGTGTGATTGTATATGACTGCAAGATATCACATATACTTGTACGATTATATATGACTGCAAGATATCACATATGCTTGTGCGATTGTATATGACTGCAAGATATCACATATGGTTGTGCGATTGTATATGACTGCAAGATATCACATATGGTTGTGCGATTGTATATGACTGCAAGATATCACATATGCTTGTACGATTGTATATGACTGCAAGATATCACATATGTTTGTGCTATTGCATATGACTGCAAGATATCACATATGCTTGTGTGATTGTATATGACTGCAAGATATCACATATGCTTGTGCGATTGTATATGACTGAAAGATATCACATATGCTTGTGCGATTGTATATGACTGCAAGATATCACATATGCTTGTGCGATTGTATATGACTGCAAGATATCACATATGCTTGTGCTATTGTATATGACTGCAAGATATCACATATGCGATCGAAATGGTCTGTTCAGGCGCTGAATGCTGCTGTATATGTGGAGCTTGGCCCCACCCCCTGCAACATAAGACCGACTAGTTCAGACAGGAAAATCAAAATTTCTGTTTAATGGGGTTGTTTTTATAAGTGTTTGATAGAACACTGTGAATTTTTCTGCATATTTACTCAGTTCTACGAGTCCATGGTTATGTATTGGTAAAAACAATGTTACATAGAAGAGGAAACAGGAATCAAAGTCGGTGGACAAAATATGAACAATTTAAGATACGCTGATGACACAATTCTCATGGATACAAATGAACAAGATCTACAAGACTTGATAGACATACTAGTGAGAGAAAGTAAAAAGAAAGGATTAAGCATGAAAGTAAAGAAAACGGAGGTTATGGTTGTCTCCAAGAAACAGGAAACACCAACATTTAATATCCAAATAAATAACACAACACTGAAACAAGTCCATCGATTCAAGTATCTGGGAACATTCCTAACATCAGATGGAAGATGTACAACAGAGATTAGGAGTAGAATAGCTCAAACGAAAGCATCTTTTATGAAAATGACAGACATACTATGCACGAACTCACTACCCAAAGACACTGCGAAAACGAGTACTATAGTGCTATATTGAACCAATATTTCTGTATGGCAGCGAATCATAGACAATGAACAAACAATCAATATGATCATTGGAAGCCACAGAGATGTGGTTTTACAGAAGAATGCTGAAAATTCCACGGACAGCGAAGAAAACAAATGTGGAGGTTTTAAATCAGGTCTGCACACAAAGAAACCTTACAAAAGAATAAGAATCCGACAATCAAGGTTCTTCGGGCATATAATGCGAAGAGAAGGTTTAGAACATTTGATAACTACAGGTAAAATATTCAGGGAAGGAGAGATCGTGGAAGATCGTGGAGAGAGGAGAAGATATTGGATGGCCTGACATGATGGTTGGACAAAATATCCACGTCAGAACTGATTACATGCACCAGACAAAGAGAGTTATGGAGAGGCATGATCGCCTACGCCGGCGGGCACGGCACTTGATTGATTGATTGAAAAAAATGTTAATCGTGTTAATATTCCTTAGTGTTAAACTGAATTTTTAACATAAAATAACCTTGAGTTAGCATGTTGTATTGTTTTAAACTGAATTTCTCTTTTATCTAACAATAATTGAAAGCGAGGTCACACGACGGTTGTGGTCTTTCCTAGAAATTTTACATGAGCTCGCCAACCTTACGTTATCAGAGACCATGATTGAGGCGTGGATCGAAGTACAGATGGATATGTTCGAAGTGCTGTACTGCTAGTGTAGTTCTCATATAACTGATAATTTCGTGTACGTGTGGATGTATGTGTTTATATGTATATATTATTGTGTGTATTATTGCTTTCTTTCTTTCTTTCTCGAATCCTCTATGCCTCACAGCGTCAGGTCAGGAAGAGATTTCTAAAACGGGCCTAGTATGCGCTTCGTAGATAGTCTCTTTCGTCGCCTCTGTTATCTCTGAGGTCCATCTTTTGCGTGGCCGGCCTTTGCTTTGTACCCATTGTATCAGAGCAGCATTGCTCTTTGGGGTGCACTGTCTGAAGGTAATCTGCTTACGTGACCGAACCATTTAATTTGTTGTTTCTTGATGAAGTCTAGTACTGATGTTGTACCTACTTTTTCCTGATGTCTTCATTTCTCAACAGGTCTCTTCTTGTTACACCCAGCATTCTGCGTAGACACTTCATCTCTGTTGTGACTAGTTTTCTTCTATCGTTTGTTATCAGCGTCCAGGTTTGGCACTGGTAACATAATGTGGGAGAAAGATTGTGTTGAACATTGCTCTTTTTGTGTTAATGGTGACGTGTTTGCATCTTAAAATTGGCGCCATTTGCCCTATCATTTGATTTGCTTTGTTGCATCTGTGTTGAATTTCATTAGTTATTCTTCCATTTGCTGAAAAAATGCTCTCCAGGTATGTGAAATCTTTTGCTTGATTTAGTAGATGATTATCGATGGAGATGTTGGTAGTGTTTTCCTCTCTGGCGAATGTCATTACTTCTGTTTTGTCGATGTTAATTCTCATGTTGTATTCGTTACATGCTAACTGGAGTCTGTTGATGTGTTGTTGTAGCTGTTCTTCTGTTGTTGATATGATTGCCTGATCGTCTGCAAAAGAAATTCATTTAAGAGTTCTCCGATGTTGTTTCCTTCGCTGGTGTTAGCTATTTTACAAATGTGGTCAATGTACGTGATGAATAGCAGCGGGATAGTACGCAACCTTGTCTTACTCCTGACCCTACGTGAAACTTTTCTGATAATCCTGTATTTGTTCTAATCGTACATTGGCTGTCAGTATAAATGTTCTTGCAAAGGTTGATTAGGTGTTCATTAACCCCATAGGATGTTAGTATTTTCCACAACTTGTGCCTATCTACGCGGTCGAACGCTTTTTCCTGATCTACAAATGCAACGTGTAAATGTTTGTCGGATTCGATAGTCCTTTCTACTAACTGTCTGAGGGCGAATATTGCGTCTGTACAGCTTTGTTCTTCCTGAATCCCATTTGGGAGTCATTAAGCTGTGGCTCGATGATGTGGCGGAGCCTTTTCTCAAGTATTTTGCAGAATATTTTCCCAGTGTGGCTCAGTAGCGCTATGCCTCTATACTTTGTTATTATTTGTATTATTGCTTACGTGGGAATGTGTGTGTCTGTGTGTGGGTATGTAAGCTTTGTGTGTTTAAATTTGTCTGATTTTGTGTCGTAAAGAATGTGTGCGTATGCGTGTGCGCTTATGTTGAAATGTACATGTGTCTATGTGTGAGAAAGGTACATTTGTATGTGTGTTTGTGTGTATGTTATTACATTCATAACTGATTGTGTATCTATGTGTATGTGTGTATAGTCTGCACTATTACGAGAACAATAAAGAGTATATAACTGCGCCGTGACGACTTCAGAAACTGACGAAAGCATGTATGACAGTTCAGTATGCAGTCTGCACTGGTTGGTTGATTACTGACTGGTTGGTTGATTGATATGAACATCATTATTGCACTTCGGTAAGTAACCATATGTGCTTCAATCTTTTTCTTACACTGAAAGATCTCAGCAGCAGTACACTTCGGTAAGTAACCATATGTGCTTCAATCTCTTTCTTACTCTGGAAGATCTCAGCGGCAGTACACTTCGATAAGCAACCATATGTGCTTCAATCTCTTTCTTACACTGAGAGATCTCAGCAGGAGTACACGTGTAACAGTTTCACTGTTATGCTAACTAGGTTATGGACGGAGGGGGTCAACAGAGAAAAAAAAAACCCTTATTGTACTTGGCGTCCTTGACCAAGTTAGTAGTAAATAAATGTGTTTACCAGTCCCAACTTGCTGCCAGTAGAGTGTTAAATTCATGAAATAGGTTCTAGCCCGAGGTAGGCGAGGACTCCCGTAAAATCGAGGATCTTGAACCAGAGTAGGGACAGTTGGGAGCTTTTGGTTTGGGCAGTAGGACAGTTACTCTAGAGAAGTTGTGGAGGACGGACAGATTATTTTTTTTAGTTTCGGTAATAGAGAGAATAGTTAGAACAGAGCAGCGGAACGGGAAGCAAAAATCTCTTGAGCGGAAAAGACTAGTTTTGAACACTTGAGCGTGTAAGTTAAACTTTTCGTTAATAGAGAGAAGCTGAACTAATGTTATTTGATTTATAAGTTGTGATGGATGTGAGAACCCACAACTGAGGATTCCTTGAAATGTTATTTGATTTATAAGTTGTGATAAACTTTTCGTTAATAGAGAGAAGCTACACTAATGTTATTTGATGTACAAGTTGTGATGGATGTGAGAACCCACAACTGAGGATTCTTTGAAATGTTATTTGATTTATAAGTTGTGATGGATGTGAGAACCCACAACTGAGGATTCCTTGAAATGTTATTTGATTTATAAGTTGTGATAGTTGTGAGAACCCACAACTGAGGACTCTTTGAAGTGTTATTTAACTTATAAGTTGTGATGGATGTGAGAACCCACAACTGAGGATTCTTTGAAGTGTTATTTGATTTATAAGTTGTGATGGATGTGAGAACCCACAACAGAGGATCTTTTGAACTTTTCGTTAATAGAGAGAAGCTGAACTAATGTTATTTGATTTATAAGTTGTGATAGTTGTGAGAACCCACAACTGAGGATTCTTTGAAGTGTTATTTGATTTATACGTTGTGATGGATGTGAGAAACCACAACAGAGGATCTCTTGAACTTTTCGTTAATAGAGAGACTGAACTAGTGTTATTTGATTTATAAGTTGTGATAGATGTGAGAACCCACAACTGAGGATTCTTTGAAGTGTTATTTAATTTATAAGTTGTGATGGATGTGAGAACCCACAACAGAGGATCTCTTGAACTTTTCGTTAATAGAGAGGAGCTGAACTAGTGTTATTTGATTTATAAGTTGTGATAGATGTGAGAACCCACAACTGAGCATTTCTTGAACTTTGCATAATTAGTGGAGATGCTGAACTAGTGTTATTTGATTTATAAGCTGTGATAGATGTGAGAACCCACAACTGAGCATTTCTTGAACTTTGCATAATTAGTGGAGATGCTGAACTAGTGTATTTGATTTATAGGTTGTGATAGATGTGGGAAAACCCGACAGAGGGTTCCTTGAACTTTCTTTTAATTGTAGAGAAGCGCACTTAATGATTACACAATTGATTTTCAGGAAAGTTATTTATGTACTTTTGGTCTCATATCAGTTGAGAGAGTATGTATGTACGTTTACCAGTTTAGATATACAATATATATATAGATACCAATAAACTTGTATAAGTTGTTTAGACAGTCTTGTGTGAATTTAATGTAGTCGATTGTTAGGTGTCGGACTTAGTGGTAGATGCTATTTTTTTCTCTTTATAATTCTGGGACCTTGTACCAGCTAGTCTGTTATACACGAACTCCGTAGTCTGCACTGACGATACCCAAAATATATTTCAATAACTCGATTACTCTATTCTTGTAAGTATTCCAGTCATTTACAATTAAAATATCTTTAATCTATTGCAGTTATAATTAACACAACGGGATGTATTTGACAAAGCAAGACTGACCATCCAAAAGTTCATTCAAAAGCAAAACTGTCAAGGGCTGTATAGATTTTTCAAAGATTGTAATATATTTCTACTAATTTGTCACATCCAAAAACCTTTAACTACGCCCTTGACTCTAACAACTATATTTATATGATTGGCAAAACACGTAATTACAAAGTACTGTAGTTTTACAAATTACAAAAACAATGACAAAATAAAGCAACGTTTCGACCAACAAGGCCTTTATCAAGCAAACGAACAAACAGGAGTGACAAATTAAAATGAAACACAAATGGACGACCAAATACAAACTTATCTAAGGAAAATCTGGAATAAAACGAATAATGAAATAAATGTAACACAAAAAACACACATAAAAACTAGAAATAGAAAGGAAAAGAAACAATGAAACATCTAGTAAATATATAACTGGAATACATGCAACATATACCCATATAGATTACAAAGCATGGGAAGAGAAAGTACTTTCTTTCTTTTCTTTCTTTCTCGAATCCTGTATGCCTCACAGCGTCAGGTCAGGAAGAGATTTCTAAAACGGGCCCTAGTATGCGCTTCGTAGATAGTCTCTTTCGTCGCCTCTGTTATCTCTGAGGTCCATCTTTGCGTGGCCGGCCTTTGCTTTGTACCCATTGTATCGGAGCAGCATTGCTCTTTGGGTGCACTGTCTGATGGTAATCTGCTTACGTGACCGAACCATTTAATTTGTTGTTTCTTGATGAAGTCTAGTACTGATGTTGTACCCACTTTTTTCCTGATGTCTTCATTTCTCAACCGGTCTCTTCTTGTTACACCCAGCATTCTGCGTAGACACTTCATCTCTGTTGTGACTAGTTTTCTTCTATCGTTTGTTGTCAGCGTCCAGGTTTGGCACTGGTAACATAATGTGGGGAGAAAGATTGTGTTGAACATTGCTCTTTTTGTGTTCATGGTGACGTGTTTGCATCTTAAAATTGGCGCCATTTGCCTATCATTTGATTTGCTTTGTTGCATCTGTGTTGAATTTCATTAGTTATTCTTCCATTTGCTGAAAGAATGCTCCCCAGGTATGTGAAATCTTTTGCTTGATTTAGTAGATGATTATCGATGGAGATGTTGGTAGTGTTTTCCTCTCTGGCGCGTGGTCACAAGGTACCATACAAAGAGATCATGTTCCTCGAAAAAATTTGCTCTGGAGAATCGGTTGATTTCTTTGTATGGTACCTTGCGACCACGCGGCTCAACGTATTACATTCTTATGCTTCTTAGTACTTTCTCTTCCCATGCTTTGTAATCTATATGGGTATATGTTGCATGTATTCCAGTTATATATTTACTAGATGTTTCATTGTTTCTTTTCCTTTCTATTTCTAGTTTTATGTGTGTTTTTGTGTTACATTTATTTCGTTATTCGTTTTTATTCCAGATTTTCCTTAGATACGTTTGTATTTGGTCGTCCATTTGTGTTTCATTTTAATTTGTCACTCCTGTTTGCTCGTTTGCTTGATAAAGGCCTTGTTGGTCGAAACGTTGCTGTATTTTGTCATTGTTTTTTAATTTGTAAAACTACAGTACTTTGTAATTACGTGTTTTGCCAATCAAATAGTTTTACTGCAGTTCCATATATATATACTGAATATTTATATGATCAATGATATACTTGTATGTTGTAATGAGAAACGACCAGTCTCTACATACGGAGAAGAATTTACGTTTTGTCCAATATGAACATTGTTACTGAAACTACAAACTATTAACAATATTAAAATAATAGTTACCAACATTTGAAGAGTTTTACAGTTTTCAGGTTTATTGTTACAAGACACAAACATTTGGTACGTTTTGTTTCTGGGCTTGACCTATCTCTCTTGTTACTTCTATATCCAGACTTAAACGTTACTTAATCATTGCTGGTCAACATTTGTAACAATATTCAACTACATGTTTCTATCATAATTTGGGACCATGTATAGTAAGAGTAATATAATTATAATGTAATAATGTAATAGTACACAATATTTCTCTCTCTCTCGATCATTGCCCAGACCGATAGACCAGATTTCCCCATAAATCTCATTCATGTGGAAATCTGATTCATCACCTTAGCATTGGTGTGTTTCGTCACATCTTTAGCGCCATTTAGAGCTCTGGTGCTTATCCTTCAGCGATGTGTCCGGCTTTAGCCAGCGCTTACTGGGTTCACTCTCCGTCAGCTTTTGACTGTCTCCAGCCGACCTACATGATATATTAAAGTCTAATGCAAATATTTCTAGGTCTGCTCTCATTGTTTCAAAATATCTGGACATCCTACGGATGTGAAATTTGAAGAGGTAGTTTTCATAAATGGGAAGATGTAAAATTATAAGACTGAACTATTGGTTTGTTTCTATATCTAAATACTAACGACATGATAATGACAAGTTAAACACCAACAAACAAAATTTGTATCCATGATTTAACTTGCCAGTCGCATGTTACGCAAATATTTTAAAACACATAATCACAAAGTACTGTAGCTTTAGAAATTACAAAAACAATGACAAAATACAGCAACGTTTAGTAAAACTATTTTTCGAAACTAATGAAGTTAGAAATATGCGGTTGGAGAATGATAAGAAAAGAAAAATGAAGGTCAAAAACATGGAGACAGACAGAGGTGCAAAGATTAGTTATTCTACTTAACTATAAGCGTCGGAGGAGTGTAAAAGCGATTGATGAAGAAACTAAAGAGGAATGTGTTGGAAGATCAGCGGAAATGATAACAAATGTAATGTTATAAGTGTTGAACATTGCGATTAGATTTAAAATAAATTCCCATACAAAGAACGGGTACACCTGCAAGTGTAATATAAAATATGAGTATAAAAAATATAATACTAGTCAATTAACCCGGCTTCGCACGGATGAAAGTTATTAGTAATCCTTGATGAGGAATTGGTGAATCCATTCCAAGCGATGTCATCTAAAAGCATGAATTGTATTTCTCATATTTTTAAAGAAGTTGTTTGAATCGACTATGTCGTCCATAAACGATTTTAATGGTTTTGGTGGTTCTTATAATTCTTTCCTTCTAATCAGTAGCGTCAACTTTCTTTCAGCTCTGGTAAGTCTTCATGGTCTTTAAGTTTCCCACGTCAAATCAAGCAGCATCTTCTTTTTCAGCGCTCTTGGCAACGTATCGTATATATCCCCTTTGCCGGCATGCCAAGCGTGTTCGTAGCGCTTTGGACGACGGATGACAAGCCCTCCTATGTGTGCGTTCAATTCATAGCTGGCAAAAGTCCCAATTTTCCAGCTTTACGATGTTCGTGGCACTGAAAAAGGGTTACAATATGGCCCCGGGGCAAAGGGCAAGCTCTGTGTTTCTGGATAAAAAACAAAAATAAAACAAAATCCTTCATTTTGTCATACATCTCTTGTTTTCTCAAACTTAAAGATTCCCCAATTTCTCAAACTATTAGCGACGTTTGACATTCTAAATTTTCCAATTTCTAAGATCTACTGCTCTTTTCTTTAGATCACTTCTAGTCTGATTGAATGTTTCTTTCTTGGCGGCATTGTATTTTAATTATAAACGACCTGTAGAATTTTAACACCAGAGTAATTTTTACATTTAACGAATAATTTTTAAAACTTCTGGCGTGGTTTGAAAAAAGAAAGTATAACACATAGAATATACATTGCGCAAATCATTTTGATTAGTGCTAACCGAGGTTAGGGCGACCCAAAGAATAATGTTTTACGTGAGGACATGATCAGTTTGAAAGTGACGGTGGTCATTTTTGATTACTAAAATGTTCCCCTTTTGACCATTGACAAATGTGACCTTTCTTTAGGTGGACACTGTAATACTTGTTTACCCATCAATTTTTTTTATTTATTTTAAAAGAACATTGATTCGATTTCTAAACTGTATCTTTAGCTGATCTAAAGTTTGCCGATACAATTTTTACAGAGTTTAGTAAATTTCGGATGCAAACTGAGGCCGTGATATACGGACATCATCCATTTAAGGATTATATAGTAGATGATGGAGCATTCAGAGATCACATCTCAATATGACTTGTGTACACACCTGGACATGCTGGTACAGGGCAACGTGCAATTTTCTTGCAAACAATGCTCCAACTCAAGTGGGCAGAAATATGGACAGGCCGATGTCATATGCGGTACTCTCTTCATTCAGATGTTGGCTGATCTCAACACTGGAACAGGAAATTAGGAATAAAAGTTTGGACATGTCAGATAAGTAGCCTTCGTGGTAAGGAGTAAGATATACTAATCGACTTCTTATGGGTACAGTGAACAAGTGGAATTTGAGATAGCTCTGCAGGAAGAAGATCACGAATGTGTATGTCTAATTGCTATACGTCGATCGCAACATAATATAACATAAACAACATACAAATTAAAAGTTGACATTAATGAAAAGATCAACGAAAAATAAAAAGAACAGGTCAACAATCAGATCATGATCAGATCAACAGAACAATCTTCCAACAGATCAAGACAACAGAACAACAGATCAGATAAACAGAACAGACTAAAGAACAGATTACAAAACAGACCAACAGAACAGATTAACAGAACAGATCGAATTAGATTAACGAACAGATCAAAGAACGATTAACACTGCAGATCTTCAAATAATTGTCTAAAAAGGTTCATGATACGAGAGTTGAAGGTAAATATGAGAGCTGTGGTAGAGTGTTGTTAGTGAACTTGCTTCTCAAGGCGGGTGGTCTGGGTTCAACTTCCTGTAGTGGGCGGGGAATTTTCACGACTGTGACGGCTCTCAGGTGGAACCAGTTTCCATTGGTCCAGAAATGCTCTGAAAGTAGCACCCAGCGTGATGTTGACCACATCACCATCTGTGCCGACGGTCAATCAAATATTGGCCTAACACTGTATTTCCATATTGAGATGAAAGGTTCCTTTGCTTACTTTGCACTTTATATCATATATATATATATGTATGTGTGTGTGTGTGTGTGTTTGTGTTTGTTCCATATTTCTTAGACATTTGTTAGTTTTTTTATGAAATCATTAACTTTTCAGTCTCAGTAATCTTGAGATTTCAAATGAAAATCGTCAATACATTTCCATCATAATTAAAGGTCAGAAAATTATTTTTCAGCAATTTTTTTATATCTAGAAATGTTTTTAGTAACCAGTTGGTCTTGCTTTTTTGGAAGGCGGGGTGGGGAGGAAGGAGGTGGTGGTTAAATTATATGACTTATTTGTTCCGCTCCCGAGTTCTCTATTAAACCATTAACAATGTAGAGTTGTTGGTTTTTTAATCACAAAACATTTACAAATAGTTTCTAGTTCGTTTTTGTTGAAATTTTGGTTTATGCTTTCTAATATACTCTGGTTGTGATTATTTGTAACTCAATAAGTTTTTTAATTCCAAATGTGGCCTTTTCCCAAGTAATCTCAAAATTGAAAATCGTGACATATTCTTTGGAAATGTAGCCCCAAACAGTATTAATGATTTGTTATTTCTAGCCCCCATTCAGTAGTTTGTCATTGTTTTCTGAACGGTGTTGTCTATTTTCCCCTTTAACAACCCCATGGATACGAATTTGCTTCCAAACTTGCCGGTGCCAAGTTTGAACCGGGTACCCTAGGGTTGTGATCGACTCATGATCCCTTGGCTATAGACCCCATTGGATCCTATAGGTAACTTGTCATTATGTTTAATTGTTTTATTTCAGAAACTTCCTAAGTTATTTCAAAACTGCTCTAGTAGTTATTTAGAAACTCTCTAGTAGTTTTTTCCCAAACTGCTCTAGTAGTTATTTCGAAACTACCCTGTAGTTATTTCAGAAACTGCCTAGTAGTTATTTCAGAAACTGCTCTAGTAGTTATTTACAAACTGCTCTAGTAGTTATTTAAATTTGCTCAGTGTTATTTCCAAACTCTCTAGTAGTTATTTCAAAAACTGCTCTAGTAGTTATTTCAGAAACTGCTCTAGTAGTTATTACAAAAACTCTCTAGTAGTTATTTCAGAAACTGCTCTAGTAGTTATTTCAGAAACTCTCTAGAATTATTTCAAAACTGCTCTGAGTTATTTTCAAAAACTGCTCTAGTAATTATTTAAAACTGCTCTAGTAGTTATTTGAAACTCTCTAAGTAGTTATTACAGAAACTCCCATAGTAGTTATTTCAGCTTTCTAGTAGTTATTTCAGAAACTGCTCTAGTAGTTTTTTCCCAGAAACTCCCCTAGTAGTTATTTCAGAAACTGTCTAGAATTATTTCAAAACTGCTCTAGTAATTATTTGAAACTGTCTATAGTTATTACAGAAACTGCCTAGTAGTTATTTCAAAAACTGTTTGGTTGTAAAGAAACTGCTCTATGGTTATTTCAGAAACTGTCTTTAATTATTTCAGTGTGTTATTTAGAAAATTCTAGTGGTTATTTCAAACTGTCTAGTAGTTATTACAGAAACTGTCTATTTAGTTTTTCAGAAACTCCCCTAGTAGTTATTTCAGAAACTGCTCTGTAGTTTTTTCAAAACTCCTAGTAGTTATTTCAGAAACTGCCCTAGTAATTATTTCAGTAGAGTTATTTCAAAACATGTCTAGTAGTTATTTCAGAAACTCCCCTAGTAGTTTTCAGAACTGCGCTAGTAGTTATTACAGAAACTGTCCTAGTAGTTATTTAAAACTGTCTAAGTAGTTATTTCAGAAACTGCCTAGTAGTTTTTTCAGAAACTCTCTAGTAGTTATTTCGAAACTGCTCTAGTAGTTATTTCAGAAACTCCCCTAGTAGTTATTTCAGAAACTGCCTAATGTTTTTAGAACTCCCTATAGTTATTTCAGAAACGATCAAAGTAGAATTTAGAAACTTCCAAATTAGTTTTTTCAGAAACTGTCCTAGAGTTTTTTCCAAAACTGCCCTAGTAGTTATTTCAGAACCTCAAGTAGTTTTTAGAAACTGCCTAGAGTTATTTGAAACTGTCCTAGTATTTTTTCCCAGAAACTCCCTATAGTTTTTTCAGAACTGTCTAGTAGTTATTTAAAACTGCCTAGTGTTATTTGAAACTGTCCAGTAGTTATTTCAGAAACTGTCCTGTAGTTTTTTCCCAGAAACTGCCCTAGTGGTTATTTCAAACTGTCCTAGTGGTTTTTCGAAACTGTCCTAAGTAGTTTTTTTGAAACTGTCCTAGTAGTTATTTCAGAACTCCTAGTAGTTATTTCAGAAACTTCCTAGTTTATTTCAAAACTGTCCAGTAGTTTTTTCCCAGAAACTGTCTAATAATTATTTCGAAACTGCTCTAGTAGTTATTTCAAAACTTCCTAGTAGTTATTACAGAAACTGCCCTAGAGTTATTTCAAACTTCAAAGTAGTTATTTCAGAAACTGTCCTAGTAGTTATTTCGGGAAAACTGTCTAGGTATTTTGAAACTGTCCAAGGTTATTTCAGAAACTGTCCTGTGTTATTTAGCTGTCTAGTGGTTATTTCAGAAACTGTCCTAGTAGTTATTTCAGAAACTGTCCTAGTAGTTTTTCAGAACTGTCCAGTAGTTATTTCAGAAACTGTCCTAGAGTTATTTCAGAAACTGTCCTGTAGTTATTTCAGAAACTGCCTAGTAGTTATTTCGAAACTGCCTAGTAGTTATTTCCCAGAAACTGTCCTAGTTTATTTCAGAAACTGTCTGTAGTAAGTCCTGAAAATTTTTACTCATTTGATGAGAAATAACAAGACATTCTAGTACCTGCTTGTCAGCAGTCCTCCTTAATCCGTTTTTTTGTACACTTTTGCTCAACCTGTCTAATCTTTAATAAAGAATAAGTAATCTAAGTAAACTCTCCAATTCGGTTCCAAGCCCGGATGAAAAAAAGGAGGACTTGTGCGTGAGGCCAGCTACCTCATCACAAGAGTTGAAATAGCTACAGAAAATTGTAAGAATGGACGCCATACCGGTAAACCGACCAGCCAGGTGGTGTGCGGTTGTGCACCTAGAGCATCAATGACGGTTGTTGATGAAGCGTTTTTGGAAGTCAGCGCCCGACTCGTACATATGGCTCAAAACACACAAAAATTGGTTTTTGGGAATGTGAGAACGTGCACTCAAAATTAGCCCAAATTGCAGAAGAAATGAAGAGATGGGGCTGGACATACATTAAGTGAGGTGAGATGCCTGGAACAGATAGGAAAGTATTGGGATTAACTTTCATATATTCAGGGAGAAGATGGTAAGCTTTTTTGAAGGGTGGGTATAATGATGACACCTAGAGTAGCAAAAGAGCATTTTAGAATGGGAACCCATCTCGGGGTCGGATAAATTTGGCCCGCCGTACCCGGCATGTCAATAGGGCAAAACTGCAGTGTTATCCAACAAACGAGGCTGACGATGATAAAGAAAACACATTTTATGAGCAACTAAAAATCCATTAAAAGACCCAAAAACATGACCTGTTAGTAGTAATGGGACTTTAATGCCAAGGTTGGGAAGTGATAATGTAGGGGTGAGAAAGGGTATGGAAAACAAGGAATAGACACAATGAATGAGAATGGGAAAAAACTGGCGGAGTTATGTATGCTGTCAAACTTAGTAATTGGGGGTACCATCTTGCACATAAGAAATTCATAAACTTACTTGGCACTCACCAGATGGAGTGACCAGGAATCAGATTGACCATATGTGCATAAATACACAATTTAGAACATCATTGCTGGATGTCTGTGCATACAGAGGGCAGATGTGGAAGTGATCATAATTTTATCCCTAGGTCAATTGAAACTGAAATTAAAATTCACCATACTAAAAAAAACAACTCGAATAGACAGTCAAAAACTCAAAATAAAAAGTAAAAGAGGAATATCAGCTCGAACTTAAGAAAAGGTTCGGTTACCAATGTGGTGAAAATGAACAGAACATTGAAAACAAATGGGCTAAGATAAAGGACACTTTTATTGGGCAGCAAATATGCAGGACAGATAACAGATTAATTAGTTACCCAAAAATCATCCATAAATATCATATGACCTTTATCTATATGACCCTTTTTCTATATGACCTTTATCTATTACCTTGAATCTGTTGTGTGATCTTAGTAGTGATAGTGGTGAAGCCGGTTTTGAGCTGTTAGTAGGCGTTGGACTACGGTGACTATCGTCTTTGTGTGAGCGTCGTAACTTGGAAGTGATGCAGGCGATCACAACCCCAAAGTACTTGGTTCAAACTCCGAGGAGGGCAAGTTTGGAAGAAATTTGTTTCCGTGGGATTTTTTAACGGAAAAAATAGTTGAAACAATGGTAAACAACTGAACGTGGTGCCAAGAAAATCGGCGACTCGTTTACGGAGTTATGGGAAGTCTTGAAAGGATATACGATTTTTTTGTTATTTTACTTCATCACAAGATCTAAATATGGCGCTTAAAAATACAAAAGAAACTCACAATAGTAAGTAGCGTCTGACCTTGAGGTGCAAAAAAGCTGTGTGCCGAAAGATACAACACACACACTCACATGTCCGTCATGTATGTCCACCTGTGATATGGAATTGTGTTCGATGATTCAACTTGACATACTTCTCCACATTCACAGATAGGTGTAACAGCACATGGCTGAGAATGTTTCATCACTTGCGATGTCGGTTATTATGCTATAACGGACATCAGCACAGAGAAGATTTATAACGGACATCAGCGCAGAGAAGATTTATAAGGACATCAGCACAGAAGATTTATAACGGACATCAGCGCAAAAAGATTTATAACGGACATCAGCGCAGAGAAGATTTATAACGGGCATCAGGGGGAGAAGATTTATAACGGACATCACAGAGAAGATTTATAACGACATCAGCGCAGAAGATTTATACGGAATCAGAGAGAAGATTTATAACGACATCAGGGAGAAAGATTTATAACGGACATCGCGCAGAAAGATTTATAACGGGCATCAACGCAGAAAATTTATGGACTCAACTAGAAGATTATAACGGACATCGTGCGGAAGATTTATACGACATCACGCGAAGATTTTAAAAGCATCAGCGAAGATTTATAACGGACATCAGTGGAGAAGATTTATAACGGACATCGCGCGGGAAAATTTATAACGGACATCAACGCAGAAAATTTATAACGGACATCAGCGCAGAAGATTTATAACGGACATCAGCACGGAAGATTTTTAACGGACATCAGTGCAGAGAAGATTTATAACGGACATCAGCGCAGAAGAAATTTTTAACGGACATCGCACGAAGATTCAACACTTGTTTAAAGATGTTCTAGTCAAGTAGGAAATAATGAACGTTCTGGAGAAACGAGTGTTTGTACGAAATGTTGAACGAAAATACAGTTGATATTTCCGTGATGAAAATACAGTTGATATTTCCGTGATGAAAATAAAGTTGATATTTCAGTGATGAAGAAAACAGTTGATATTTCCGTGATGAAAATACAGTTGATATTTCCGTGATGAAAATACAGTTGATATTTCCGTGATGAAAATACAGTTGATATTTCAGTGATGAAAATACAGTTGATATTTCCGTGATGAAAATACAGTTGATATTTCCGTGATGAAATGAGTTGATATTTTAGGATGAAATACAGTTGATATTTCAGTGATGAAAATCAGTTGATTTTCAGTGATGAAAATACAGTTGATATTTCAGTGATGAAAATCAGTTGATATTTCAGTGTGAAAATAAGTTGATATTTCATGGTGAAAATACAGTTGATATTTCAGTGATGAAGAAATACGGGTTTATATTTCGGTGATGAAAATACAGTTGATATTTCGGTGATGAAAATACGGGTTTATATTTCAGTGATGAAAATACGTTGTATTCCGTGATGAAAACAGTTTATATTTCGGGGATGAAAAAACAGTTGATTTTCCGTGATAAAATACAGTTGATATTTCAGTGATGAAAAGTGAAAGTGAAGATCAGGGTCGGGAATATATTATGGATTAGAAACGTATTTTTGATTTAAAGGTATTTAACCTTTCTGTGAAAAAGGTAGAAAATAGTATCTAGTTTCATTGTAGATATCCCAAAAACTAACTTCAGATCAAGTCTTTATCAAATAGTATCTAGTTTCATTGTAGAATTATATCAAATCTAACTTCAGATCAAGTCTTTATCAAATAGTATCTGGGTTTTATTGTGATATTCAAATACTAACTTCAGATCAAGTCTTTATCTAATGTATCTAGTTTTATTTTAAGATATACCAAATACTAACTTCAGATCAAGTCTTATCCAATGTATTTATTTCATAAGTAGATATATCAAATTTTTAAATCAAGTCTTTATCAAATAGTGAAGCACATTTGCTGTCCCTCAAAGTTGCTCAAAACGGTTTTTTCCTTTCGAGGCAAAAAGCCGCATAACAGTTTAGGGAACTCATCTTGTAATTCAAGGTTAGAGGGAGTCAAGCAGGACTTATCCTTGCCCACACTCTCTTTGGCTTTTTCAGTCCTTTTGTACCTGCCTTGGTGACGCTGATGGTGATCTTTTTTATCTACACGAGATCTGATGGTTCCTCTTAAAGTTGGGTCGCCAAGGCCCAAAACAAAAACAATGGAAAATCTTTTTAGGGCTCCTTTTCGATGACGATGCAGCCTTATTCGCCCACAATGAGCTACAAAGCGATGCTATAATACCCTGACACAGGCTTCGACCTATTTCTCTAACTATAGTGTTACCAAACAGTTATTTTATGTCAGGAGTAAACAACAATATCACTTTAAATGGTAACCATCTAACACTAGTTTAAAAATGTTGCTATCTTAGGACCATGGTCCCCACCTTTCTCTTGACGAAGAAATCAACCTCGTGTAAGTGTGGCTACTACATTGGGGAAACTATCAAGCGAGCGTGGGACAACACAAAACTGACATTGCAGACGAAAATCCAAATATAGAGCCTGTGTAATTAGTTCTTTACTATGAAAAAATGAAAATCGTGGCATATCCCAAAGGACGTAGCCATCAACCACAGTTCTCTTTACTATGGCTCAGAAACATTCACCTACTCAAGACACGAGAGGAGACTTAACATCTTTCACCTTCGATGTCTCCGGTTATGAACACCAGGTGGTACAACATAACCAAATTTTGAAATCAAACATGCAAACCTGCCTTCATCATGGGCATGGGTCAGCAGTAGACGACTAAGATGGTTGGGACATTGGAAGAATGGAAATTTGTCAAAACCAAAACAAATTGTTATGGAACTTTCGGAGGAAGAGGCATCAGGGCAGAACCCCGCTCAGATATAAAGATGTCTGCAGGCTTCAATAAAGACATTTTCATGGTCTCAGCACATGGGAAAACTAGCTGCTGACGGGTTGTGTGAAAAGTCATTTGCCGTGCAGTCTTTGAATAGAGACTTATGTGATCTGAAAACAAGAGGAAGGCAAACTCAAGCGTCAAAGTAAAACCTTGGGAAAATTTACCGTCTGTAAAGACGAAAAATGCAATACTCATGTGATTCATAAAGCATTCACCAATATTTGCTCAGCTTATAATGAAGATAGAAGAATGAATATGGGACTAATGTGGCATGTGCCGGTTGTGTGTTCAAAATTGCACAGCAATGGACCAAATAATAGGCTACACTAACTAAACCGTTGAAATGAAGCATGTTAAAATAGTGATGTACACAGTGAATTGTGATTGAATTCTCGTTGCAAAAAGGAAACTGTTTGAAGATTCACAAACGTAGGGGTGTCTTGCAGCTCACAGCAGATGTTCTCGTTGCAAGAAGGAAACTGTTTGAAGATTCACAAACTATGTGGGGTGTCTTGCCCCACATCAGATGTCGACGTGGACAAGTCATCATCATCACTTTTCCGTGAGGATTGGGAAAAAGCGATAATGGATCTCCACAAATCTTTTCTCTTGTGTTTGCTATCATCTCAGGATGTTTAAACCCCTTCCGTGCAATTAAGTCAGGCTATTCAAAGTGTAGCTCTCTGTCTTCCCTCTGTCTCCTCCCTCGATTTTACCGATTGGTGCAATATGTTTTAAGCTCCTCTTCCTCATCATATTCGACAAAAGCTCCTCTTTCTTATATATGATAAGCTTACCCTGTCTTGACCTCATTTAATACCTTCAAATTAGTCATTTAGCATTCCATAAGGTTCTCATCATTCTTCTTTGGGCATGTCATCACAGTATTACATAAGAAAGGAACAATGAAATATTAAATATACAGCTGAAACACTCGACGTTGCATCGCGTAGGATATTTATCTACATAGATGTCAAGCTGACAACACTCATTGCATCGCTAGGATATGTTATCTACATGGGTTACCTGACAACACTCGACGTTGCATCCGGGAGGATATGTTATCTACATAGATGTACGCTGACAACACTCAGTTGCATCGCGTAGGATATGTTATCTACATAGATGTACGCGACAACACTGACGTTGCTCGCGTGATATGTTATCTACATAGATGTCGCTGACAACACTCGGCGTTTTCATCGAGGGTATTTATCTCATAATTACAGCTGACCCAAAACTCGACGTTGCATCGCGTAGGATATATCTGGCGATAAAAAAGAAGTCGGGCTTGAACCCTTATAATAACCCTAAATCTCGGAGACAGACAGGAGAAGAAGAGAAGAATATTGCCTGACATCAGGGCACGAAAGAAGAGCGTTAAAATCTGAGATGATAGCATATAATAGGGACATAGATTTGTGAAGATCCATGATCGCCTACGCCAGCCAGCACAGCACTTGATGATGATGATGATGATGTTTAAGTCGCACTTCGGATTCTCGGCTTTTCTATATGAGTGACACACGTTTTTTATGAAGCAATTTTGTACGCACAGTTTCATCGATTAAATCGAAATAAAGCAATGGCTAACATTTGTGAGATTTAGTAACCGGCATGCACCGTGCTCAAAGAAATTATTAAAATAGACTAAAACAGCGCTGCGTTCCATAAAGGTAGTCCACGCCCGCCTGCACAGCATGTTCGTACCGCGCTGTACGATGTGTGACAAGCCTCCTGTGAGTGCGGTTCAATTCCGCGGCCACAGGTTCTCCAGATTTACTGTTGTGTTATGTTATGTTATGCGATCGACGTCATGGCACATTGGCCATTCCAATTCGTGCTCTGTCCTCCGCTACATGTCCTTCACCGTACTCATGCGAAGTTGATTACTATATCTTCTCTCTGTAGCACGAAGACGACACTGTCTGGCATGTCCAAACTTAACGCCTAATTCTCGTTCCGGTGTCTGAGACTTGTCCATGTCACATAATTGAGAGCGTACTGCATTGATGATATCTGCTCTGTCCATACTTCTGCCCGCTTGAGTTGGGGCATTGTTTGCAAGAAAGTCAGCACGCTCGTTACCCTCCACTCCAGCATGTCCAGGTGTGTACAGCCAAATCATTTTCTTGAGATGTGATCTCCGAATGCTGTCCACCCATTCCACACGCATACTTCCAGATTCAATCATTTGAAGCATATTCATCGAGTCTGAAATGATAATCGAATGAGTTACCTATTGCTAAGCCACCCATGACAGAGCCCTGGAGGCAGAAGTGATCTCCATAATAATGCTCGATGTCGTTGTCTCGAAAGCGCCGCAGTCCTCATGAAATGTGCGACCGTTTTGCTGTGCTTAATAAGCCCACGAAGATCTGGTTCCGCGTCTGACAGAACCATCGGTGTAGATAATGATATCATTTAGATGGGAGTGCTGATCCACGAGTGCAAGAATCTCCGCATTGACGACACCGGGGCCCATTCTCTACAGCGTCTCCCAAGTGTACTGACAACCCTGGTGTAAGCAGTCATATCCTCTGATATAGACATCCATTCTTCACCTGGTCTCAGCTCATCTAGAGTACAGACCTGTTGTCATATCCTCTGATATAGACATACATTCTTCACCATGCCTCAGCTCATCTAGAGTACAGACCTGTTGTCATATCCTCTGATATAGGCATCCATTCTTCACCTGGTCTCAGCTCATCTAGAGTACAGACCTGTTGTCATATCCTCTGATATAGACATCCATTCTTCACCATGTCTCAGCTCATCTAGAGTACAGACCTGTTGTCATATCCTCTGATATAGACATACATTCTTCACCATGCCTCAGCTCATCTAGAGTACAGACCTGTTTAATTACATCCTCTGATATAGACATACATTCTTCACCATGCCTCAGCTCATCTAGAGTACAGACCTGTTTAATTACATCCTCGGCCGTCTAGGATAGGCATCTATTCAATCGCCTGTCCATGTTTCCCATTATATTTCTCTAGCCCATGTTTGTGTCAGACCTCTATTTTTGGCGATTACAAATCACACCATCACTTAGTGTCAGGTTTAGGTAGCTTTTATTGATGGCCCGTTAGTAGAATTCATAAAAGTGTCTTGTTGTCAAGTCTGAATCGTGTTTGTATAGTCCAGTAGTACTAGTACTGTATTAACTGACAGAAATCTGATGTTTGACTAGGGGCTTGATATGAATATGCATTGACATGGTTAGCTACTAGGTGACTTTCCGAAGTTAGGGGACATTATATAGTCAAGCTCCAGTTGGAATGATTTTATAGTAGAGGAAGTACCCAAAGTCAGTAGATCTATTCAATCGATAATCAGCAAGTTTAGTAAATGACTCCAATAGAGATTTAGGTCAAACAGAACCGATAATCTATAATCATCAGACCAGTGTTAGTAAGATTCCCAATAGAGGAAGACTATGCCTAAATCTAAGCATGCATTAACCAGGTTAGTAAGCTCCCAATAGGAGACAGCCATCATATCTTAAATCAACAAGTGTTAGTAAGACTCCCAATAGAGAAGACAGCTCATAATATTACATCATCAGACAGTGAGTAAGACACCAATAGAGGAGACAGGTCATAATCTAGTATCATAACCAAGTGTATAAGTTCCAATGAACGCACCTGCATAGGTACATCAATCAACAGGAGGTGATTTATAGAGACTTGGCATGATAGAATGACGAACCTCATCTATATCTTAACAAGTGTAGAGACTCCAGATGGAAGACAGCCATCAGCAATCTATAACTAGAAGAGTGTTGAAGACTCCCAGTACAGAGCTTAATCTCATCAGTAACCAAGTGTTAGACAAGATGCCACTCAGAGAGACACCTTAATCATTAGCATCATCAAGTGTTAGTAAGTCTCCCAATAGGAAGACAGTCAATCTATTACATCATACAATTTAAACCTAGAGAGACAACCTCATATCATACATCATAACAATTTAGTAGACTCAATGAGAACACTCTAATCTAGTTCTCATCAACAGGATCAGAGCAAGAGGAAGACAGCTTAATCTGTTGCATCATACAAGTGTTAGTAGACTCCAATGGAAGACACTCATCATACATCATTACAGTGTAGTAGACAATGGAGACAGTTAATCTATTCATCATCAAGTGTTAGTAGCTCCCAATGAGAAGACACCTATAATCTATTACATCATCAACCAGTGTAGTAAGACTCCAATGAGGCAGCTATAATCATCAATCAACTGTTAGTAGACTCCAATGGCATGCCTCATATTTACATCAACAAGGTGTTAGTAAGACTGAGAAGACACCTGATCTATTATCATTAACGGTTGAAGAAACTCAATGGAAGACAGCTCAAATCATCATCATCAGCAAGTGTTATAGACTCCTAAGGAAGAAGCTCATAATCTATTACATCATTAAAGTGTTAGTAAGACCAAGAGAAGACAACCTCATTATTACATCATCCAGACCAAGTATGACTCAATAGAGCACTCATAATACACATACAAGTGTTAGTAGACACCACAGGAAGACAACCTCATAATCTATTACATCATTAACCAAGTGTTAGTAAGACTCCCAATAGAGGAAGACAGCCTCATAATCTATTACATCATTAACCAAGTGTTAGTAAGACTCCCAATAGAGGAAGACAGCCTCATAATCTATTACATCATTAACCAAGTGTTAGTAAGGCTCCCAATAGAGGAAGTTAGTTAGTCTTTCCTCTTGGGCCTGTGGGCGCATAGGGCAGAGGTCATAGCTCTCCATGTCTCGCAGTTCGTTGCTATTTGTTTTAAGTCTTTAATGTTTACTAGGCCCATCGTTGAGCCTTCTCTGGTGATGGTTCTACGCAGAGTCTCTCTTGGTCTTCCTCGTTTTCTTTTTCCCTCTGGTGTCCATATGAGGGATTGGTAAGGAGTCTTCTCTCATCCATTCTAAGTGTGTGGCCGATGTAGTTCCAGCGGCGCTTTCTTATAAAATGTGATACATTTTCTTGCTTGGTCTCTTGTCTTATTTGTGTATTGGGTCTGAAATCTGACCATTTGAGGTTCAGTATTCTTCTAAGACATTTATTCTCAAAGTTATCTAATTTTCTTTCTAGAGCTTTTGTTGCTTTCCAACTCTCGCATCCATAAGTTAATACTGGAATCACACAAGAGTTAAAGATCTTTAATTTTAAGTGCTTGCTGAGTGAATTGGACTTCCATATATTTGACAATTTGTTAAAAGCACTTGATGCCAATGCGATTCTGTGTGGAATTTCTGGCGCTGTATCCCCGTAGATGACATCATACTCCCTAGGTATGTAAAACTTTTGACTTTTTCAAGAGTGTAGTTTTTAGTTGAATATTTTCTGGACTGCTGGTAAGGTCAACAATTTTTGATTTTGTGGTGTTTATTTGGAGACCAATTTGTCCTGAGATATTTTGGAGAAGGTTTGTTTTCATTTGAATATCTTGATGTGATGAACTCAAAGGGCTATATCGTCGGCAAAATCAAGGTCTTCTAAAATTTTATCAACCCACTTGATGCCCATATTTGCGTTATTGGTGCATTTTTGCATGACCCAGTCAATTGCTATTCCAAGAGCATTGGCGATAAGACGCAGCCTTGTTTCACTCCTGTTTCCACTGGGAACCAGTCAGAGTTACCGAAATCTGTTCTTACACTGCAGCGCGATTCACTGTAGAAGGATTTTATGATGTTGATGAATTTAGTAGGGAAACCATAGTTTTTAAGTAGTTTCCAAAGCGTAGGACGGTGAATACTGTCAAACGCTTTCTGAAAATCAACAAAGTTGATGATTAAATTCGATTGAAATTCTACGAACTCTTCAATGATTACTCTTAGTGTGAAGATGTGATCTATGCATGCTCGTTTTGGTCTAAACCCTGCTTGTTCTTCTCTTAGCCTTTCATCTATAGACTTTTCAGTCTCTCGAGTAACATGCTACAAAAAAGATTTCCTGGCACTGACAGTAGGGTGATCCCACGCCAGTTATTACAATCAGACAAATCTCCTTTTTAGGTAATTTGAAAATAATACCATCTTTCCACTGTTGTGGTGGGATTCATTTGCCAGATTTCATTTATAAGTTGGAGTATATGTTGTAAGTTGTTATCATCTGCTGCTTTGAGCATTTCTTCAGAGATGTTATCATCACCAACCGCTTTGTTGTTTCTCAATTTTTTAATGGCAGATTTCAACTCTTCCAGTGTGAATGGCTCGCAGGAAGCTTCTAGTGTGGGCATGGTGATTTCTTCATCTAGGTTGGGAACAATCTCTGGTTGCGGTCTATTTAGTATTTCTTTAAAATGTTCTGCCCATCGTTGTTTTTGTTGTTCTTCTGACAGCAGTATCCTACCTTGATTGTCTTTGATGGGTTTATTTGGTGTAGGAGTATGTTTGCATAGTTGCTTCATAATGTGGAATACGGTCTTGTTGTTCCCAGTTTTGCAGCTGTTTCCGCATCGGTGGCTAGATTGTGAATAAAGTTTTATTTATCTTTTCGTGTTCTTGACTTCACCTCTTTATCTAACATGGTGTATTTTTGTTTCTTGGTATCGTATGCAAGCTTGTCTTTCGTGGATAGAAGAGTTAGTTTTGCTTGTTTCCTTTCTTGAATTTTTGTCCAGGTGTTATCGCTTAGCCATTTTTTCTTCTGTCTTTGGACATACCCTACTGTGTTTTTGCAGCATTTATCAGCGTGTTTTTGAGAAAGTCCCAATTTTCTTCTATGTTGTTCTTTGTGTTCACATTTACCGTTTTGTTTTCTTTGTTCGTGTAGGTATTTCGTAGCTCTGTGTTAAATGTGAGTTGTTGTTCTTTTACCAGTAGGGACTGTGAGTTTATTTTCTTGCTTCTAGGTGGTTTATATAGTGACTTGAGTTTTATTTTTATTTTGGCAATGCAGAGATTGTGATCACTGCCAACATCTGCTCCTCTGTAGGCTCAGGCATCTTGTATTGATGAACGGAATTTAGTATTAATGCAAAATGGTAAATCTGGTTTTTTGTGATGTTATCAGGCGAGTTCCACGTAATTTTATGAATGTTTTTGTGTGGAAACAAGGAGTTTGCTATTACCAGATTTGCTATTCCACAAAATTCTGTTAGTCTCTCTCCGTTTTGATTGAAGTCTCCTAGTCCATGTTTTCCCATATATTTCTCTACGCCCTTGTTTTCTGACCCTATTTTGGCGTTAAAATCACCCATCACAACAGTAATGTCGTGTTTAGGTATTTTGTTGATGGTACCGATTAGTAAATTATAAAAAGTGTCTTTGTTGTCGTCTGAATCGTCGTTTGTAAGTGCGTAGCACTGTATGATTGTTAACTTGAAAAATTGTGTTTGGTAGCGCGCTGATATAATTCTGTCATTGACTGGTTCCCAGCTAACTAGTGCTTTCTCCGAGTTGGGTGACATTATAATAGCAACTCCGTTTGAATGATGGTCGTTCATATAGAGGAAGACAACCTCATAATCTATTACATCATCAACCAAGTGTTAGTAAGACTCCCAATAGAGGAAGACAACCTCAATCTATTACATCATCAACAAGTGTTAGTAAGACTCCCAATAGAGGAAGACAGCCTCATAATCTATTACATCATTAACCAAGTGTTAGTAAGACTCCCAATAGAGGAAGACAGCCTCATAATCTATTACATCATCAACCAAGTGTTAGTAAGACTCCCACAGAAGACAGCCTCATAATCTATTACATCATCAACCAAGTGTTAGTAAGACACCCAATAGAGGAAGACAGCCTCATAATCTATTACATCATCAACCAAGTGTTAGTAAGACTCCCAATAGAGGAAGACAGCCTCATCTATTACATCATCAACCAAGTGTTAGTAAGACTCCCAATAGAGGAAGACAACCTCATCTATTACATCATCAACCAAGTGTTAGTAAGACTCCCAATAGAGGAAGACAACCTCATAATCTATTACATCATTAACCAAGTGTTAGTAAGACTCCCAATAGAGGAAGACAGCCTCATAATCTATTACATCATCAACCAAGTGTTAGTAAGTCTCCCAATAGAGGAAGACAGCCTCATAATCTATTACATCATCAACCAAGTGTTAGTAAGACACCCAATAGAGGAAGACAACCTCATCTATTACATCATTAACCAAGTGTTAGTAAGACTCCCAATAGAGGAAGACAGCCTCATAATCTATTACATCATTAACCAAGTGTTAGTAAGACTCCCAATAGAGGAAGACAACCTCATAATCTATTACATCATCAACCAAGTGTTAGTAAGACTCCCAATAGAGAAGACAGCATCTAATCTATTACATCATCATCCAAGTGTTAGTAGAACTCCCAATAGAGAAGACAGCATCATAATCTATTACATCATCAACCAAGTGTTAGTAAGACTCCCAATAGGAAGACAGCTCTAATCTATTACATCATAACAAGTGTTATTAAGACACCAAGTTAGAAGACTTGCTTAATCTATTACATCATCAAGCAAGTATTAGTAAGACTCCCAATGGAAGACAGCTCATCTTTACATCATCACCAGTGTTAGTAGACTCCCAAGAGGAAGACAATCTTCTATTGATCATCAACGAATTGTTAGTAAGACTCAATAGAGGAAACCTGTTCTATTCATATTATAGATTCCAAGTGTGTAAAGATCATTGAGGGAAGACAGGGTCTAATCTATTACATCAAAGTTTGCTAGATTCCAAAGAAGATATCTTTACATCATCTCCAAGTTTGATTTAAGACTCCAATAGCATGATTTTCAACCTATCTATTCTCATCACCCTTGTTTCGACCCAATAGAGACAACTCAAATCATTACATCATTAACAGTATTATAGATCAATAGTAGAAGTCATATTATTACATGTACCGAGTTAGTAAGATTATGAGAAGAAGCTCATATCTATTATCATCATTGCAACGTGTTGTAAGACTCAATAGAGAAGACATATAATCTATAATCAAATTAGTGTTTGGTAAGCACCCTAATAGATTACAGCATCATAATCTGTTCCATCATCAACTAGTGTTAAGTCTCCCAGTACTGGGAAGACAGCCTCATAATCATACACATCCAAGTTTAGTAAGAACGTTCAATAGAGGAAGACAACCTCATCTATTACATCATTAACCAAGTGTTAGTAAGACTCCCAATAGAGGAAGACAGCCTCATAATCTATTACATCATTAACCAAGTGTTAGTAAGACTCCCAATAGAGGAAGACAGCATCATAATCTATTCCATCATCAACCAAGTGTTAGTAAGACTCCCAATAGAGGAAGACAGCATCTAATCTATTACATCATCAACCAAGTGTTAGTAAGACTCCCAATAGAGGAAGACAGCATCATAATCTATTACATCATCAACCAAGTGTTAGTAAGACTCCCAATAGAGGAAGACAGCCTCATAATCTATTACATCATCAACCAAGTGTTAGTAAGACTCCCAATAGAGGAAGACAGCATCATAATCTATTACATCATTAACCAAGTGTTAGTAAGACTCCCAATAGAGGAAGACAACCTCATAATCTATTACATCATCAACCAAGTGTTAGTAAGACTCCCAATAGAGGAAGACAGCCTCATAATCTATTACATCATCAACCAAGTGTTAGTAAGACTCCCAATAGAGGAAGACAACCTCATAATCTATTACATCATCAACCAAGTGTTAGTAAGACTCCCAATAGAGGAAGACAACCTCATAATCTATTACATCATTAACCAAGTGTTAGTAAGACTCCCAATAGAGGAAGACAGCCTCATAATCTATTACATCATTAACCAAGTGTTAGTAAGACTCCCAATAGAGGAAGACAGCCTCATAATCTATTACATCATTAACCAAGTGTTAGTAAGACTCCCAATAGAGGAATACAGAATCAGATGCAGCAACAAGACTGAGAAGATAGTCACGGACACCAGCAGCGATTACAAGCAGAACCAGAACTTTATTAGTCATCAAGATTAGAAATAGACTAGACAAAATAGAATCAGACTACTGGGCGCACGTTGTTTTTCTAAGGATGTTACAAAACAAGATACTGTTGAAAAGTGAACATTTCTATACAAAAATATAAAGTCGTGTAGTGTTTATTACTTAGTGGAGATTGACAATTTTAATCAGTAGATATATTTTACATCGTTAGGTGCATTGTTAGGTGCATTGTTATGTGTTTTAAATTGCTTGTTGACTTCTTTTCAAGATTTTTAATTATTTTATATGTATGTGTTATTTTGTATTGAAATAAATAAATAAATAAAAGTTGAGAATCAGGTTGATTCTTACATAGATGTACAATATATTTAACAGCCATCTAATTGAATTGTATTCTATGTTCTAGAGTGGATAGTGTTAATGTTGTTGAGTAGGGAGAAGTATCGGTGTGAGGATTACAGAAGAAGAGTAGAGAGTAGAGTAGCACAGGTTAACATCCCTGTAACACTTAGATAGATAGGGCGAAGTAATAAAGTAGATATATTGGAAGTACATACGTATATATAACCACCCTGTTACATTTGTGTCTAATGGCCATCTTTGGCAATCCAAGGACATAGTGCATTACCTCATATGAAGTGTCACGTGTGCAACCAAGTATAAGCCTCATCACTTCATTGTGGACCCTGTCTAACTTGTCCAACGATGTTCTACTTACTGTCAGAATACCAAGACCATAGTCTACCACGCTCAGCAGTAGTCCATGATAAAGAAGAAGCAACAGACTTTGTTCAATATCCGCCTCCGCCATAACTTTGAGGGCGCTTAGCCATTTTCTTGCCTTTAGGATTACGTTCTCAATATGACTCTTAAATGACAGACTTCTGTCAACCGTTATACCAAGATATTTAGCTAAACACGTAAACACAAAGTACTACAGTTTTACAAAATATATAAACAGTGATGATAAACAGCAACGTTTCGACCGTAACTGTAGTACTTTGTGTTTACGTGTTTAGCTATTTTTCAAAGTTTTACTGCAGACTCCACCTTTTTTCGATAATCGTTACCAAGATATTTGAGTGTTTGGCTTCTTTCTATGTCTTTGTTACACATGCCGACAACTGTAGTAAGTGTCTTGACTACATAAACTGTAGGTTCTTGACTATGTTCACATCCGACAACTGTAGTAAGTGTCTTGACTATGTGGTCTTTGTTACACATTCCGACAACTGTAGTAAGTGTCTTGACTATGTGGTCTTTGTTACACATGCCGACAACTGTAGTAAGTGTCTTGACTATGTGATTGTTAAGAGAGAACAATTTCAGAGAAGCCTTTGCTGGGTTCACATTCGTTTCAAATTCATTGCACCAGATTGACCGTGTTGGTGGCACCGAACCGAAGGGTTACGATGTCTATGGCACCGAGCCGAAGAGCTGAAAGCTCAAGTGCGTTTGGATCGAAAAGAAAGAAGAGTAGTCTACCGTGTTCTGACAACTAAGTTAATTTTCGTTTGTTTACTAGAGAATATATTATAGTTTACTTATATTTTATATGATATGAAATTGTGTGCAATTATATTATTACTTTATAATTGTAATAGTCTTACTAGTTGGGATCAGAGTTGCCAATTTATAATTTTTCGCGATTTAGCATTCACAAAATATATGAACTGCAGTAAAACTATTTGATTGGCAAAACACGTAATCACAAAGTACTGTAGTTTACAAAAACAATGACAAAATACAGCAACGTTTCGACCAACAAAGCCTTTATCAAGCAAACGAACAACAGGAGTGACAAATTTAAAAAAAACATATAGACGACTACACACAAACGTTTCTAATGAAAATATGGGAATAAAAACGAAAAACAAAATAAATGTAACACACAAAACACACACAAAAACTAGAAATAGAAAGGAAAAGAAATAATGAAAAATCTAGTAAATATATAACTTGAATATATGCAATATATGCCCATATAGATTACAAGGCATGGGAAGAGAAAGTACTAAGAAGCAAAGGAATGTGGTCGCAAGGTACCATACAAAGAAATCAACCGATTCTCCAGAGCAAATCGTCTGCGATCATCCAAGGAACATGATCGGATGGCTGTAACCTGGACATCGTGAGCTCCTTATGGCCAGTATCATTGAAATGGATGGCTGCAGGGGTCACAGAGCATTGGCGTATGTCGCCAAGTGTTGGAGAATCGGTCACTAAGTCTCTTGCCTGTCTCGCCGATATAAGCCTTGTTATACCGCTTACAGATAATGGCATAGATAAGATTACGGTACTCGCATGTGAAACCATCGTCAATAACAAACGTGGCTAAAGAAAAAGATATAGTACGCGTCTGTATCACATAAGCACATGTGTTGCAACGCCAACTACCACACTGGACAGTGCCAAAATGAGTCTGGATATTGGACTTAAGGCGACTGTGTCCAACATATCCTTAAGACTTCTGTCCCGTCTGTAAGCCACCAAAGCTACCATCAGTACAGAGAAATCTGAAGTCATGTACCAACTAGCTCCTGGAAAAGTATATGCCGAACCAAATATTACAACAAGCAGCAAGAAAATGAAAGTAGTGGACAGATTTACTTATCTTGGAAGCACACTGTCCCAAAATGTTACCATAGATGATGAAATAAATACCAGAATCTCTAAAGTTAGCAGCACCTTTGGTAGACTACATAGAAATGTCTGGCACAGATGTGGTATTGGCCAAGCCACAAAACTGAAGGTATATCGAGCTGTCGTGCTCCCAGTCCTTCTTCACGCATGCGAAACTTGGACTGTATATCAGAGACACGCAAGGAAGCTAAACCACTTTCACACAGTCTGCCTTAAGAAAATAATGAACATCAAATGGCTGGATATGATCCAAGATACAGAGGTCCTAAAAGAGCTGCTCTTCCCAGCATCTACACAATCTTGATGCAGTCCCAGACAAGATGGGCAGGACATGTGGCCAGAATGCCAGATTGCAGAATGCCCAAACGACTCTTTTATGGTGAGCTGCATATCGGTAAACGCTCACAGGGGGGCCAGAAAAAGCGATTCAAAGATACATTCAAGAGCTCGATGAAATCTTTTGGCATAGATGTCAACAACTGGGAGAATGCTGCTCAAGACAGATCAGCCTGGCGCACACTTCTTCGACACGGTTCCTCAGTCTGCGAGGCAGATAGAACAGCACGGATGGAGCAAAGACGTTAAAACAGAAAGGCAGTAAAACTTCCCACAAGTGCAAGTATACCTTGCCCACACTGTACACGAACATTTCAAGCCCGTATCGGGCTCACTAGTCATCTACGCACACACAGACAAACATAGCGCAACTACATTCCCTTGGACGAAAATTTGTGTGGTCATCATCACCCGTGATGGATGAGCATCAAGCCACCAAAGGATAGTTGGGGAAGACAGATCGGGGTCAAGATCTGACTTAAGGATAGATAGATGACGGAATAAAACATTTTTTACCAGTGAACTATGGGGTGGAAAATTAAGATACGTTTTACTCTGTCAGAGTTAGAAATCAACTTTACCAGAGCATTAATGATAAGGAACCACTGAAGATCTTAAATTCTTGTGCAACCAGATGGTTAGCCATGGAACCAGTAATCAGCAGAATTTTAAACAAGTGGATTGAATGGAAGACTCATTTTCAATTAGCAAGTTCTAATGAAAAATGTTACATCGCCACTCTACTGTATGAAATGTATTGCGACCCTTAGAATGACTTATTGATATTATTTTTGCATGCAATTCTAAAACATGTTCAAGAAGTGAACAAACTTTAAGCATAACTAAACAATCGACATCTAACGACATGTTAGATACACAAAAGCATGATCTAAATGTTAGTTACACAAACAGATTGATAAATTTGTTCAAAAGGATTGATCTACTGTTAGTACTCAAAAGTTATCTCTTTCTACCACAAGCATTGATCAAATGTTACTACAAACACATTGATCTAACATGTTAGTACTCCAACAAGCAGTTGTCCATTGATCTAAACATAGTTACAAGCGGTTATCATATCCTAACACTAATATTTTACTGACAGCGGATTGATCCATGATCTAACATAATATGTTAGTACTGACCAATGATCCATGATCTAAACTAAATGTTAGTACTCCAAGCAGGATTGATCCTGAACCTAAATAATATGTAGTTGCAACAAGAGATTGATCATGATCCAACAAGTTATCTGCAGGATTGATCCTGACCTAACACTAATATGTTAGACGCACAGTTGTCCTCAACACTAATAGTACTGAACAGGTTACTGATCCAACCAAATGTTAGTACTGCCAACCAAATGTGCACTACAACGCATGCGTTGTATCGCTGCTAACCACTCACACCTTCTATCTGACTTGGATTCCTCCCAGTCCCTACTTCTACAACGTCTACGACGTCTCACTTCTACCAATATGCTCCTTTACTGCCTTATTCGTTTCACCATCCATGTTCTTAATAGACAACTGCATGAATTCATTTGCATGCATCATCAACATAAACTTGACCTTCTTCGCCCTGTACCTTCTACCACTCCTCTCAATTGTCGACGACTATCTTCTCCTCCCTCCCAGGTTGTCTGCATCCCTCCAGACCTTCTCTTATCTGACAACGAGAGATGTGTTTTAATTAAGGATCTCAAGTTTGATCCTCTCCGTCCCTCCATTGACCACTACTCTACTCTTCAGGATGTGAACCGTTTCCACCGTGGCTTGCGACTCAAATTCCATTTTCATTAACCAGGAGGACCCTCTAGAATATCACGACTCGAGTATGTTCTCCAAGTATTCCACTCCCAAACATGATTGGACTCCTAAACCTGGTGCCTCTAACGCTCTTGATCTCTACATCAAGAATACTTCATATGACATTGGACTTCTCCACCTAAACGCCAAGCTCTCCAGTTTTTCTCGACAGGAGAACTAACCCTCTTGTCTCCACCTCGACTCTCCTTCGTCTTGCAGAACCAGTTCTAACTCTCAACTTCTTTCAGTTCAATGACCAGTTCTTTGAGCAGATCAGTGGGGTCGCCATGGGTACTAAAATGGGACCCAGCTATGCTTGTCTATTCATGGGTCATCTTGAACACTTAGTATGGAACACCTATGATGGCCCCCTTCCGTCCGTGTATCATAGATACATCCGATGATTGTATTGGAGTTACCGATATGCCTGAAGCCGATTTGTCACGCTTCATCACCTTCATCAATGCCTTCAATCCTGCTATTCGGTTCACCTCTCACATCTACCTCTTGTGTCAATTTTCTTGACATCACTATCACCATCAGCCTATCTACTATCCCTACATCAGTATACTACAAGCCTACTGATACACATAGCTTCCTTCTGTATACCTCTTCCCATTCCCAGGCAAGTCGTGATTCTTTACCTTTCTCTCAACTCTTACGCCTTCGTCGCCTCTGTAGCGAGGACGACGATTGTCTCGATAGAGCTCACGAGATGCTTGATTTCTTCCGCCAGCGCCTATACCCGGAGAATGTGCTTACATCTGCCATGCACTGGGTTCAGCTAATTGCTCGCCAGGAAGCCCTTTCCCACATACATATAACCTGGAATTCTGACAGGGTTAAACTTATCTTAACTTACCACCCTCATAGTTCCCTGGTGAAAAAGGTCTTATTCCATCATCTCCTATTCTTCAGTCTGATCCTGAGACACGTTCAGTCTTCCAACACTATCCTTTGGTGGCGTACAGACGGGACAGAAGCCTCAAGGATTTGTTGATACACAGTCGCCTCAAGCCTAATATCCAGAGTCACTTTGGCACCATCCAGTGTGGCCGTCGGCGCTGTAATACATGTGCATATGTAATACAGACCCGCACTGTCTCTTTTCCAAAAGCTACGTATGTCATTCAAGACAGTTTCACG
The DNA here is from genome assembly GCA_020796225.1 of Arion vulgaris. NCBI lineage: Eukaryota > Metazoa > Mollusca > Gastropoda > Stylommatophora > Arionidae > Arion > Arion vulgaris. Next base: position 2,532,991 of record CM036757.1, read on the forward strand.
TGTGAGTCCCGCAATATCATCTATGCCATCACATGCAAACGATCCAACAAGGCCTATATTGGTGAAACCGGTAAGAGGCTCAGTGACCGATTCGCCCAACACTTACGCGATATTCGCCAATGCTCTGTTACTCCTGTGGTCACTCATTTCAATGATACTGGCCATTCAGGAGCTGACGATGTCCAGGTCACAGCTATCCGATCATGTTCTTCCGATGATCGCAGTCGATTCGCCCTGGAGAACCGTTTTATTTCATTCTATGGCACTTTGCGACCTCTTGGACTCAACGCATTACATTCCTATGCTGCTTCTTAGTACTGTCTTATCTCATGCCTTGTAATCTATATGTGTATTTGCTCCATATATGTGTTATTTATCCACTATATTGTTTATTGTTTCTCTTCTTTTCCACTTCCGGTTTGTGTTGCACTCATTTCGTTGTTCGTTTTTATTCCCAGATTTTCATTAGATAGGTTTATGTTTCCACATGTAATCGTCCATTTGTAGTGTTCCTCGAAATTGTCATTCTTGTTGTATTGTTTGCTTGATAAAGGCCTTTTGGTCGAAACGTTGCTGTTTATCGTCACTGTTTCTGTATTTTGTAAAACTATAGTACTTTGATTTTACGTGTTTAGCTATATTGCCAACAAGCAGGATTGATCCACTTGATCCTAACACGAACATGTTAGTATCTGCCAACAAGCAGATGATCCACTTGATCCTAACACGAACATGTTAGTACTGCCAACAAGCGCATGATCCAGTCTAGACATTGTATCACACAGTTGATCTGATCCTAACACTAACATTGAAGAATTGCTGGATTCAAATGCACAGCTGGGTTCTAGATTTGAGAAAATGCTTGGTGAATTGATAATTAGGCAAAACAAATCAATTTTTTCAAGTAACTCACATCCGAGAAAGGGCATACAGCTTTCTGATTAGCATTTACAAAGAGCAGACTTATCGTCTGCCAGAGAACATTGATATTTGGAAGAATATACGCTTGTTCTCAGTACAAAATACATTGACACATATTAAGAAACATATTATTCCCCTGCTAGAATTATTTCATTTTGATGAAGAAATAAAGTCATCAATTGAGATTCAATACAACAGCATACATTTGGTTAAATGGATTGATATAACAACTACTGAGAGATTTTGGTCTGATGTATTTAATTATAGAGATTCTTCGAGAGGTAACCTCTTCAAAGAAGTTGCAACTTTCGCCCCATGTTTATTAATGTTGCCAGATTCTAATATTGAAGTGGAACGGTCATGCAGCAGCATAAATATCGTGAAAAATAAAATCTGAAACAAAATACAGCTGCTCATGCTTTCAGCAATTCCTGCAGTAAAATATGGCTTCAAGAAGCATACTAAATGCAGCTGTCCATGCTTTCAGCACTTCCTGCAGTAAAATGGCTTCAGAGACATACTAAATGCAGCTGCTCATGTTTCAGCAATTCTGCAGTAAAATATGGCTTCAAGAGGCATACTAAATGCAGCTGCCATGCTTTCATCAATTCCTGCAGTAAAATATGGCTTCAGAGGCATACTAAATGCAGCTGTCCATGCTTTCAGCACTTCCTGCAGTAAAATATGGCTTCAAGAGACATACTAAATGCAGCTGCTCTTGCTTTCAGTACTTCCTGCAGTAAAATATGGCTTCAAGAGACATACTAAATGCAGCTGCTCATGCTTTCAGCACTTCCTGCAGTAAAATATGGCTTCAAGAGACATACTAAATGCAGCTGCTCTTGCTTTCAGCACTCCTGCAGTAAAATATGGCTTCAAGAGACATACTAAATGCAGCTGTTCTGCTTTCAGCACTTCCTGCAGTAAAATATGGCTTCAAGAGACATACTAAATGCAGCTGCTCATGCTTTCAGCAATTTCTGCAGTAAAATATGGCTTCAAGAGACATACTAAATGCAGCTGTTCATGCTTTCAGCACTTCCTGCAGTAAAATATGGCTTCAAGAGACATACTAAATGCAGCTGCCATGCTTTCAAAATTCCTGCAGTAAAATATGGCTTCAAGAGACATACTAAATGCAGCTGTCCATGCTTTCAGCACTTCCTGCAGTAAAATATGGCTTCAAGAGACATACTAAATGCAGCTGTTCTTGCTTTCAGCACATCCTGCAGTAAAATATGGCTTCAAGAGACATACTAAATGCAGCTGTTCATGCTTTCAGCACTTCCTGCAGTAAAATATGGCTTCAAGAGACATACTAAATGCAGCTGCTCTTGCTTTCAGCAATTCTTGCAGTAAATATGGCTTCAAGAGACATACTAAATGCAGCTGTTCATGCTTTCAGCACTTCCTGCAGTAAATATGGCTTCAAGAGACATACTAAATGCAGCTGCTCTTGCTTTCAGCAATTCTTGCAGTAAAATATGGCTTCAAGAGACATACTAAATGCAGCTGTTCATGCTTTCAGCACTTCCTGCAGTAAAATATGGCTTCAAGAGACATACTAAATGCAGCTGCTCTTGCTTTCAGCAATTCTTGCAGTAAAATATGGCTTCAAGAGACATACTAAATGCAGCTGTTCATGCTTTCAGCACTTCCTGCAGTAAAATATGGCTTCAAGAGACATACTAAATGCAGCTGTCTGCTTTCAGCACTTCCTGCAGTAAAATATGGCTTCAAGAGACATACTAAATGCAGCTGTTCTTGCTTTCAGCACATCCTGCAGTAAAATATGGCTTCAAGAGACATACTAAATGCAGCTGTTCATGCTTTCAGCGCTTCCTGCAGTAAAATATGGCTTCAAGAGACATACTAAATGCAGCTGCCCATGCTTTCAGAAATTCCTGCAGTAAAATATGGCTTCAAGAGACATACTAAATGCAGCTGTTCATGCTTTCAGCACTTCCTGCAGTAAAATATGGCTTCAAGAGACATACTAAATGCAGCTGTTCTTGCTTTCAGCACATCCTGCAGTAAAATATGGCTTCAAGAGACATATTAAATGCAGCTGTTCTTGCTTTCAGCATTCCTGCAGTAAATATGGCTTCAAGAGACATACTAAATGCAGCTGTTCATGCTTTCAGCAATTTCTGCAGTAAAATATGGCTTCAAGAGACATACTAAATGCAGCTGTCTCTTGCTTTCAGCACTTTGAGTAAAATATGGCTTCAAGAGACATACTAAATGCAGCTGCTCTTGCTTTCAGCAATTCTTGCAGTAAAATATGCTTCAAGAGACATACTAAATGCAGCTGTTCATGCTTTCAGCACTTCCTGCAGTAAAATATGGCTTCAAGAGACATACTAAATGCAGCTGCTCTTGCTTTCAGCAATTCTTGCAGTAAAATATGGCTTCAAGAGACATACTAAATGCAGCTGTTCATGCTTTCAGCACTTCTGCAGTAAAATATGCTTCAGAGACATACTAAATGCAGCTGCTCTTGCTTTCAGCACTTCCTGCAGTAAAATATGGCTTCAAGAGACATACTAAATGCAGCTGCATCTTCAGCAATCTGCAAATATGAATAGAGACATACTAAATGCAGCTGTTCATGCTTTCAGCAATTCCTGCAGTAAATATGGCTTCAAGAGACATACTAAATGCACTTTATGATATTAGCATTCCTGCAGAAATATGGCTCAAGAGACAACTAAATGATGCTGCATTCTGCTCAGCAATTCTTGCAGTAAAAATGGTCAGTGACTACTCAAATCATGAAAACTTTCGATGTATTCAACACTACTGTTAGTACAAATATTGCCATTCAAGAACATACAAATATTCAGCATTCCCTCTTTCAGCACTCTCCTCAGACCAAATTAGCTCAAAGACAACTAAATGACAGCCTGGTCTGTATAGAAGTAACAAGAGAGAATAGTCAGGCCAGAGACAATTAAGTACAAATGTTTGTGCTCTTTACAATAAACTTTGACTGTAAAATATTCAATGTAGTAACTATTATTCTTAATATTAGTGTTTAATTGTTTCGATTTCAGTAACAATGTTCATATTGAGACAAACTAAATTCCTGTTCATGGCTTTCTCATTCCATACAAGTAATATGTTGAGCATATAAATATATTGTAAGCAATGCTATTAAGGTTTTCGGATGGCAATAATTCGAAATATGTTACAATCTAGAAATCATCACTGACAATGCAGCTTTGTTAACTTTGGGATGGTCATCTTTTTGTCAAATACATGTTGTTATTATTTAGAATAGATTAAATGAATTTTATTGCTAAATACTTAGATCATCACAAAAATAAAGTAGTCAGTTATTGAATATATATCACAAAAAATAGCTGTTGATTTTGAACATGCCTGATCTGTAGGGTAGAGCGAATGAGGTCATAGAATAGACTAGAATGCAGTCATAGCTTCATACCTGCAGTAAAATATGGCTTCAAGAGACATACTAAATGCAGCTGCTCTTGCTTTCAAACAATTCTTGCAGTAAAATATGGCTTCAAGAGACATACTAAATGCAGCTGTTCATGCTTTCAGCACTTCCTGCAGTAAAATATGGCTTCAAGAGACATACTAAATGCAGCTGCTCTTGCTTTCAGCAATTCTTGCAGTAAAATATGGCTTCAAGAGACATACTAAATGCAGCTGTTCATGCTTTCAGCACTTCCTGCAGTAAAATATGGCTTCAAGAGACATACTAAATGCAGCTGTTCATGCTTTCAGCACTTCCTGCAGTAAAATATGGCTTCAAGAGACATACTAAATGCAGCTGCTCTTGCTTTCAGCAATTCTTGCAGTAAAATATGGCTTCAAGAGACATACTAAATGAGGCTGTTCATGCTTTCAGCACTTCCTGCAGTAAAATATGGCTTCAAGAGACATACTAAATGCAGCTGCTCTTGCTTTCAGCAATTCTTGCAGTAAAATATGGCTTCAAGAGACATACTAAATGCAGCTGTTCATGCTTTCAGCACTTCCTGCAGTAAAATATGGCTTCAAGAGACATACTAAATGCAGCTGCTCTTGCTTTCAGCAATTCTTGCAGTAAAATATGGCTTCAAGAGACATACTAAATGCAGCTGCCCATGCTTTCAGAAATTCTTGCAGTAAAATATGGCTTCAGAGACATGCTAAATAGCTGCTATGCTTTCAGCACTTCCTGCAGTAAAATAGTCAAAGACATAACAATGCTGCAACAACTTTGAATGAAATAAAGATGTCACCGGCAAAATTTGAACAATGGACTCATATGACGCAACCAAATCTTTAGAAGATGTGCATTCTGATTGCTCACAGGCCACAGAAGATGTGCATTCTGATTGCTCAAAGGTCACAGAAGATGTGCAGTCTGACTTCTCAAATTACGATGAAATACTCTTCGAGATGTAAGTAATAAAACACAATTGTTAGGTACAAATATTTTATGCCATTCTGTTAGAATATACGAAATATTTTCCAGCATTCCCCCTCCCCGTCTCCCCGACCAAATCTAGCATCAAAACCAGATTTACATTTGACAACCCTGGTCTGGATATAGAAGTAACAAGAGAGATAGGTCAAGGCCAGAGACAAAACGTACCAAATGTTTGTGTCTTGTAACAATAAACTTGAAAACTGTAAAACTCTTCAAATGTTGGTAACTATTATTTTAATATTGTTGTTAATTGTTTGTAGTTTCAGTAACAATGTTCATATTGGACAAAACGTAAATTCTTCTCCGTATGTAGAGACTGGTCGTTTCTCATTACAACATACAAGTATATCATTGATCATATAAATATAGTTGTTAGAGTCAATGGCGTAGTTAAAGGTTTTGGGATGTGACAAATAATTCGAAATATATTACAATCTTTAAGAAATCTATACAGCCCCTGACCGTTGTGCTTTTGTTGAACTTTGGGATGGTCAGTCTTGTTTTGTCAAATACATCCCGTTGTGTTATTTATTTCTGTAATAGATTAAAGATATTTTAATTGTAAATAACTTAGATCATCACAAAAATAAAGTAGTCGAGTTATTGAAATATATATATCAACAAAAAATAAGCTGTTGATTTTGAACAAAAATGCTGATTTTGTAGGGTAGGAGCGAATGAGAATCATAGATATAGACAAGAATGAGATCATAGTGATCAAATATAGTAGAAGATAGTAGTCTTTATAAAAGTACCTAATAGGTTGTGTTTCTCTATGAAAATCAGTAGAAGACCAGACCATTGCACAGGTCGGTCTTAGGGCTAAAGAAAAAGGTGAGGCTGAGTGTGATTTCATGAAAACGTTTAGTTTTTGATCGACTGCTAGTAGTATAGAGGAGTCTAGATCTAGATTGTATAACTATAGAGAGTCTAGTCTTGTATAACTATAGAGAGATTAGTCTTGTATAATTATAGAGAGTCTAGTCTTGTATAATTATAGATTAGTCTTGTATAACTATAGAGAGATTAGTCTTGTATAATTATAGAGAATCTAGTCTGTACAATCTATTGAAATTAGTCTAGTTGTCAAGGAGCACTGATAGCAAAGTCGATAGCAAGTTTCGCTAGTAACCATTTTTTTTAACCATGTGTGAGCTTAATTCTTGCGTTTGAGATCAACCTGGATCCAACAACTACTGCTATCTATTCACACTGCACGCGGCTATACTACTGGTTTTTCGATCCTTTACTTCAGATTTAAATTACAAGTACCTCAGAAGTCGGAGAAATGTTCGACTGAATAGCGAAGACACTAATGAGCAGAAAAACTGAAAAACTAGTCTTCACGCACAAATAAGTCAGATGTAACCATATTAGGCGCCTTTAATACACATGATTTCAGAGGGAGTGTACGTAAAACAATGACAAACTGTAGGAGAGAATGTATGAAGTCTTGTCATTTGCATACCTTTACTTCAGACTGTCTGCCTGTGATATGGAGAGTTTAACTAGGTACTAACTAATACCTTCAGACTGTCTATCTGTGATATGGAGAGTTTAACTAGGTACTAACTAATACCTTCAGACTGTCTGCCTGTGATATGGAGAGTTTAACTAGGTACTAACTAATACCTTCAGACTGTCTGCCTGTGATATGGAGAGTTTAACTAGGTACTAACTAATACCTTCAGACTGTCTGTCTGTGATATGAAGAGTTTAACTAGGTACTAACTAATACCTTCAGACTGTCTGTGATATGGAGAGTTTAACTAGGTACTAACTAATACCTTCAGACTGTCTGTCTGTGATATGGAGAGTTTAACTAGGTACTAACTAATACCTTCAGACTGTCTGCCTGTGATATGGAGAGTTTAACTAGGTGCAACCTAACTTCCAATAAACCTCTTCCCCAGACTTTTATCTGTCTGTGATATGGAGAGTTTAACTAGGTGCTAACTAATACCTTCAGACTGACTGCCTGTGATATGGAGAGTTTAACTAGGTGCTAACTAATACCTTCACTGTCTGACTGTGATATCGAGGGTTTAACTAGGTACTAACTAATACCTTCAGACTGTCTGCTTGTGATATGGAGAGTTTAACTACTTGCTAACTAATACCTTCAGACTGTCTGTCTGTGATATGGAGAGTTTAACTACTTCTTAACTAATACCTTCAGAATGTCTTCCTGTGATATGAAGAGTTTAACTAGTTGCTAACTAATAACTTCAGACTGTCTGCCTGTGATATGGATAGTTTGACTACTTGCTAACTTATACCTTCAGACTGTCTGCCTGTGATATGAAGAGTTTAACTAGTTGCTAACTAATACCTTCAGACTGTCTGCCTGTGATATGGAGAGTTTGACTACTTGCTAACTAATACCTTTAGAATGTTTGCCTGTGATTTGAAGAGTTTAACTACTTACTTCCTTTAACTCCTAATAGCACTTCAATAATCTTCTGTCTGCCTGTGATATGGAGAGTTTAACTACTTGCTCCCTAATACCTTCAGACTGTCTGTCTTTGAAATGGAGAGTTTAACTACTTGCTAACTAATACCTTCAGACTGTCTGTCTGTTATATGGAGAGTTTAACTACCGCTAACGTACATTCTCGTGGTGTCCGTTTAAACTAACACAGCTCTGGCAAAAGCGAGTCCCCAGCGTTATAAATGGGCCCCCAATGCATGGAGGGGTAAAATACCAGGTTATAGCTGAGTTAAGCTTGACAAAAACCCTTGGGGAGATGTGAACCCCCGATAGGTGAAGCGGATGCTGGGCCCACCGATGTATGGACAAGTCCCGATCCCCACCAGGGAGCCCACCCTGATTTTAAAAAAAGCGAAGAAGGAAACTCATAAAAACCTCTGATGCCAAGCAGGTAGTGTTGGGAAGAGCTAGGACATGGATCTGATGCCGAGGCATGTTTAAGAGGAAGAGCTAGAATGATCTGATGCCTGGCAGGTAGTGTTGGGAAGAGACAGGACATGGATCTGATGCCTGGCAGGTAGTGTTGGGAAGAGCTAGGACATGGATCTGATGCCTGGCAGATAGTGTTGGGAAGAGACAGGACATGGATCTGATGCCTGGCAGGTAGTGTTGGGAAGAGACAGGACATGGATCTGATGCCTAGCAGGTAGTGTTGGGAAGAGACAGGACATGGATCTGATGCCTGGCAGGTAGTGTTGGGAAGAGACAGGACATGGATCTGATGCCTTGCAGGTAGTGTTGGGAAGAGACAGGACATGGATCTGATGCCCGGCAGGTAGTGTTGGGAAGAGACAGGACATGGATCTGATGCCTAGCAGGTAGTGTTGGGAAGAGACAGGACATGGATCTGATGCCTGGCAGGTAGTGTTGGGAAGAGACAGGACATGGATCTGATGCCTAGCAGGTAGTGTTGGGAAGAGACAGGACATGGATCTGATGCCTGGCATGTAGTGTTGGGAAGAGACAGGACATGGATCTGATGCCTGTCAGGTAGTGTTGGGAAGAGACAGGACATGGACTCTGATGCCTGGCAGGTAGTGTTGGGAAGAGACAGGACATGGATCTGATGCCTGGCAGGTAGTGTTGGGAAGAGACAGGACATGGATCTGATGCCTAGCAGGTAGTGTTGGGAAGGGACAGGACATGGATAGGAAGACTCCACCTCTGATGCCTGGCAGGTAGTGTTGGGAAGAGACAGGACATGGATAGGAAGACTCCACCTCTGATGCCTAGCAGGTAGTGTTGGGAAGAGACAGGACATGGATAGGAAGACTCCACCTCTGATGCCTAGCAGGTAGTGTTGGGAAGAGACAGGACATGGATAGGAAGACTCCACCTCTGATGCCTAGCAGGTAGTGTTGGGAAGAGACAGGACATGGAAGAGACAAGACTCCATAACTTCCGCCACTGAAGACGGACATGTCAGCCAGAATGGTGTGGGCCCCAGAAATGAAAAAGACATCAACGCACAGTACGGTTAGTGAGTACGCTCATATATTTACTAAGATATGTGGTTGCTCCTGTAGATTGCTGCCAGGCTGGAGCAGCGCCATATCCCAAGTCTCGAAGGGATCCATCCCAAACTACTGACTGGCTCTGCGCATCGAAGAACCAGGATTAAGCAGAGTATTGCCACTGGTCAAAACAAGAACAGCACACTAAGGATCAGACAATGTAATGCATCATCACTCTAGTCAAAGACAACATCGAAGCCTCAGAAACCTTCAAAAGTACAGGTGAAGTCGAACACCTAGCAATCAAAATAGATGTCCTCCCAGAACCAATACATAAAACCAACTACTACTGCCCCAACAATAAGAAATTAGATCTTGAGAGCATACATACAGCTGAGAAGAATCAAATAATCCTAGACGACTTCATATGCCACTCCCCCAGCTGGGGATATGCTACTATGGATTCAAGAGGAGATGAATTAGAGGAATGGATGATGGAAAACCTACTCGTACTCATAAACAAACCTGACTCAGAGCCAACTTTCTACTCAAGACTATGGAGAACACATAGCATACCCGTTCTGGAAATATCCACAGAAGCAGAAGACATCCAGAGATGTACAGAAAGAGAGGAGATGAAACAACTAGGAGGAAGTGACCACAAACCAATTATTATTACTATAGGAAAGCTCAAGACACCAAACAATAGGACAAAAATACCTAGCTGGAACTATAAAAAGGCAAACTAGAACCAGTATAGAAATTTAACTGAAGGAAAACTGATAGAAACCCACCCAAAAAACGACATTAAGAAAAACATTACAACACTCACAAACATCATACTAAAAGCAGCACAAAATACAAATATCAATCACCAGAGGAAGAAGAAAACACTATGAAACCTTCTGGACCAACGACTTGCAACAATTATACGTAAAAGCAACAGCAACTCGAACAAAAATGGAACAAGACCCATCTGACACAAATGTCACAGAACACAATAAACACCAAGACATATAAGCAAAGGATAATCTCACATGCATAAGGAAAAGTTGGAAAATATAAAAAAACAGCAAACCCTAAATATGGAAAAAGACAGCACAGAACTATGGTATATTGTAAAAAGTCTAAATGAAGAAAATACCACCAGCCCTGCATGCACAGTCATAGAAGAAGGAGGGAAAACCTACACGGGCAAAATAGCTGCAAACATTCTTGCGTAGGGATTTGTCAAGGAAAGCAACATTCATATGCCCAAAACCAAAATCAGGGAAACCAATAAAGATCTTTTAAAATAAACAAACAACAGGCAGACAAACGGGACCTAATGAACAAACCTTTCTCCCTCAAAGAAATGGACAGCGCATAAAAATCTAAAGAAACAAAAAGGCACCAAGACAAGACGGGGTGACAAATGAAATGATAATACACCTAGAAAGGTATAGCAGACAACACCTCCTGGACCTGATGAAGCAATCTTGGATGCAGGTGTATATCTAAAGGAATGAAAGAAGGTGAAAATAATCCTATAGCAAAAAAAAAGCAATTCCAAGGAAAACAAAGCAAGCTACCGTCCCATAATCCTGCTCAGCTGCCTTGGGAAAACAAAGCAAGCTACCGTCCCATAATCCTGCTCAGCTGCCTTGGGAAAACAAAGCAAGCTACCGTCCCATAATCCTGCTCAGCTGCCTTGGGAAAACAAAGCAAGCTACCGTCCCATAATCCTGCTCAGCTGCCTTGGGAAAACAAAGCAAGCTACCGTCCCATAATCCTGCTCAGCTGCCTTGGGAAAACAAAGCAAGCTACCGTCCCATAATCCTGCTCAGCTGCCTTGGGAAAACAAAGCAAGCTACCGTCCCATAATCCTGCTCAGCTGCCTTGGGAAAACAAAGCAAGCTACCGTCCCATAATCCTGCTCAGCTGCCTTGGGAAAACAAAGCAAGCTACCGTCCCATAATCCTGCTCAGCTGCCTTGGGAAAACAAAGCAAGCTACCGTCCCATAATCCTGCTCAGCTGCCTTGGGAAAACAAAGCAAGCTACCGTCCCATAATCCTGCTCAGTTGTCTTGGGAAAACAAAGCAAGCTACCGTCCCATAATCCTGCTCAGCTGCCTTGGGAAAACAAAGCAAGCTACCGTCCCATAATCCTGCTCAGCTGCCTTGGGAAAACAAAGCAAGCTACCGTCCCATAATCCTGCTCAGCTGCCTTGGGAAAACAAAGCAAGCTACCGTCCCATAATCCTGCTCAGCTGCCTTGGGAAAACAAAGCAAGCTACCGTCCCATAATCCTGCTCAGCTGCCTTGGGAAAACAAAGCAAGCTACCGTCCCATAATCCTGCTCAGTTGTCTTGGGAAAACAAAGCAAGCTACCGTCCCATAATCCTGCTCAGCTGCCTTGGGAAAACAAAGCAAGCTACCGTCCCATAATCCTGCTCAGTTGTCTTGGGAAAACCTTTGGGAAAACCTTGGGAAAACCTTGGGAAAACCTTGGTAAAACAATGGAAAGGCCTGTAAACAACAAGCTGCTTACCTTTCTTGAGGAAAAGTAAATACTAGATAACTGCCAATCAGGCTTCAGAAAACACAGAAGCACAGACGACCATACCACATATCTTGCCCAAGAAATAGAAGATGCCTTCCAGAATAAACACAAGCTTCTGACCACCTACTTCGACCTGACTAAAACCTTCGACATAGTCTGGAAGCACAGATGACCAAACCACCTATCTTGCCCAAGAAATTCAAGATGCCCTCCAGAATAAACACAAGCTGCTGGTCACCCTCTTCGACCTGACTAAAGTCTTCGACAACGTCTGGAAGCACAGACAACCAAACTATCTATCTTGCCCAAGATATTGAAGATGCCTTCCAGAATAAACACAAGTTACTGGCTACCTTCTTCGACTTGACTAAAGCATTCGACAAAGTCTGGAAAAAAGGACTCTTGTTAAACCTAGCACAAAGCGGGATCAAAGGTCACATGTACATATGGATCAGAGATTTCCATCAGAAAAATAAACAGAGAACAGCACACAACAATCTTTCGCCTAAGAACAGGTCCCTGCAGGCTCAGCCCCCACATGCACAGACTAAAGCCTGCTCAGACTGCACAGTATGCATGCCAGACAGAAATACAGACTCCAGAGCACATCCTGCAGTCGTGTACATTGTACACACATCAACGAAACGAAACATGGTTTCTTGAACGAAGCTTACAGGGCAAGCTATGGGGAACTCTTGAAGAACTCCAACAAACATGTAGCTTCATAGAGATAACCCATTTCATGGTTTAGACGAGCATACGAAACCCAACGCATAGGAAAAGAAGAAGGACATGATTATGGAAAATTTGTGAAAAATTTTAGCAGAACTGACCAAGTCATTATATTTTGTCAACGTATCTCACACTGCAGACTAAACGGACACATAAACCATATAATAAGCAAACAATAAAAGCTCTCTGCCTGTGTCAACAAGTAGATACAGACACCGGAGCATGTCATGCAAGACTTTCATCTCCTTAATATCGAAATAGGGGGAAGACTGGAGTAAAACTTGGTAAATAGTGAAATCGTCACTGTTTCTGTATTTGGTAAAACTATAGTACTTTGTTTGTACGTGCATCTCCTAAATGATCATTTCTTCTCAGAGTCTGCCCAACATGTCTCCATCTTCTATTTCTTATAACAGTTGTTTCTAGTAACTGACCAGACATTTCTCTCATGGTATCACTTCTTATTAATTCCTCCTATTTTATGTTCATTATTTTTTCTAGACATTTATTTTCAAATGGATTCAACTTACTTTCTGTTTCTTTATGCATCGATTAATGAAATCTGTTATGATTGAAAAGAGAAACATTGGAATTAAAAATTGATCATTAAAAACAAACGATATAACTTGATGTTGTATATTTGATTTGTACGAGTTTAAAATCTGATGGTGCTTTGTCAATTAGTAACATAATTTATTGTTTAATGTAACTTGTGCAGTTCAAACAGCTTCCCAAATAGGTAAACTCCTCTGTTATTTTTACCATTGTGAATTCCAGCGTCATTTATCTTCACTACCTACCATAGATATCTTAATTATATATGACTTTTCATAACATACTAGACAGTTCAACTTTTGATGCAAAGAATGATAAGTTGTTAGGTTTCATTTGCCTACATTGGTTTTATTAAATTTAAATGCAATATCATCTAGAAAATAGAAATCTTTTAGTTGTGTAGCAGGGTGGCAGGGGCGAGAATTAAGTCCCCTTGGTTTTATGGGGAACAAAATCGAAATCGGACAATCACCTGATCAAAAGTAGTGTCCCTTACACGACGGATGTAGAAATCAGGCTGACCATTGGTCAATACAAATCCTGATGAAAGTGATAAAAGACGCGACACGGCAGTTCACGGACAGAGACCCCAAGAAGCCAGCAAGTAGGGATCTGTCGTCATATCGGGTGGAACAAGGTAGATAGTTCCACGTGGACCCAGTAAGAAAGTCTATACAGGTAATAGAGTAGATAATAATTTCGAGTGTTAATTTTTGTGCCACGTGCTGATCAGAAAGCAAGTGATGATAGATGTGACAACCAGTTTATAATAAATTCCAGCGCATTCTCATTTACCATCTGCGAGCAGAAGCAGTTGACGATAGATATATCAGCCAGTATAATAAATTCCAGTGTATTCCCATTTACCACATGCCGATCAGAAGGAAATTTAGGATAACCAAGACAGCCAGTTTATAATATACTCCAGCGTATATTATACGAGCCACGAGCTGATCAGAAGGAAATTTATGATAACCAAGACAGCCAGATTGATCTATCCCAGCGGTTACCAAGTTAACCACGTGCAGGACAGAGGATCCAGTCATCGTGATAGAACTTTCTCGTCGGCCAGACGCTAGTCAGAGACGGTTTAGCAGTGAATAGATTTAGTTAGGAGTGTTTTTATTTATATCATTTTATTTCAGGGTCATTTAATTTAGGATTTCAGTAAATTGTTTTATGTATGAATTTGTGATTATTCGTAGAATTACAGTTTTAATAAAAGTTGAGGATCATATTGACTGATTCTCTCATAGATAACTATTCAAGAGTCACGTGTTATTTAAGTTAGTATATTGTGTGTTTAGACATCACTCAAGGATTATAGGCACAGGCAATAAAATTTTATATATTAGCCAGGGCATGAAAAGCCTACGGTTACAGTTGTCCATTTTCTAAATATCTACCGCATTTTTGTAAAAAAAATGTTGCAATAGCGAAACTAGTATCGAATGGTTAGGAAAAAGACAGCTGGAAAATTTGAATTTTCAAACAAATCGATAGCATTTTTGCCCTTGCAACATTTTTTAATCACCCAGCCATGCTCGCTTCAACCAATGGGAAAGTTAAAATAAAAACTTGCTTTCTTCCAGTTATAAACATAAACCAGTTGCTTTGAGCATGGTCAGCTCGTACTGTACACTGACCCATCACATACGCCTTGGCATCAATTATTGGTGGTGATTTAGCTAGTGTAATGCGCATGTTCCTATTCCTTTCTCATCATTGGCTTGTAACCGTCAGCTCGGAGTTAAATACACTTTATTGTTTGTGTGATAGTGCAGACATTACACATATATACACACAGACATACATGCACTAACATATATACACACACACCTACATATAGACATGTACCCACTCTCTCACACATAAACCCTCCCACATAAACATACTCTCTAAAACGATGGAAAATATGAAAATCATTACTCAGAAAAATGGAAACACACACAACGCTAGCACAGACACACACAAACAAACACATATACAAACACACACACACAAATACATACACACACACACGCAAGCAAGAATACACAGTCACATATTTACAAACAAATAAACACACACACACGCCAGCAAGAATACACAGTCACATATTTACAAACAAAAAAACACACACGCCAGCAAGAATACACAGTCACATATTTACAAACAAATAAACACACACACGCAAGCAAGAATACACAGTCACATATTTACAAACAAATACACACACACACAAGCAAGAATACACAGTCACATATTTACAACAAATAAACACACACACGCCAGCAAGAATACACAGTCACATATTTACAAACAAATACACACACGCCAGCAAGAATACACAGTCACATATTTACAAACAAAAAAAAACACACACACACGCCAGCAAAAATACACAGTCACATATTTACAAACAAATAAACACACACACGCAAGCAAGAATACAGTCACATATTTACAAACACATACACACACACACGCAAGCAAGAATACACAGTCACATATTTACAAAAAATAACACACACACACGACAGCAAGAATACACAGTCACATATTTACAAACAAATACAACACACACAAGCAAGAATACAGTCACATATTTACAAACAAAAATCAAACACACACACAAATACACACACACACGCAAGCAAGAATACACAGTCACATATTTACAAACAAATAAACACACAAAACCAGCAGAATACAAGTCACATATTCAAACAAATACAACACAACGCCAGCAAGAATACACAGTCACATATTTACAAACAAATAAACACACACACGCCAGCAAGAATACACAGTCACATATTTACAAACAAATACACACACACACACGCCAGCAAGAATACACAGTCACATATTTACAAACAAATACACACACACGCCAGCAAGAATACACAGTCACATATTTACAAACAAATACAACACACACGCCAGCAAGAATACACAGTCACATATTTACAAACAAATACACACACACACGCCAGCAAGAATACACAGTCATAATTTACAAACAAATACAACACACACACGCCAGCAAGAATACACAGTCACATATTTACAAACAAATACACACACACACGCCAGCAAGAATACAGTCACATATTTACAAACAAATACACACACACGCCAGCAAGAATACACAGTCACATATTTACAAACAAATACATACACACACATGCCAGCAAGAATACACAGTCACATATTTACAAACAAATACATACACACACACGTAAGCAAGAATACACACAGTCACATATTTACAAACAAATACACACACAAGTAAGCAAGAATACACACAGTCACATATTTACAAACAAATAACACACACACAAGTAAGCAAGAATAACACAGTCACATATTTACAAACAAATAAACACACACACACAAGTAAGCAAGAATACAACAGTCACATATTATACAAACAAATCATATGGCGGCTCGTGATCATTTTTCTTGGTCGGGCTTGAAAAATTTCGACAAATTTTGATTTTGGAGTATTGTTATTTGTCTGTTCCGGGAAGTTATTACCCTTCCCATTTCTCTCTCTCTTCTCTCGCGCACGGGCACGATCACCGTTTATACTGATGTACCAGATTTCCCCATAAATTCTGCTTTCATGTGGAGATCTGATTCATACAGCCTTAACATGGGTGTGCTTCGTTACATCTTTAGCGCCATTTGAAGCTCTCGTGCTTATCTTTCGACGATGTGTTCGGTTTTAGCCACCATTTACTGGGTTCGCTTTGCGTTAGCCTCAAGCTGTCCCAGCCGATCTGCAAGGCAGCAGGTTGCTATTTTCTTTTAGGGTAGCTACCCTTAGATAATCTTCCCCACCGGGTTGTTGAGCGTCATCTGCCCAGTTTACCAGTCTTTTATGGACTACTTGGTTTGCCTGCCGTCCAGTTTTGTGTACGGTTTGCTCCGCTTAGCTTTGATTGTCCCCAGTTGAGCTACAAGGCAGTAGTAGTTATCTGCGAGGGGAAACTCGGTTATTGCTCTCTGGGTGGAGACCCCATCATTGAGGCTCGCCCCCGTTTTGTGCAACTTGCGTTTCTTTTTGGTACCCATTTGCCCATTTCTGCTTGTGCACTCGTCCTCCGACTGGACCCGCCCCTTTTCTTTCCGTCACTTGTGCTCACATTGTTCTACTCGTACTAGGGACACCTTACCCATTTATATCTCACTGTGCGCAGCTATCACCATTCGGTAGGAATGTTTGCACTGGATTCAAGCCTCTGTTGGACAGTCCAGTTTTCTGCATAATTAGGTGGTCCACTCACCCTACGTTTGCCACGCCTTTTCGTCGCTCCATCATCAGCACCGTGCATGTCTGCCCCCACGATGGGCTCCCCTGTGTGTCGTTCGTATGTGTGCTAGATCTACTTTGTTGCCTGCTCACCGTGTTTATCAGTTTTCTCACCGTGCTCATATTTACTATGCATCGAGACTGTCATGACACGCAACTCAATTCAAGCCCACACCTCAGGGCTCCGAGTTTCGTCCCATGTGGGCCTAGTCTATTCTCTGAATGAACCCAGTCCCATGTGGGCCTAGTCTATTCTCTGAATGAACCCAGTCCCATGTGGGCCTAGTCTATTCTCTGAATGAACCCATCATCCCTTTATGTTTATTTGTTCAGCTTTTCCCATCGACCGGGAGAGATGTGCATTAATAGTCACTCAGTGATTCTGCTCGTCTGTGTTGCAAACGGATCTCATCCAACGTAACTGCGTCTGCATCACTACTTATCCCAGAGTAGCTCTCCGTAGATCCATATCCCACCGTTGTTTGTTTCCAGGGTCACGACGCGGAGGTGGGGTAGGATCTTGGTTAGTGCCAGCTCACTAATCCTGGCGCGACGTTGTCACTATGCTCCTTAGACCCCATTACCCCTTTCAGGAAAAGAACAAACACATACATACTCTCTCTCTCACATACATACTCTCTCTCACATACATACTTTCTCTCTCACATACATACTTTCTCTCTCACGTACATACTTTCCCTCTCACATACATACTTTCTCTCTCACGTACATACTTTCTCTCTCACGTACATACTTTCTCTCTCACATACATACTTTCTCTCTCTTACATACATACTCTCTCTCACATACATACTTTCTCTCTCACATACATACTTTCTCTCACGTACATACTTTCTCTCTCACTACATGACTTCTCTCTTCACATACATACTTTCTCTCTACATACATACTCTCCTACCCTACCACTTTCTTTCCACATACATACTTTTTCCACTACATCACTTTCCTTCTCCTACCATACTTTCTCATCACGTACATACTTTCTCTCTCACTACATACTCTCTCTCACATACATACTTTCTCTCTCACATACATACTTTCTCTCTCACATACATACTCTCTCTCACATACATACTTCTCTCTCACATACATACTTTCTCTCTCACTACATACTTTCTCTCACATACATACTTTCTCTCTCTACATTACATACTTCTCTCTCACATACATACTTTCTCTCTCACATACATACTTCTCTCTCACATACATACTTCTCTCTCTTCACATACATACTCTCTCTCTCACATACATACTTTCTCTCTCACATACATACTTTTTCTCTCACATACATACTTTCTCTCACATACATACTTTCTCTCTCACATACATACTTTCTCTCACATACATACTCTCTCTCACATACATACTTTCTCTCTCACATACATACTTCTCTCACATACATACTTTCTCTCTCACATACTCTCCACATACTTTCTCTCACATACATACTTTCTCTCTCACATACATACTCTCTCACATACATACTTTCTCTCTCACATACATACTTCTCTCTCACATACATACCTTCTTCTCTCACATACATACTTTCTCTCTCACATACATACTTTCTCTCTCACATACATACTTTCTCTCTCACATACATACTTTCTCTCTCACATACATACGTTCTTTCTCCCATACATACTTTCTCTCTCACATACATACTTTCTCTCTACATACTTCTTACTTACATACTTCTCTCTACATACACTTCTCACATACATACTTTCTCTCTCACATACATACTTTCTCTCACATACATACTTTCTCTCTCACATACATACTTTCTCTCTCACATACATACTTCTCTCTACATACATACTTTCTCTCTCACATACATACTTTCTCTCACATACATACTTCCTACATACATCTTTCTCTCACATACATACTTTCTCTCACATACATACTCTCTCTCACATACATACTCTCTCACTACATCTTCTCTCACATACATACTTTCTCTCACATACATACTTCTCTCTCACTACATACTTTCTCTCTCACATACATACTTTCTCTCACATACATACTTTCTCTCTCACATACATACTTTCTCTCTACATACATACTTTCTCTCTCACATACATACTTTCCTCTACATACTTTCTCTCTCACATACATACTTTCTCTCTTACATACATACTTTCTCTCTCACATACATACTTTCTCTCTCACATACATACTTCTCTCTCACATACATACTTTCTCTCTCTACTCTCACATACATACTCTCTCACTACATACTTCTCTCACATACATACTTCTCTCCTCACCATACATACTTTCTCTTTCTCACATACATACTTTCTCTCTCACATACATACTTTCTCTCTCACATACATACTTTCTCTCTCACATACATACTTTCTCTCTCAGAGACATACTTTCTCTCTCACTACATACTTTCTCTTCTAGAGACATACTTTCTCTCTCACATACATACTTTCTCTCTCAGAGACATACTTTCTCTTATATACGTACCTCTTTATTATTACGGCATAGTTGCGTCTTATTCCATGGTTCGTTACCAGCACAGCGATAAGTTTTAGTACAGCACTCACTAATAGATGGAGTGCAAGACGCCATGTCTTGGACGCAATTCTTATTGTTTCCATTACTATTCTATCAAGAAAGAGAAATTGATACCACAGGTTCTAGTGACAAGTGGACAGTACATTTATGGTATATATCTTGTACTTCTGTCATGTGAGCAAAGTTCATGAAATGACAAGCCACTTGATGATGATGATGATATAACAGACAATAAAATATCTCTAGAAAGTAAAATGTAGGTCAAATTATGCAATTTTTTTGGACAAGCTAAATTGATGCAGAGATTGAATTTTGGATACAATCATTCTATGATCTGTCTAATACTCTATACTCTCCACATAGTTTTAGTAACTCTGCTATCCCGTCTGTCACATTTTCTTGTGATAATGTAATCAATGAAGCGTAGATGCTTCCAACGAGCATTTATTCTTGATATTTTGTTTCGATGAGTTAGACGAAACAAGGAATTTGTGGTTGTTAGGTCGCGGGTGACAAGTAATCAGAAAAATAAAAACTGATTAACATTGCATTTTCACACGCCATGAACTCCTAATATTCCATCCTAGAACCGGTAGTCGGTTTCTATTATAGTATTAATGTCCCCGAGAATGATACGATTATATGACCTTGGGGACGTTGAGATAACTGAGCCAAGGTATTGGTAGAACCAGCGCCGGATTAGCCTAGTAGCTGAAGTAGCAAATGCTACGGGCCCCGCGCTTCGAGGAGGCCCCGCGCAGCTGTGACAAGCTAAGCTGTCACTAGTAATAAGCATGGAACCAAGGTTGGGAGGTGGGTAATAATATCCCCCTTTCATTCTTTTCTTATTTAGGTTAGGGCCAAGATCATGTTTACACAATTTCGGACTTAGCTAGGTACGGGCGGTCACATTGAGCTCACTAACAACGTTACAGTTTTTATTTTTTGTGTAGGAGTGTCCCCTTTTTTCACACGCTTCTAATAAAAGAAAACTTGAAAGCTTGAACAAAAGGACAATTAAATTTTACTCATAACCCAGTTTCTGTTTCTTCAGCATTTTTTGCGCGCGAAACTTAGTTTAAAATAAATGCAAGTGGTCGGCTTACGAGAGAAGGATTTGACGACTGGAAAAACGCAAATAATTTGTTTGAAAAGACATGAAGAAAGCACCTCCCATAGACAAGCGATAATTTCGCTGTTTGTTTGCAAAACGAATGATGCGGGTGTCGAATCTTAACTTAAGCCAAATTGAGACCGAACAAACATATTGGCGGACAATTTTAGAGCGAATTACTTTAGTTATCCAAATTTTAGCAGAACGAGATTTTGCATTTCGGGGTAGTGATGAAACTATTGGTTCACCTAATAATAACCATTATTTAGGTTTGTTAGAATTAATAGCCAAATTTGACATTTTTCTGGCTCAGCATATAAATACTTATGCAAATAAAGGAAAGGGACATACACCATACTTATCAAAAACAACATATGAGGAATTTATCCATCTAACTGCATCAAGCTTACTGGATCATATAAGTTGCGAAATTAAGAAATGCAAGTACTATTCCGTATCACTTGACTCAGACATTTCGCATGTGGACCAACTTACTCTAACAGTGCCCTATGTGTTACCAGCTGGATCAACTCACTCTAATAGTGCGCTATGTGTTACCATCTGGATCAACTCACTCTAATAGTGCGCTATGTGTTACCATCTGGATCAACTCACTCTAATAGTGCGCTATGTGTTACCATCTGGATCAACTCACTCTAATAGTGCCATCTGATCCTCACCATCTTGAATCTCAACTCACTCTAATAGTGCGCTATGTCTTACCATCTGGATCAACTCACTCTAATAGTGCGTCCTGTAGTGTGCTTACCATCTGGACCAACTCACTCTAATAGTCGCTATGTCTTACCATCTGGACCAGTGGAAGGTATGAGTTCTTGGATATGGAAGGTCATACTGCTGAAAACTCGCCCAAAGTTTACTTGATTTTTAAAAGAAAAATGTTATTGATATCAAAGACTGTCGTGGTCAAAGCTATGACAATGCCAGCAACATGAGTGGGAAATACAACGGCTTACAAGCTTGCATTAAGGAGATAAATAAGTACACAGAATACATTTCCTGCTTTGTACATTCACTGAATTTGGTTGCTAAGTGTGCTGCAGAATGTTGTATAGATGCATCCATTTTTTCGATTTTGTTGAAAGCCTCTATACATTCTTTTCCGCTTCTACCTATCGATGCGGCATTCTTACAAAAGTACTGGAAGATACAGGCTCAAAACTTCCGACATTGTTGACACTGTCGGACACCAGGTGGTCTGCCCGAGCTGATGCGACAAGGCACTTTATGTGGTTTTACCACTATCAAACAAGTTTTGGATGACATCTCAAATTACATGATCAAAAGGTAGAGTGTCGTACTCAGGTATATTGGCTAGTTTCGGGGATGAGTAAGTTGGAAACAGGAATATTGACCATTTTATGGAACGGAATACTAAAACGCTTGCAAGTGTCTAGCGCTTCATTACAGTCACCTGATCAAGACCTTAACACGGGATATGGCATTTATAAATCGTTACACGTGTACGTTCAAGCAATGCGGCCTACATTTTCAGATATTGTGGCCAAAGCCAAAAGCCTGAAGGACAAGAATATCAGCAACAAACTTCAAGACGACGCAAGCGAAATACTAAGTACGACGATTTCAGCGACTCTACTACGCTCGACGAAGTTGTAGAAAATCAAACACCCAAACAAAATGTGAAAATCAGATGTTTTTTGTCATAATTGATAATGTACTCTCTGCCTTAGCTAAACGCATAGGAGCGTACCATAGAGTAATTATTGTATTTGGAATACTTCGGCAGTTAAAATATCTTACAGCAGAAGAGATCTTGAAAAGAACTCCAAATATTGTCAGCTCTTATCAAGAAGATTTGGAAGAAAGTATAGACGACGAACTTGTGCATTTCGTTGAACTTCTTAAAAACTAATGTAGCTGCTGCAATTAGCAACGAAAAGCATGGGGCTCTTGAACTGCAATTTTATAAACTTATAATGGAAAATTCATTAGAGTCGTGTTTATCAAATGTAGAAATAGTCTTACGAATTTACTTGTCTTTATTGATTACTAACTGCAGCGTAGAACGTTCTTTTTCAACATTAAAGCGTACAAAAAGTGAGTTAAGGAACATGATGGGACACGATCGTCTAAAAAGTTATGAAAGTTGTGCTTTATTATTTACTATCATACAAAACCTAGGGCCCCCAGGCTAAAATTTGCTACAGGCCCCGCGCTGGCCTAATCCGGCACTGGGTAGAACCCATACTTGATTTCTCTAGTATTGGTCATTGTTTGTAGCTCGAACATTCGTCCGTTATTGTTCTTAGTTTGTATATCCACCTGCTTTTTAAAATTGTCCCTATCACCTGTAGATCTATACCAGAGCTGTCCAGCGGCATGGCTCTCGTATTATGTTTTTCTGACGCCCAAGTCTGCTTTTTCTGACTGCTCCAAAGAGATCTCAAAAAGATTGGCAATAGCAATCAAGAAGTTAAACACAATGAAGAACATGTGGCAAAACACCAGCGAAATACTAAAATTAAAAATATTGAGAGCATGCATTTTCCCAGTGGCTACTTATGGCTGAGAATCATGGACTATTACACAAAATTAAGAACGAAAATCCAGTCCTTCGAAACTAAATGCTACAGAAAGATCCTACGAATACCATGGACAGAAAAAGAAAGAATACTGATGTCCTGAAAGAACTAAATGTTTAAGAGAATTGACTGATAAACAACATACTATACAGAAAAATTACATACTTTGGTCACATCAAGCGTCACGATGACCTGGAAGAACAATACTAGGGCGGTCCAGGACGTAGACAGACCAAGAAGAAATGGCTTCACAATCTAAAGAAACCATGAATATGATCATGACGAAGGGTGAATGGCTAGAAACAGGTGAATTTCAGATGTGCTGCAAAGAGCAACGTCCTATAAAGGATACAACTTGACATGATGATGATGAAGAACCAAGTTAGTCCCCTGAGCAGACGTTAATAAAACTATAAGAGAGAAACATTTAATCTATCTGTCATATCATGATTTAAACTTGAACAGAAACATATCGCTTAGAACTTTGCCATATATTTAATCTATCTGTAACTGATTTAAACTATACAGCATTATTTAATCTATCTGTCATATCATGATTTAAACTTGAACATATCCCAACCAATTATTTAATCTATCTGTCATATCATGATTTAAACTTGAACATATCCCAACCAATTATTTAATATATCTGTCATATCATGATTTAAACTTGAACATATCCCAGACCATTATTTAATCTATCTGTCATATCATGATTTAAACTTGAACATATCCCAGACCATTATTTAATCTATCTGTCATATCATGATTTAAACTTGAACATATCCCAACCAATTATTTAATCTATCTGTCATATCATGATTTAAACTTGAACATATCCAAGCCAATTATTTAATCTATCTGTCATATCATGATTTAAACTTGAACATATCCCAACCAATTATTTAATCTATCTGTCATATCATGATTTAAACTTGAAGGAGTAGTGCATTGAGTTTCCGTTTAGAGTAAGAGATCAGGGAAGATTGCAGTAAATCTATGTAGCAATGACAAAACTATGTAGCAATGACAAAACTATGTAGCAATGACAAAACTATGTAGCAATGACAAAACTATGTAGCAATGACAAAACTATGTAGCAATGACAAACACGTCAAAACAAATTATTTTGAACAACACAAAAATAAAAAAAAAATACACAGCAACGTTTCGATCAAAAGGCCTTTATAAAGCAAAAGATACAACAGAAGTGAATACATTTTTGGGCCGTTAAAGATTTATTGTCTCATTCTATATCTTGTGTGCTGTGTAAGATTAAAATATATCCTATGCTTCATAAAGGCATGTTGGTCGAAACGTTGCTGTATTATAGTTTTTGTAAACATACAGTACTTTGTTGCGGGTTTATTTTTGTTTAGAGTAGAAAAAGTGTGTTATTTATAATCGATCTTATTTATTATTTGAATTTGATTATATAACTTGATCTGTGCTAGCTGTGAGATGAGTGCAACATTTAATATTATAAATTGATCTGTGCTAGCTGTGAGATGAGTGCAACATTTGATATTATAACTTGATCTGTGCTAGCTGTGAGATGAGTGCAACATTTGATATTATAACTTGATCTGTGCTACCTGTGAGATGAGTGTAACATTTGATATTATAACTTGATCTGTGCTAGCTGTGAGATGAGTGCAACATTTAATATTATAAATTGATCTGTGCTAGCGAGATAGCTTGATATATAATTGATCTATGCACTGAGATGATACATTTGATATTATAACTTGATCTTTGCTAGCTGTGAGATGAGTGCAACATTTGATATTATAACTTGATCTATGCTAGCTGTGAGATGAGTGCAACATTTGATATTATAACTTGATCTATGCTAGCTGTGAGAGGAGTGCAACATTTGTTATTATAACTTGATCTGTGCTAGCCGCGAGATGGGTGCAACATTTGATATTATAACTTGATCTGTGCTAGCTGTGAGATGGGTGCACCATTTGATATTATAACTCGATCTGTGTTAACTGTGAGATGAGTTTAACATTTGATAATGTAACTTGATCTGTGTTGAGCGGTGTTGTCCCCATGCGTCTTTGACCCCGGATGATCACTGCTGAAGACCTAGGCTTCCAGGGGGCCATGAGGCACATGTAAGTAAAATGTACTAGAGTTATATAATACTCGTTCTTCTTTGGAATCGGTGAAATAATGATTAAGTAACGATTATTACTAAATAACAAGTAGATAAATGCACCGCTCAGTTCAGAGAGAGAATATAACTGTGCCCCTAGATGTATGTACTTCACAGTTACGTTGGTGAATGTAAAGTTCAATGTAGGTGTGACATTTTCTGTCACAATTCTCCCGTCTAAGGGATGAAGCTAGTGTCTTGAGATTGGATTGCATCCTGTAGTAAAAACTCTTTTCCTCTAATTGTTGGATCAGACTGTTCTCAGAATGCTTCAGTCTACTCCGCATCTAATGTCACCAGGTGCATCTGTCTTTGACAACTGTTTCTTATGTGCATGTGTCTATGTCAAGATGTTTCACAAGATGACATCAACGTAACACAATCTTGACAGATAAAGATAAATGGACAAATGATAATGTTCAGAAAGTTGACAGTCTTATCAATAAATACAATGTATGGTTATTAGATCAAGTGACACAAGCTTACAACATTGATGAAGTAGTAACAACAAACAACAACAACAACAAGCTGAGGTGATGAACTAATTTGAAATTATTGTTGTAATATAAATAGTTGGTCAGCAACAACAACTACAGTGTAATATTTTATGTGAATGGAGAAGTAAAAAAATATTATTTAAATACAAATCTAATTACATACCGAAGAACATGTATATGATTCTTCCATCATCAAATTAAGCCCAACGATGAAAAGCAATATTTGACAGACAAACGTTCCGGTCATGTTGCTTCTGAGTGTTCTCAAATGTAACTTTCAAACAATAATAGATATCTGTTTGTGTAAGACAGAAAACGTGGATACCAAAGTCAACAATCACAAAATAACATTTTACAATCAACAATGTTACAAGTCTTCAATTACGTTCTCCCATGTCTCTTTGTTCTTTCAATTTGTGTCATTTTTTGTAATTTCTCATTGCAAACAATCAATTAGTTTCTGATGTTCTTTGCAACTGTTGAACACGAACATGGGGTCAAAGGCGTAGTCATAGGGACAACGTCGCGTTAGGTTTAGTGAGCTGGCACTAATCAAGATCCTACCCCACCTCCACGTGGTGACCTAGAAACAGACACCGTATCTTGTATAGCTTAGCGGGTAGGGATCGAGAGAGAATTACTCCTGTATAAGTAGTGGTGCAAGAGCAGTTAAGCTATATGAGATCTACTCGCAGCACAGACGAGCAGAATCCCAGAGTAACTGTTTCTGCACATCTCTCCGGCTGATGTGAAAAGCTGAATAAATAAAAAGTGAATCGTAACAATTAACAAGGTACGAGTCGTCAAGAGGCATGTCCCATTTGAAAGAAAAGTCACACCAGATTTGCCAGTTCTCGGCAAGAATCGTTCTGAAAGATGTGTCTTGACGACACCAGGGAAGATTGCAATAAACTTCGTATCAAAGGCCAAGCGCATATACATCTTTTGGGTAAGGATGGCCGAGCGCAATTCTTAAAATTGCGTTCAATTGCCTAACAAAACTGACCAATCCCCCGGGACAACTGGGCAAGGTACTGTTGCTTTAACACCTAACATTCCCGGAAGCACTAGGGTGGGTGATGTTGGAGAGCGCAAAATTTTCAGTTGCGTTACTAGCGCCTAATGAAACGACCCTCTGGATTATTTGTGCGCATCCCCAGTCCAGTTTTTCCCGTGGTCAGGGCAAATGCAGAGTACAAACTGAAATTGTAAAGTGCGACACCTTTCTCAACAAGGTTGGGAATGTATCATTCAGCAGAATAAACTCAATGTGGCTGAAAAGTAAGGCCGACAGTGTAAAGGTGTGACAGGTCGTCCAAATCCAAACATTGACGAATGCTGACACTTTTCACGGTGACCTACACGAGTAGAATGTCGAAGCACGTGACAGGCTTAAGTGTCACTAATTGCTGAAAATGTTCATAATCCGGAAGGATTTCACATAGTCAGAATAAGCGCACAGTGTAGATATACTCTTTAGGCGTAGATCATAAAGCTCAAATATGCTGCGGTGAAAAATTATCGTTAAAGAGCAAAGAATACACGAAGCAGCCGGTCAAGGATTGTTAGAACGACCAGTCCTAGAAGGGTTGTAATATGTCAGTCCTAGAAGTGTTGCAATATGTCAGTCCTAGAAGTGTTGCAATATGTCAGTCCTAGAAGTGTTGCAATATGTCAGTCCTAGAAGTGTTGCAATATGTCAGTTCTAGAAGTGTTGCAATATGTCAGTCCTAGAAGTGTTGCAATATGTCAGTCCTAGAAGTGTTGCAATATGTCAGTCCTAGAAGTGTTGCAATGTACCTATAGACGACCTTACTCAGTTTGCATAAATGTCTTTGGAGATCAAAGCCAAATTATGGCATAAGATCATAAAGTGTTTCTACGATGCGAAGCACTATCAAAGGCTAAAACAAATGCTCTTTGGCGTAGATCCAAGCCAAACTATACAACAAACAGATCATTAAAGATAATGTATACGAAGGAAATGTAAGTGTTGAGAACTGACTGTCGACTAGACAGACTCCAAATACTTCTGGTATGAGACAAAGAAAGCCCTGATCTACACTGTATGGTACCATACACAGAAGGACCTAATTTCAACAGTGGTTCAACGTTAGCCGTTCTTGTCAAAGATCAATTATACATCACAATAAGAACGATCAATTTGGTTGTACCAAAGAACAAACACTGAGAAGAAGAAAAACACGGACATGTTTTAGAGATGAAACCTTAGAGAGTGAGTATAATATACTTGTATGGTATCGTTCAGAATGTAACTGATGATATCTTTATGACTGCTTTCAGAAGTTTTCATCTGGCCTAGGAGAGAAAGAATGTTCATCTCAGGACAAGATAGTGGATGATGATAGAACATCTACGCTCTTAAGTGAAGAGTAAGAATTGCTTTCCAGCAAAGATACAAATTAAAGTAAAAGAACGGAATAGCGTGTGGCTGGGTTATTGTTATCTCCTAATGTTAGTTGTTACTGGACCGAACAAAATATGGTAATAGAGGATACAGAGGTTATACACATTTTTTTTTTAAATGTAGACACAGTGGCGGCTCCTGATTAAGTGGCACTGGGACAGGCACCCACCTAAAATAATGTATAACATGTATTAATTTAAAAAAAAATTATTTTCAAT
The DNA here is from genome assembly GCA_020796225.1 of Arion vulgaris. Classification (NCBI taxonomy): domain Eukaryota; kingdom Metazoa; phylum Mollusca; class Gastropoda; order Stylommatophora; family Arionidae; genus Arion; species Arion vulgaris. Next base: position 2,561,971 of record CM036757.1, read on the forward strand.
AATTATTACTTTGAACGTAATACTGACTAGCTTTGAAAGTATAATATATAACGCTAAAATATATACAATCTGAAAGTCAACGTCTTATAAACGATACATCGTCTTTTCTCTCGCTTATACACGATGATTATACTGTCTGATAAAAATGATGATGTTGATCGATACACCAAACCGTTAGTTGTTGAAGTAGTAGTGAGCACAAAACACCGACCTACCACTTCCCATAGACATCGAAATACACCCCGTCGAAGCAGGGGACAATATACTGAACATGAGTCAGAAAACGAGAACGTCAAAATGCCACAAAATACCTTTTGGTCAAACCGTTGCTATGTATTGTTATTGTTTTTGTACTTTGTCAAACTAAAGTATTTCTTTTGACGTGTTTCACCATCAGTTACTTACATCAATAATCCACAAGAGATTTTCGAGAACATATTATTTAATATTGTTCAATATTTTTATACAAGGTTATAACAAAAAAATTTTTAAAAAAACTTACACCCTCGAATGATTGGTTTAGGCTTAATAATGAAAATATAACAGTGTAAGAATATATGCTGTACAGAAGAAGGAAAATTGTTTATGATGTAAATCCTAGACATATATGAAATTTAAAAACCCCGTTTGAGGGCCTAATTTTTTTTAAAATAAATTAATTTTATAATAATTTTAAAAAAAAATTTTTTTAAATCCAAAAATTGCCTTTCTATAAAAGTTTAAAGATAGGGGGTCAAAATAAAGAGAAGGGGTAAATTTTAAAACTTGGTTGAAACAAAATTCCTTCAAAGTTTTGTTTTTGTCCTCTAAGGAAAAATTTTTTTATTCAAAAAGCATTGTACAAAAAGTGGTTTTTCAAAATTAAAAAATTTGTTTCTAAAGTGTTAAATTATGGATAATGGCAAAGGGGTTTTTTCAATGGAATTGTATGTTTGTAATTGTCAAGAATTGGATTTTTTTAATGGAAAAAAGGGCTTTTCTTGTGAAAAATGAAGAGGGAAAAATATAAAACAAAAGTTTTTTTAAGGTTTCTGGTAAATTATTCAAATTAAGAACTGGCTTTTTCTTGGTGTAGAAATGGAATTTTTCTTCTTTCCCAAATGGTTTTTTCACGGTTGTTGCGGTTGGGGATATGTTGTTTCTTTGGGGGAAAGGTAAATGTATTTTTCTTTTGCAAAATAAAAAAACAAGGGGGAATTAAGGGAATGTTTCTCCAAGCAAGGGTTTTCAAGAAAAATTAAACAAAGGGTGGAAAAATTTACTTAAAAGGGTGCAAAAGATTTTCTTCGTCAAGCAAAGCATGATACGTCACTTTATTTAATTTATTTTAAAAAATTTTTTTTTTAATTTGGAAAAGGGTAGTTTAAGGTTTCTGAATTGAAATTTTTTGTGTAAGTAGTGGTATTCAAGGGAAGAAAGGAAAAAATAAGACAAAGAAGAGAAAGTTTTAGAAAGAAATAGCCCTTAAATGGAAGAAAGGGTTTTCAGAAAAGGGGATTCTTTATACAAAATAAATGACTATAGAAAATAAACTAAAGTAATGTTTCTGAATTGAAGAATGTATTTTCTCATTGATTTATGGATTTCAATAATAAATACAGTAAACCAAAAAGAAAGGTTTTTTATGCATAAGCTCTTTAAAATACTATGCTAATTTAATAAAGTTATTAAGGTAGTAAAAATCTTTTTTCCTTTACTTGTGCAGTTGGATTTTCTTCGGGGCTGCCTTTAAAGGTTACAAGGGGAAAATTTTTTTTAATTAACAAAAATGTTTTACATCGGAACAAGTGATCGTTCTTTCTTGAAACAAGTACATGAATTGAAAACCCAATTTTTTTTAGGTGGGAAAAGGGCATGTTTTTGGCGTGAACCCGTCTGTTTCTTTCTGGAAAGTCTTGCTAAGGGTTACAACCCCTGGTCTCTTAGGTGAAAAGTCTTTTTTAAAGTAACACCCCTGATTACAATCATATTTTTCCAATATTATGGAATAATCATCCTTTAAATGGTAATTAAACTTAGAGTGCTTAAAAAGGGAAATATAGAAAAAATGTTTCTTTAGCATTAACAACGTGGCATGTTTCTTTAATTACAAGGCAGGTTTTTCAAGCATGTAAAAAATATTTTTCTGTTAATTTTTCTTTAATTTTTGGTTTCAATGGGCAACATATTTTTAATTAAATTCCTTCTGTTTCTAGGAAAACTCCTGTTCTGGGTGTAAGCACCTGTGATTTTCCCCTTTCAGTTGAAAAAGGTCATTTTTCTTAGGTAAGCAACTCCGTTTCTTTAAGGTTTTTCACTTGTCTCTCTAGTGGTTTCTGTCGGTTAAAACTGTTTTTGTAGTTAAAGGCTTACTTTCTTCTTCAGGGGATTTTCTATTAATACCTAAATCTATGTTCAACTATAATCTGTTTTAAAAACCCCATGTTCCCCACAGTTGAACCGTGGAAATAATTCCCTTTTGATCAATCTACTTTTCAAAGGGTGGAAACTAAATGGTCAGTTAAAAATGGACTGGTCAAGGTGTTTTTAAATCAAACTCAAGGGAACCAAGTGCATGTTTTTGGGTTAAACCGTATCCCCTTTAGCATAACAGTGGACTGTTACATTGAAACTGATTTTTTATCTTGAATAAAGGGGAAATGTTAAAAACGTCATGTTTAAGGTTAAGCCAATTGTTTTTTTAAAAATTTTTTTTTAAAAATAAGTTTAATTGAATAAATACCCAATTGTTTTTTTCAAAAATCCTCGGGAACCAATTGCAGGGTTTACTGGAAAAAAAAGGGGATGTTTTGTGGGCTGGAAGAACGCACTTGAAGGTAAAAATTTTTAACTTTAAAGTGGTGGGAAATTTATTACAATGATTGAAACAAATCATTGCAAATTTTTTATAGGTTACTGTCCATCTTAGGGGAAAACTATTGTTTTTTAAGGAAGAAGTCGATTTTTTCAAGTAAAAGTGGATGTTTCTTTAAGGTGAAACAAAGTGGCATGTTTCTTTAAGGTGTGAAGCAACGTGGCATGTTTCTTTAAGGTGTGAAGCAACGGGATGTTTCTTTAAGGTGTAAAGCAAGGGGCATGTTTCTTTAAGGTGTGAAGCACGTGGCATGTTCTTTAAGGTGTGAAGCAACGTGGCATGTTTCTTTAAGGTGTGAAGCAAAGTGGCATGTTTTTTTAAAGGTGTGAACAACGTGGCATGTTTCTTTAAGGTGTGAAGAAAAGTGGCATGTTTCTGTTAAGGTGTGAAGAAGTGGCATGCTTTTCTTTAAAGGTGTGAAGCAACGTGTCAAGTTTCTTTAAGGTGTTGGAAGCAACGTGGCATGTTTCTTTAATGAAGCAACGTGGTTTTTAAGGTGTGAAGCAAGGGCATGTTTCTTTAAGGTGGAAGCAACGTGGCATGTTTTTAAGGTTTAATAATGTAAACAAGCGTTGTAAGAACTATTTTTCTTTAAGGTGTGAAGCAAAGTGGCATGTTTTTTTAATGTGAAGCAACGTGGATGTTTCTTTAGGGTGAAGCAATCGTTTGGGAGTTTTTTAAGGTTTGAAGTAACGTGGCATGTTTCTTTAGGTGTGAAGCAAAGTGGCATGTTTCTTAAGGTGTGAAGCAACGTGGATGTTTCTTTAAGGTGTGACAACGTGGCATGTTTTTTTAAAGGGGTTTTACAATAGATTTTTCCAAGGTTGTAAAGCAACTGGCATGTTTTTTAAAAATGTGTAAACAAAGTGGCAATGTTTCTTTAGGTGACACAAATGGATTTTTCAAGGTGTTGAAGAAAAGTGGCATTTTTTCTTTAAGGTTGAACAATGATTTTTCCTTAATTAGGGAAGAAAGTCGTGTTTTTAATTAAGACAAGGATGTTTTTAAAAAAAACTATGTTTCTTAAGGTGTAAAGCAACTTTTGGCATTTTTTAAAAAAGGTGGAAGCAACTAAATTTTTTTTAGAATAATAGTGTAAAGTCAATGTTTCTTTAAAATTTCTGAATACATAACAATAAGAAAATTGTGTTTAGCTGTATTGTTTATTAACTTTTTTACAACTAACATCAGGACTATTCATGCAAAAATTCTAGTTTTGTTTTGTTATCACAATGTATCTTAGAATGAATAGTAAACTCCGTTTAATTCCATTTCTAAAAAAAGACATGATGATATATAATTCGTTATCTTTTACATTTCACTTTGAAGTATTTTTCAAATAAGGCTGTTGCAATTTCTCCACTTTCTTATCTTTCAATAAAATGATGTGATACAAAGCAGTTACTACTAGAGTGGTCTCAAATGATAATATATACACCTTTCGTATTCATAAATTGCCGGGTTGTCATGGAAACAGCAGCCATATTGGATTGTAAACAACGTCGTATGGTCTACAAAAGAGGAAATAAATAAAATAGCAAATTTTTCAACAGCACAATATAAATAAACCAATATTCTGTGTACCTGACAACTTTAAATTGTCTGTAACATTAAACCCGATCTCTGGAGGTGCAACGAATAAGACTTACCAAAATCACGGGCCAAAAATAGGACCAATGTGTTCATAAAAAAATTTTTATAAATTTGTTGACTTGAGAAAGGTGCATTTTATGTTGTCTGTTCCCCTCAATATTAATAGGTATATGTCATGGACAACCGATTTAAGGAAATTTATAAATAAGAAAAACTGCTTTAAAAACAAATGTAATGTGAATTCAGTATGAATTGTCAGGAAGTCGTCCATTAGAGCATACAGTAATTATCTAGCCTAATAATAAATAATAATTCCTGTGGTACGTTATACGTCACAAGGGCCTGCAAGTAATTTCCCCATACCGCTTTATCCTGGGCTACTCGCTCAATTTCCTCTATGGAACTGAGACCGACATTTTTTGCCTCTATCAGCAAAGTTCGTTTCAGGGTCTCCTTATGTCGTTCTCTCTTTCTTGAACCCTTTGCATCCCACTTCAATGCCTGCTTTGATATTCGTTGATCATTTCTCCTCAAGGTGTGTCCAACATATCTCCATCTTCTCTTTCTTATAACAGTTGTCACTAGTGGTTGACCAGACATGTCTCTGATTTCATCACTTCTCCTGAATTCGTTCCATTTTATATTCATTATTTTTCGCAGACATCTATTTTCAAATGCATTCAACTTGCTTTCTATATCTTTAGTCATTTTCCAACTCTCGCTGGCATATGTTAGGATTGATACAACATTTGAATTAAAAACTCGTAATTTTGTTTTATACTATATAACTTGCAGTTCCATATTTTATTTAGACTTTAAAAAGCTGATGTTGCTTTGCCAATTCGTATCATTATTTCTTTTTGTAACATTTTCCGTGCAATCAAAATTGCTACCTAAATAGGTGAACTGCTCTGTTTTTTTTATCATTTTAGATTCCAGTGTGATATCTGCATTACTTCCCATAAGTGTCTTCATTATATTTTTCATAGCTTATCTTCAGTCCAACTTTTGATGCTATAGATGACAAGTTGTATGTTTTTCTTTGCATATCTTGGTTGTTTCTACTTAACAAGGCAATCTTATCTCATCTTATCTTACCCACATTTGCCATGAAGCGCCGTGGGGAGAGTTAGTTTTCTATCTTGTGCCAGGTGTATTGCGTTGGATGTTGTCAGCCCATGCTTTTACAGGGACTCTGAGATGTTATCTATCCATCGTGTTCTTGCCTGCCTCGTGCTCTGCGCCCTTAGTGTCGATTACTATAGGCACGTGATGGTAGTAAATGTGGTCCATTCTCATTAGATGGCCAAACCACTTGATTCTTTGCTTCTCGATGTACTGTATGCATGGTATAGTACAACGATGTTCTGATATTCTCTTTTTCACTCTATCTCTCCCTTTGTAACGTTGACAGCTTTTCGTAGACATCTCATTTCACATGTTGTAATCTTTTTCTTGTGTCTTAGTCAGGGCCATGTTTGGCATGATAGCAAATAACGGCAATATCATCTGCAAAATCCAAATCTTCTAGTTGACTATTTGCTACACAATCAATGCCAGTTTCGCCTCTGCAACAATTTCACATCACCCAGTCAATGGCCACTCCAAACAATAGCGAGATAGAATACAGCCTTGCTTTACTCCGGTTTCAACCATAAACCAGTCGCTGTGTCCACCATCTGTGCGAACTGCACACTGTGAACCATCATAGAGGCTTTTAATAATGTTTATTAATTTGTCTGTATTCCATGGGCCTCAGAATATTCCACAGGGAGATTTGTGTAGACTATTAAAGGATTTTATTTTTAGTCTTGAAATTTAGAATAAGTGGTTTTTACTTCTCAATACTTCAGCCACACAAGAAACCCACAAACTAACGAGCAATCTTTGCACACTTGCAGAACAGGTTGGTTTCAGATTAATTTGCCAAGACCAAAATTATACACCTCACAAACTCGACAACAACATCGTAAAAATTCGTAATAAATGTCCAAACACTTGAGAAAGTTGAACATTTTACATATTTGGGTAATAAAGAGTAAAAACAACGGAGACAGATGAAAGAAATAAACCCCTTATTGCTATAGCAGCTAGTGCCTTCACTAAATTAACAAATATCTGGAAATCTCAAGACCTTAGTATATGCACAAAAGTTAAATTATTTAGTCATGTGTGATTCCTGTACTGACCTACGGTTGTGAAAGTTGGAAATCAACAAAGAAATTGATAAGAAACTGGACAGCTTTGAGAATAAATGTTTACGAAAATTATTAAAAGTAAAATGGAGTGATTTCGTTTCTAACAACATAGTGAGAGATAGAACCACCAACAACCCGTATCAAATATTAAAAGAAACGAAGGTGGAAATATTTAAGTCATTTTCGAAAAAGAGACTAAATCGACAAGTCTATGTGGTCACCAGTTGGGAAAAGAAAACTTGGAAGACCAAAGACCATTCGAAGAACCTTTCCAACAAGAAAGTAAACTATTGGGATGTAAAACCATACAAGATCTCCAACTGCTAGCAACGAACCGTGCATCCCATGGAAAATCCCCCTCCTCCTCGATCGTTCTAGGCCTGTTTTGATCATTCTTTAGTGATGTATAAACAGCCAAACATCAGAACGTAATGTACGTGCACCAAACCTTCAGCACCTATTTGGCTCAGTTGTTATCCTTCGATGGGGTGCCCCGATTTCAGCCAGCTATTGTGTGCGGGTTCGAATCTTCCGCTAGCCTTTGACTGTCCCCAGCCCGACCCACAAGGCAGCGACCTAGAGCCTGCCCTCCCGGGCTTATGAGGGTATCTTCCCAGCAAACTGGTCGTTTTAATGAACACTTTGGTTTGCCGCCAGTTCAGGTTTGTTTACGGTTTGCTCCGCTAGTCTTTGATTGTCCCATGAAGATTTTAAAACCTCTGCCCTATGTGCCGCCTTTGGCACGAAAGAAACAAAGTAACTTCTCAATATGTTCCTCCCAAAAATTTGTCGTAGGGTAATTATTTGATCTAAGCAGCTTCTCCCAGGTCTAAATCCAGCTTGTTCTTCTCTCAAGGTTGTGTCCACTGCTCCTTTGATTCTATTAAGAATGTTTTGCAGAAAGTCTTGGTCATTACTGATAATAGGGGGATCCCTCTCCAGTTGTTGCAATCTTTGAGATCACCTTGTTTGGGGTTCTTAACATTTATTCCCTTATTCCATTGATCTGGGACAGTTTCTTCTTCCCATACTTTATTAAATAGTTCTTGGCCTGGCTAATGGTTTATCATCTGCCGCTTTTAGCATTTCGCAGTAATGTTGTCGTCACCCGCTGCCTTACTGTTTATCAAGGAACGGTTTTCCTCCTTGGCCTCAGCTATACTTATCATTTCTTTGCTAATTGGTAGAGTTGTTTCTTGCCTCTTCGTCAAACTTGAGTAGTATTGGTGGATCAGGTCTATTTTTAAAATTTCTTCAAAAAGTTCTACCCATTTTTCTTCTGCTCGGTATCTGATGTTAGAGCTTTTTATCTTTATCTTGATTGGGCCACCCTTTGAAACAAAAGTCCAGTAAGTTGTTTTAGTGATTATAGCATTTACTGTTTCCAGTCTTAGCTGCCTTTTCCTCTTTTTCCCCAGTCGATTGACATATGCTCTTTTATCTCATCTAGCCGCTCTTTCACTTCCTTGTTTTTTAGTCTATTTCTCTTAGCTTGGATTTCATCTGTTGATTCTGAGTATTAAATTTGCTAGTTTCATATTTTTTTTTCTTGAATACATTTCCTGGTTTTTACCGGAGCCCAAAGGAGGTGTACAGAATAGAACCACTGTTATCTACCATGCATGTCGTAAGAGACGAATAAGGAGGTTGGTCGTGGGGCTGGCTGCCCACATAAAAGACTAGATGGCTAAGAACGAGAGCGAAGAGTTAACGTGGCTGAAAACGGAACATCGCCGAGGATAAGTTCAAGGGACTTTGATAAGCTTTTGACAGTTCCCGTACTTTGTAGTTTTCGAATTTTTTCTTTTAGAATGGTGAATTTTTAATTTCAATGTACCTATGCATAAATTATGATCACATCATACATCTGCCCCTCTGTATGCACAGACATCCAGCAATGATGTTCTAAATTGTGTATTTATGCACATATAGTCAATCTGATTCCTGGTCACTCCATCGGGTGAGTGTCAAGTATGTTTATGAATTTCCTTATGTGAAAAGATGGTACCTCCAATTACCAAGTTTGACAGCATACAACTCCGCCGGTTTTCTCCATTCTCATTCATTGTGTCTATTCCTTGTTTTCCTATAGCTTCTTCACTCCTACATTATCACTTCCAACCTTGGCATTAAAGTCCCCATTACTACTAACAGGTCATGTTTTTGGGTCTTGTTAATTTGATCTTGTAGTTCATAAAATGTGTCTTTCTTATCATCGTCAGCCTCATTTGTTGGTGCATAACACTGCAGTATTGTCATATTGACTTGCCTTTGGGACTGAAGCGGGCTCTAATTATCCGACTCGAGATTGGTTCCCATTCTAACATGCGCTTTGCTACTCTAGGTGTCATCATTATACCCACTTTCAAAATGTTACCATCTTTCTTCCTGAATATATGAAAGTTAATCCACTAACTACTCTTCTTTTCTGTTCCAGGCCATCTCACCTCACTTAACCCCAGTATGTCCAGCTCGTATCTCTTCATTTCTTCTGCAATTTGGGCTGATTTTTTTAGCCGTATCGTTCTACATTCCAAAATCCAATTTAGGGGTGTTTTTGAGCCAAGTAATGTACGAGTCGGGTTGTTGACTTCCCAAAACGGCTTTCATCAGCAACCCGTCATTGGATTGGCACTAGGTTTTTTCCGGGCCCCCTTGGAGGGGTAGGCATTGGCAGAGTATCTAGCCCAATCAAACTCAAATATCTGTTAGTACTAAGATCAAGCTTTACAACGATCATAACTCGATTCGCTTTATTGAAGTACATACACTGTATCTAGGGACCAAACAAAGACAATTGTAGACATTTTATATAAAGATTTTTTAGAGGGGAGGGCCGTTCAAAAATAATTTTTAATATCTTGTGATCAAAAATAAAACCTCTTTGCGTAAAATTTTATTGTAGAGATGAAATACTAACACAATATGATGAATTTGATACATCGATATCTTGAATCATACTGTCCGTCATCAGTAGCATGATACTTTATTAGGATTTGAAAATCGAAATCTGGAAGTTGTACTGAGCCGATCATTAGTAGTATGTTCCTTAACCCTTTCATCCTAATATTTGTTTTTTTATCTCCAGACTTATTTGTATTACCTAAATATAATGAAGTAGACAATATACTGGCTTTTCGTCATCTTTAAAATAATGCCAGGCAGTACATCGCTCAGAAGGCAGAATTGGTTAATAAAAATTTGAATAGGAACAGAAAATGATGGAAAAGCAACGAAATATTTTAACCTCTCAAGCAACGATTCTTCTCTCTCCTGCGGTCTTTAAAAAAAAATTTATAGCAATCAGCTAGGTTATATTAAATGTGTGCAACTACAAGAACTCTACAATCTTCCAAAAAATACATTTTTTAAAAAACCCCTTTAGTAGACATTGTAATTGTGTTATTTGTGTTTCTGTCGTAGAATGTACTGTTCTTGTAATTTTACAACATTTAATATGAACCTAACTGATTGCGTAATATCCGTCTTTATTTAAAGATCGCATGGGAGAATGTCCTTGAAAGATGTTTGATATTTGGTTGCTTTTCCTTACTTTCAGTTCTATTCTATGTTTATAATAACTGAAAACTATTTAAAATAAAATGTAAACGCCAAGAATATATATCGCGAAGAGAAAAAAACATCATCATAAAATAAAAACAAATAACAATATGATAGATTGTTGTAAACGTAGAATAAGAGCTGAGATGGTATGATACTATTACGTACGAGGAACTCAGAGACAGAACTAACAGATATATGGGAGAAAGACTAAGGAAGAGACGTTTGGGGATGGATAGGACTCACATTGAGAAGACCGACAGGAAGCATTGCAAGACAATCACTGTTTTGGAACCCGCAGAGAAAGAGGAGTAGGGAAGGCCTAGACAGACCTGAAGAAAAGAACTGGAGACTGAAATGAAAAGGATAGGTAAAACATGGAAAGAGTTGGAAGGAATGGCAAGAAAGAGGAATAACTAGAAGAAGTTTGTTGAAGACCTGTACTCCATTGGGAGTTGAAAGGTGAAGAAGAAGATGACTGTTGCAAATTGATGTCAATGCTAAAATACAACAAAATGGGGTCAAAGGCCAGAGGCAGGCTTGGTAACATACAGGTTGTTTAGTTAATAAACCCCCCCCAACCCCCGAAAGTGCCCCGGAAACAGACGGCCGCTGGCTAAAGGGCGGGGTGGGGAAAGAAAACTACTGGTCAGGGGGTAAAAGGCAATGGAAAAAATAAAGTAATAAAACGAGAAAAAAACATTACGTCCGATGGTTCCAACCCCAAATATTGCCAAAGTCCCTGACCCAAGAAAAAGGGAAAAAAGTTTCTCAAATGGGTAGGAGGTGCCAACCCCAGTGCTCAAACGATGCCCACCCCTAGGCGAAGCCCCCAAACCCCAGGAAAGGGAAAACATTGCCAACCGTCGGAAGAAAAAAAAGCAGACCTAACGAGGGGAAATTACCCTCGGCTTGGGCGAGAAAAAAGATTCCAATAAACCCCCATTGCAGCCCGGGAGAGAATGGGCCCCCTTCAAGGTTTGCCGAGGGGGAAAGAACACGTTGCCTTTATTGAAACGAAATCCGACCATGGGGAAGAAGAAGGACCGTTCGACTAAAATTAAAAATTTTTTGGAAAGAACTAAAAATTTTGGTGATTTCTATACGGGACCCCCAGATGGGGCAACCCGGCAATTTTCATTGCATCGGAAATAAAATCCCCAATAACTGGGGCCGGTATTGGCGCCAGAAAAATCCAGGGTTCCCTGGTGGCCCCCTTGAACCCTTCAACTTGTTTGTTTTTTTCCCCGGCCCCATTCCATCTTTCCACGTTAATTGCCCAAATTTTTTCACGTTTCCCAATTTTTTCCTTTTAAAAGAGCCCAAAATGTTCCTTCTTTTTTCCGGATCAAGCTCAAAATTTTAAAAATTTTTAAAGAAGGCCCACAATTACGACGACAGGAAGCGGGCGAACCCTTGGCGAAAACCGAAATAAAAATTTACGGTGTCTTAATTTCGTAAACGTGTCCGAAAGGAATAAGCATCACAACCGAGAAATTTTCTAAATGGGAACAGGGATAACCCCGCGAATCCTTTTCCTGGCTAGGGCTTTCAAAGCCCAAAAATAGGCAAACCGATGACATTAGGAAAACCCAAAAATAAATAAAAAGCTACGGACAAATGGCTGAACACCCCAGAAGGAAGCAACCCCAATAGCTGAAGGCGGTTTTCACCCCTACAACGTTCGGACGGTTTCTGTTTAAAAATATAAATGGAGAATGATTAAACAGGCCTAGAAGATCGAAGAAAAGAAGAAGAATTCCAACAAAAAAACACATGGCCAATCCCGATATCAGTTCAAGACAAGCTATATGGAGATGTACATGGACTCAGGGTGACCACTAACTACTTAAAAGTATACAAATCGATGTCTGAAAACGTTGGAAGAAGAAGAATTGAAAATTCGTAATTTAGTTTTAATACTATATAACTTGTAGTTCCATATTTTATTTAGACTTTTAAAAGCTGATGTTACTTTGCCAATTCGTATCATAATTTATTTTTAACATTTCCTGTGCAATCAAAATTGCTAACTAAATAGGTGAACTGCTCTGTTATTTTTATCATTTTAGATTCCAGTGTGATATCTGCATTGATTGTCATAGGTGTCCACATTATATTTATCTTTTCATAGCTTCAAATCTTCTACTTTACTATTTTCAACCCAATTAATGCCAGTTTCGTCCTGCAATATCTTCGCATCATACAGTCAATGGCCACGCCAAACAATAGCGGAGATAGAATACAGCCTTGTTCTACTCCGATTTCAACCATAAACCAGTCGCTGTGTCCACCATCAGTGCGAACTGCACACTGTGAACCATCATAGAGGCTCTTAATAATGTTTATTATTTTGTCTGGTATTCCATAGCATCTCAGAACACTCCACAGGGAGATTATGTGTAGACTATCAAAGGGTATTTTTTTACATCGATGACATCTATATGTATCTATAAGAATGATATGAATAACATTGTATGTCTGTCTGAATTGTTTGGAGATATCTGAACATCCTACGGACTGGAAATTTTGGCAAGAATGTAGCTTTCAGAGATATGGAGATGGAAAAATTATCAAACTTATCTACTTGTTCCTTTTTATAACCATATTTTAACTTAACGCACATGGTAATTCTGCGTATAAATCGCCGAAAATGTAGATCCATGTTTTCACGACATTACCGGTCACGTGATCATGTTGTTACTTTCGGCGAAACGTGTAATAACAAAAGTACGGTAGTTGTACAAAACACAAAAACAATGACAATACACAGCAACGTTTCGACAAACAAGGCCTTTATCAAGCAAACAATAAAACAAAGTGACGAATGTCACAGCACAATACATACAGACTTTGACCAAGATATTACAACCAAATTATTACTTTCCGCTCAAATCCTGGTGATATAATTCTATCATAACGTTACTATTATTATAATGTATTTTAAACACATTCATTTATAAGTTTCTTTAGGGTGGTTGATAACGTGTCTGTCTACATTGCAGTAGACATGCGCTACATGCGCTAGATTTTGTTTTAAACACGTCGATAAGTTAATACTGAATAAATTTTGAATAAATTTAATATACCAATTGTTATTTTTCAACTTCCACAGGAATTTTGTTGTATCAAATTTTACTGCAATCGAAATGAGGGATAGTTTATGTGGGCTCGGAAGATCAGCCTAGAAGGATAACAAATATAGTTTATGTGGGCTCGGAAGATCAGCCTAGAAGGATAACAAATATAGTTTATGTGGGCTCGGAAGATCAGCCTAGAAGGATAACAAATATAGTTTATGTGGGCTCGGAAGATCAGCCTAGAAGGATAACAAATATAGTTTATGTGGGCTCGGAAGATCAGCCTAGAAGGATAACAAATATAGTTTATGTGGGCTCGGAAGATCAGCCTAGAAGGATAACAAATATAGTTTATGTGGGCTCGGAAGATCAGCCTAGAAGGATAACAAATATAGTTTATGTGGGCTCGGAAGATCAGCCTAGAAGGATAACAAATATAGTTTATGTGGGCTTGGAAGATCAGCCTAGAAGGATAACAAATATAGTTTATGTGGGCTTGGAAGATCAGCCTAGAAGGATAACAAATATAGTTTATGTGGGCTTGGAAGATCAGCCTAGAAGGATAACAAATATAGTTTATGTGGGCTTGGAAGATCAGCCTAGAAGGATAACAAATATAACTTTGAAAGTGGTGAAATATTACAACTAGATTTAAACTAAATTCAACTTTCAAGAGAATTATGTTGTATCAAATTTTACTGCAATCGAAATGAGGGATAGTTTATGTGGGCTTGGAAGATCAGCCTAGAAGGATAACAAATATAGTTTATGTGGGCTTGGAAGATCAGCCTAGAAGGATAACAAATATAGTTTATGTGGGCTTGGAAGATCAGCCTAGAAGGATAACAAATATAGTTTATGTGGGCTTGGAAGATCAGCCTAGAAGGATAACAAATATAACTTTGAAAGTGGTGAAATATTACAACTAGATTTAAACTAAATTCAACTTTCAAGAGAATTATGTTGTATCAAATTTTACTGCAATCGAAATGAGGGATAGTTTATGTGGGCTTGGAAGATCAGCCTAGAAGGATAACAAATATAACTTTGAAAGTGGTGAAATATTACAACTAGATTTAAACTAAATTCAACTTTCAAGAGAATTATGTTGTATCAAATTTTACTGCAATCGAAATGAGGGATAGTTTATGTGGGCTTGGAAGATCAGCCTAGAAGGATAACAAATATAACTTTTAAAGTGGTGAAATATTACAACTAGATTTCAACTAAATTCAACTTTCAAGAGAATTATGTTGTATCAAATTTTACTGCAATCGAAATGAGGGATAGTTTATGTGGGCTTGGAAGATCAGCCTAGAAGGATAACAAATATAACTTTTAAAGTGGTGAAATATTACAACTAGATTTAAACTAAATTCAACTTTCAAGAGAATTATGTTGTATCAAATTTTACTGCAATCGAAATGAGGGATAGTTTATGTGGGCTTGGAAGATCAGCCTAGAAGGATAACAAATATAACTTTTAAAGTGGTGAAATATTACAACTAGATTTCAACTAAATTCAACTTTCAAGAGAATTATGTTGTATCAAATTTTACTGCAATCGAAATGAGGGACAGTTTATGTGGGCTCGGAAGATCAGCCTAGAAGGATAACAAATATAACTTTTAAAGTGGTGAAATATTACAACTAGATTTAAACTAAATTCAACTTTCAAGAGAATTATGTTGTATCAAATTTTACTGCAATCGAAATGAGGGATAGTTTATGTGGGCTTGGAAGATCAGCCTAGAAGGATAACAAATATAACTTTGAAAGTGGTGAAATATTACAACTAGATTTAAACTAAATTCAACTTTCAAGAGAATTATGTTGTATCAAATTTTACTGCAATCGAAATGAGGGATAGTTTATGTGGGCTTGGAAGATCAGCCTAGAAGGATAACAAATATAACTTTTAAAGTGGTGAAATATTACAACTAGATTTAAACTAAATTCAACTTTCAAGAGAATTATGTTGTATCAAATTTTACTGCAATCGAAATGAGGGATAGTTTATGTGGGCTTGGAAGATCAGCCTAGAAGGATAACAAATATAACTTTTAAAGTGGTGAAATATTACAACTAGATTTCAACTAAATTCAACTTTCAAGAGAATTATGTTGTATCAAATTTTACTGCAATCGAAATGAGGGACAGTTTATGTGGGCTCGGAAGATCAGCCTAGAAGGATAACAAATATAACTTTTAAAGTGGTGAAATATTACAACTAGATTTCAACTAAATTCAACTTTCAAGAGAATTATGTTGTATCAAATTTTACTGCAATCGAAATGAGGGACAGTTTATGTGGGCTCGGAAGATCAGCCTAGAAGGATAACAAATATAACTTTTAAAGTGGTGAAATATTACAACTAGATTTAAACTAAATTCAACTTTCAAGAGAATTATGTTGTATCAAATTTTACTGCAATCGAAATGAGGACAGTTTAGTGGGCTCGGAAGATCAGCGTAAAAGGATAACAAATATAACTTTAAAAGTGGTGAAATATTACAACTAGATTTAAACTAAATTCAACTTTCAAGAGAATTATGTTGTATCAAATTTTACTGCAATCGAAATGAGGGACATTTTAAATTGTTATTCCACGACACTGGGCAACAACCCGGTAGCAGTGTGACGACAAAAGAAGAAGAAGATTCATCCACTTTCATGGGAGCGGGAATTCTGTTGTATCACGTTTTACTCGCCAAAGGTTTTACTGCGTAGAGAGAAAACGTATTGTATTTAATGGGGATGAAGCCGATTTTGAAGCAACGTGGCATGTTTCTTTAAGGACAGGTTAAACTGGTATATTGAATTTGACTATATATAATGTAAACAATGCTTTCAGTATATACATAATGGTTAAAGATTTCAGAAAAATTAAGTTTTAGAGGTAAATTTACAGTTTTGATAAATTGCTGAAAACATGATATTTTGTGCGAAAAATGGTCAAATTAGCATTTATCATCATGTCAAGTTTTATCAAACACTATTATAGATAGCTTAATGAAACTTGGTATATATGTAGAACAGTATGTTATACTTATTGTGAACTACCAACTTTTGGATTAGAGGTAACATTAAAAAGTTATGCTTATTTATGTGAAATATTTTTTTATTTTTTGTTAAAATTAGGGCTATGGGTTAACATAAATGACCCCCAAAAAAGTATTGAAGCTGCTTCATTTCTGGTAGTTCAATTGATGTCAATGAGAGTTACCTACTTGTGTGCCAATTTTGGAGATAAACTGTCCATAACTTTTTGAGATAGTATGCCATATGTAACCAAAAATGTTGAAATAAATGATTTTGAGATAATTGCAAAAATGTGACATAACTTGCTGGATTTCAAAGTAAATCTTCACTTAATAAGCTCCTGCTGCATATGAGTCATCTTCAGGATATTTCCCAGCTGTCTGGATACTTATTTCTTGCTCAATGTATCTTATTATCTATTTTATTCTCTTCTTCAGCTGCTCTTACACGCGCTTGATCAAAATATTGAAATGCTGAAATACTGTAGTAGTTTAGTTTAGTTTAGTCGTCGGATCATCATCACTGCACGTCGAACAAATTAGTCCATAAGTGCTCCGATCTCTCCCTCAGTATGTCCATCAGCGCGTGGCGACTAACGACACCGGTTCTTTGTTGGTTTACAATTCTTCTTTGTCTGCCAGCATAGCGTTCTTGTCGAGCTACACCACACTTAACTTTGAGTTCTTGCAGTCTGGTTAGTGTTGTGGATTCACCGCTATTAGGTGAATCATGTACACGCCCTCTCTCCCTTAAGGAATTTATAATATCAGCCTGGTCCATTGCTCGTTCGCTTTGGACAGCAGCCATACCTGCAAGCCTATCCGCACGTTCATTCCCCTTACACCTGCATGCCCTGGCACAAAAATAAAACTGATCTTTGTCAGCTTAGACCTCCCCAGCGATTCTATCCAATGTCTCCTAGCCCATCCTGTTTCAATCTTCCTGAGCATACTCATTCAGTCACTGAGAAAACATGCATGGATAAAAGTCTGTGATTCTAGCCAAATCATCGCTTTGGTAACCGCCATGATTTCCATAGTGAGACTGCTTGTAGTCACGGCAAAACCACCACTGTCTTCCTTCACAACATCACCTCCGACCTGAGCAGTGAAAGCCCACGAGCTCCGCGCATGTCGAATCACCGAACCATCCGTATAAATGATTACATCATGCTCAGATGCGTTCTCAGAAATTAATGCCTGAACCTCTGCCTCCACAACAAGTGGGTTGTGTTGCCTGCATTCTTTATCAAGTTCGATGCATACAGAAAAGGATGTAGCGATTCCTCTTGGCACTGGTATCCATTCTTCACCGGGATCAATGTCTTCAAGTGTACACACCTGTTCAATACAGTCCTCGGCCTGACCCATCCAAGATTTTCCTCTTTTTAACCTATTCCTTTTTGTCTCTTTATTTCCAAGTGCAGAGGATGTTGTTTGTCAGCATCTGCATATGACATTGTCCTTCCTCTACCCGTGATCTGCTCTTTTGTGATGCTCACAGTATAGGCATTGAACAACACCGAGATAATGTTGACCCTGTGGTAAGCCAAGGTGGATTGTTGTTGGTGATGACGCCCAACTGCCACATTTAAACACTATCTTTCGCTGGAAGAGGGCCGAAAAGATCCAATTGAGAAGGAATGGGCTGATATTTAGTTCAGTCAGCTGCACCATTAAAACATGCAATGGCACTCTATTATAGGCATCTTCAAGGTCAATTGCAGCAGCACATGTCTCAATGTCCGAGTGAAAACCCTCATAGACATCGTAGGCGAACACCGCTGCGTTACGCCATGTCTCTCTATATGGACGGTACCCTCCAAGGGTGGGTGGAAGGAGACGTAACCTCTCTAGTTGGCAGGATATTTTCTTGGCAATTATTTTCTCCAGCAACTTGCCTATTGTATTCTGCATGGTGATTACCCGATAGCGCTGAATTTTTGTGTGGTCTTTGCCAGGTTTCGGCAGAGGTACCAGGTAGCTGTGCAACCATTTTTCGTTGATTATTGCAGTCGTAATGCTTTTGTTGTAGAAGCCAGCCAGTTCTTCCCACTCCCCATCAGACAACTCGCCAATGTCACCATATCGTATGCCATCTGGACCAGGTGCACTGTTTTTTGCTCTCCGTACAGTAGCCACTGTAGTAGCCACCGCTTAATCCTAATTTGTTCATTACTTGAATCCTACCTAGTTTCCCTTCATTATATACAATAATAGCATCATTTACAGCTATTTCTAGCCTGTCTCTTCCAACAAATGTAGCTTTAGGACATCTGTCCCAGATCAAATGATGGTATGCTTCATTAGCATTTTGTGATCCACAATGTAGACATTTTTTCAACAAATAATCATTTGAATGATCCTCAAACACAGGTTTGATTATTTCCATGTCAAAGTCTGGCAACTTGTTTCTAGTCTGACCATGGCACCAGTTTCCACGGATACCTTTCATATGTTCCCAGATTGATCATATTGCCTTTTTCATC
Organism: Arion vulgaris; assembly: GCA_020796225.1. Taxonomy (NCBI): domain Eukaryota; kingdom Metazoa; phylum Mollusca; class Gastropoda; order Stylommatophora; family Arionidae; genus Arion; species Arion vulgaris. Next base: position 2,580,788 of record CM036757.1, read on the forward strand.
GCATCTAAATTTCCCACGTTTGACCAAATTTCCACGTTAGACAAGGTTGCGTACTATCCCCGCTGCTATTCATCACGTACATTGACCACATTTGTAAAATAGCTAACACCAGCGAAGGAAACAACCTCGGAGAACTCTTAAATGAATTTCTTTTGCAGACGATCAGGCAATCATATCAACAACAGAAGAACAGCTACAACAACACATCAACAGACTCCAGTTAGCATGTAACGAATACAACATGAGAATTAACATCGACAAAACAGAAGTAATGACATTCGCCAGAGAGGGAAACACTACCAACATCTCCATCGATAATCATCTACTAAATCAAGTAAAAGATTTCACATACCTGGGGAGCATTTTTCAGCAAATGGAAGAATAACTAATGAAATTCAACACAGATGCAACAAAGCAAATCAAATGATAGGGCAAATGGCGCCAATTTTAAGATGCAAACACGTCACCATGAACATAAAAAGAGAATGTTCAACACAATCTTTCTCCCCACATTATGTTACCAGTGCCAAACCTGGACGCTGACAACAAACGATAGAAGAAAACTAGTCACAACGGAGATGAAGTGTCTACGCAGAATGCTGGGTGTAACAAGAAGAGACCGGTTGAGAAATGAAGACATCAGGAAAAAAGTGGGTAAACATCAGTACTAGACTTCATCAAGAAACAACAAATTAAATGGTTCGGTCACGTAAGCAGATTACCATCAGACAGTGCACCCTAAAGAGCAATGCTGCTCCGATACAATGGGTTCAAAGCAAAAGGCCGGCCACGCAAAAGATGGACCTCAGAGATAACAGAGGCGACGAAAGAGACTATCTACGAAGCGCATACTAGGCCCGTTTTAGAAATCTCTTCCTGACCTGACGCTGTGAGGCATACATGATTCGAGAAAGAAGAAGAAGAAGAAGACCAAATTTCGCCTCCGTAGTGACCCTGAATTCTTTTGATAGCAGATTTTGTCAGTCTTCCAACTCCTCCAATCCCTTTATATTTTCTATCAATTTCTATAAATGATTTGCTTTTATTGGCAGCAACTTTATCTATGAGTCTTTTATCTATGAGTCTTTTACCCATCCTCTTCTGAATGTGGCTGCAACATTCTAGTTTTCTCATTGCTTTACAGGAAGATGTGTGGTACTGACTCAGCAATTCTTTGTAGCTTTTTGAATCTCCATCTCCTAGAAAACCAGTGTATGCTAGACAATGCTGACTGACAGATCTCTCAAAGATTCTCTTTAGACCTACAGATTCCTATAGGAAAGTTCTGCTGGTTTGAATTTTTGCATATTTAATTAGGTAAACATACCGTTACTATGACAAATAAAAAAATTAATTAAAATTACTTCCAGATGGAATTTTACAACAAGCAATAAATACATTATTGTATGTAAAAATGAAAATACTTTCATATTATGTAAAAAAAAAATAATAATTTAGAAAAAAAACAGTTTAACCTGTCCTGAAGGAACTTTACAAATAGATTTAAACTAAATTCTCGTGCGAAGAACGCGTAAACTGCTAGTTTGATATAAATGGTTGTTGCTTCTCAATATGTAACTCCAAGATTAGTCATAGTGTAATTATTTGATCTAAGCAGATTTTCCCAGGTCTAAAACTAGGTTGTTCCTCTTAGTATTGTGTACACTGCTCCTTTGATTCTATTGAGAATGATTTTGCTAAATTTCTTGATCAGTACTGATAATAGGGTGATTCCTCTCTTTTTTCTTTATTTTTTCTCCATTCCTGTTTTGCCTCCCAGCGTCAGGATAAGAAGAGATTACTAGAACGGGCTTTTGTGTGCGCTACATAAATAATGTCTTAAGTAGCGTCTGTTATCTATGACGTCCATCTTTTTCGTAGCCGGCCTTTTACTTTGCATCCATTGAATCGGAGCAACATATCTCTTTGAGGTGCACTGTCTGTTGGTAATCTGCTTGTGTGACCGAAGCATTGAATTTGTTGTATCTTGATGTAGTTTAGTATTGGTGTTGTCCACTTTTTCCGGATGTTTTCATTTCTCAATCAGTCTCTTCTTCTTACACCTGAACACGTTAACACAAAGTACTACAGTTTTACAAAATACATAAACAGTGACGATAAACAGCAACGTTTCGACCAAAAGGCCTTTATCAAGCAAACAATACAACAAGATTGACGAATTTCGAGGAACACTACAAATGGACGATTACATGTGGAAACATAAACCTATCTAACAATATCGTCACTGTTTATGTATTTTGTAAAACTGTAGTACTTTGTGTTTACGTGTTCAGCTATTTTTCTAAGTTTTACTGCAGAGTCTCCACTATTCTTCTTACACCCAGCATTCTGCGTAGACGCTTCATCTTTGCCATGACTAATTTTCTTCTATCATTTGATGTCAACATCCGGGTTTGGCACTGGTAGATAATATGGAGAGAAATATGTTGAACATTGCTCTTTGCTGTTCATTGTACATTATGCATTTTAAAATTGGCGCCATTTCTTCTATCTTTTCTTCTTTTTCTCTCGTATGCCCGCTGTTAAATAAGGCGGAAAGTCATGACGCCTGGTAGTGCGCTTTGACTGATTTTTCGTGTGCCTATTTACCAATTGACACGAATCCTCAACCATATGGACAGCCTGGCCAACTTCAGAGTACTTTAAGATTAGATCCTTCAAGAGTGATTATTGCAAGAGGCCTATTATCCGTGTAACTCTTCTCGACAGAGTTAGTTTTATTGAAGGCAGAACGCATGACTTCTATCGGCTTTACTGCCTTTGGAGGTTGTTCCATACGCATCTTAAGATAAACAATTTTAATGATCTTTTGTGCCGTAAATTTGGTTTCGATCTACCCAAAGTGCAAGTTACTTTGCGCTGACTGTGTGAGGTCGTTCCGGTAAAGACCTGAGTGATCTCGACCCTTCTAGGGCTAGTCACAGGAGTTATCATCTTTCTTGTATTCATTGCTCTTTTACGATCATTTTTCGCCGTATATTCGGTCTTTTTAAACTTCGCCAAAGTATGTCACAATATGCGCTCTTTCTGACTATATGTGATCCTTCCAGATGAGGATAAACATTCTCAGTCATTAGAGACGCATGTGCTTTGTCAAACAAACCATCATTTGTTGGCGTTATGCTTAGTCTTTATGTGATCTGAGCCATGGTGTGCGGAGGTCATCTGTTTAGGATAATCGAGTCCGAAACTTGCCTTAGCCAATGTTTGGGTTTGTACCGGTCAAGCCTTTGCATTAACGGTCTTACTTTTCTATCCACGGTGGGTTTGTTCCTGGCAGGAGATGCTCATCCGTTTCGGGTGCTGTCGGCACTGGCAATTTGCCACGTTTTGCTCCACGCGGGCGCACGTCACTTTCCTCGATGCACCCCTTATCCATTCATGTTTTCCGCTCAGTTTTTTCCTCGGTCGGGAGAGACGTGCATTAATAGACACTCTGGAATTCCGCTCGTCTGCGTTGCGAGTGGAGCTCATCCAACATGACTTCGTCTGCAACACTGCTACACCAGAGTCGCCTCCTCGATCCCTGCCCGCTTAGCCAGACCAGTACCATCGTCTGTTTCCAGGGTCGTCACGAGGAGGTGGGGCAGGATCTTGATTAGTGCCATCTCACAAATCATGGCTCGGCGTTATCCTATGCGCCTATGCCACCGTCCTACCTTTTGATTTGCTTTGTTGCATCTGTGCTGAATTTCATTAGTTATTCTTACGTTTGCAGAAAAATTGCTACCAAGATATGTAAAGTCTTGACTTGTTTTCTCTCTCTCGCCTCTCTTTCTCGATCGTTCTTTTTCAGCCATATTTATCATTCTTATTCTGATATATAAACAGTCTATGCCAAGAACGTTTGTTTTACGTCACAATCTTCAGTACCATTTAGAGCTCTAGTGCTTGTCATTGCGACGTGTCCGATTTCAACCATCGTTTACTTGTTCGCTCTCCGTCAGCCTTTACTGTACCCAGAAAACCTACAAGGCAGCAGGTTGCTATTTTCTTCTAGAGTAGCGACCCTTAGACGACCTACCCTCCCGGGCTGTTGAGCGTCATCTGCCCAGGTTGCTGGTCTTTTGTGGACTACTTGGTTTACCTTCCTCCAATTTTTTGTACGGTTTGCTCCGCTAGCCTTTTGATTGTCCCAATTTAACTATATGGCAGTAGTAATTCCTGTAACAGTAAGGTTATGTTTATACCAGTAGATAACGACGAATAAAGATATATTTCTAGTAGAATGAAGGTAAGGAAGGAATGACCATGCCAGTATAAAATCTTAGCAAGTCTAGGAGGAAAAAAGTGTATCAAGAAAATTGAACGTAAATAAGAAAAGTATTATGTAGTAAACATCACGTGATATCCGTGTACTATTCAACGATGAACTGATGAAAGGTTTGGTATAACACAACACATTTTTGGTAATGACGAGGAATTAAAGTTAGAGATAGAAAAATTATGTTTACTATTACTACCATAGAACCGTGTTCGAGAAGGGATGAAGGATCATATATTGCAGCCTGGTAAACAAGTGGAGTAAATTATTGGGATTGGTAGGTTGAAGTAAATAGACCAATGAAATTCGTAAAGTTTTGTTAAGCGTAGTATTTAGAGATAAACAACACCTATCTAGAACTTCCGGGAGGATATAGATTGCATAATGCCAGCCTGGTATAAATACGGTGGGACGGAATTCAAGAGACAGACTGAAAAACAGAAGCTAGGACAACTGCTCAAGGAGGGCAGGCCTTGTACATCTCTGTGGAGGGAGCTGAGCAGATCAGACCCGTGTTAGTGTAGAGATCCAGTAGACATGGACGAAATGACAGACCAGTAGGGATTTTCTGGTAGGCATATCTACATATCCAAGTTATTGTGGAGGATGAGAATTCCAATCTAGAGAAATATAGGAGTAACCGAGACTATGAAATTGTGAGTTGGATTGTTTGATCCTTTTTTATAGGACAGTGTAATTTTCTGTCAAGCTCTGAGATCTTTCGAGACTTATTAATATGATTGATGTATTAATTCATGTTAAGGATGAAGTTCTCAGTAAGAATAGCTGAGAGAGGAACTAAAGTTTGATTGACATTTATCAGATATTTTGTGTATTTGTGATTTGATTTAGAGAGAGAGATTCTCTTGCTCTTATAGCAGCAGAAATAGAAATCTTCAAGACACCTGCAGAGAGAGAGAGAGAGATTCTCTTGTTGTTATAGCAGCAGAAATAAAAATCTTCAAGATACCTGCAGAGAATCTTATTCTGGTACATATACCAGTGGTGCCGTGGCAAACCAATAGAATAGAAAAAGAGCATTCAAGTCGTCTCAGGACCACTTATGATTCATTCATAGAACAACCTCATAATAACATCACGCACTCTGCACAGTTCTGCAAGCAAAACGAACACTGTATTCTCTTTCTCTCTCTCTCTCTCGAGGTCGCTCTTAAGCCATTTTTATCATTCTATTGTGATATATAAACATCAAAACACCAGAACGTCATTTACGTGCACAAGCCGTCAGCACTTATTGCAGCACTGTTGCTTATCCTTCGGTGGTGTGTTCAATTTCAGCCAGCGTTTGTGTGGGTTCGCTCCCGCTAGCCTTTGGCTGTTCCCAGCCGAAACCCACAAGGCAGCGGGCTGCTATTTTCTTTTAGGGCAGTGACCATTAGACGGCCTGTCCTCCGGGCTTATGAGTGTCATCTGCCCAGTAAAACCGGTCGTTTTAATGAACACCTTAGTTTGCCGTCCGTTCAGGTTTGTTTACGGTTTGCTCCGCTAGCCTTTGATTGTCCGCAATCAAACTACAAGGACAGAAGTTCCGGCGAGCGGAAACGCACACTGGCTTTACCTCTGCTGGGCTTTCCAGTTGTTCTGCACATTTGGGTGGGACCATACCCTCTTGCCTGCAAAGCTTGCCGCGCCGCTGCCGTACTTGCCGCGCTTGCCGTGCTTGCACTGGTTTTGTCTCTGCTGGTCTTTCCAGTTGTTCCGCTCAGTGGGTGGGACGCACACATCTTGCTTCCATCTTGCCGCTGCAGTGCCTGCCTCGCTTTCCGGGCTTGCTCATGCCTTGCCTGCCAGCCTGCCCTCGGTGAGGCACACTCATGGCTTGCCAGCGTGCGTGCTAGCTCTGCCCTGGTGCCTGACACCATCGGCTTTTTCCGAGCTCACATTTTTGTGCCTTCGTATCGGCTCACATTTGCCTGGGCTGTCACCGTCTGTGTCTCAACCCGGTCCCCCACCCATGAGATGGGGTCACGGTTTCGCCCCATGTCGTGTCACCCTTGCAACGTGCGATGCGTGCTCGCTCTGCCCTGTGCCACATCACAATTTCCGTCAATTCCCACTGGGCTATCCGTCTCCGAAGGACAAAACGAGTTTCGCTCCATGATGGACCACGTGCAACTCAACCGACTCCCAGCATATTCATCGGCTCAGAGAGGCGGCTCAAGAGAGGCATGCCGGGTCCGAATTTCGCCACCGCGAGTCAACGTCTCTCGATGGTTTGATTCGTGCCCCTTCTATGTAATGGGGGCTAGACTTTTGACCAATGTGGACCAATGTGCGGTCCAACTCGTCACCCAGCATACTCACCGGCTCAAGAGAGCAGACTCAAGATAGAAAATGCGCGGGCTCGAGTTTTGCCCGCGAGGTTCCACATGTATCCTTCTAGCTTTTCCCTTCGGTCGGGAGAGGCGAGCATTAATGACACTCTGGGAGTTTGCTCGTCTGTGTTGTAAGCGGATCCCATCAAGCATGACTACCTTTGCATCTCTACTTGCCCCATAGCTCTCCCACGGCACTTGCCCTCTTAGCCAGACCGGAACTACAGTCTGTTACCAGGGTCACCACTTGGAGGTGAGAGCAGAGATTAGAAGCCATCTCCTAATCCTGGCGCGTGGCTTCCTTGCGCATTTGACCCCGCACTGGATTCAATTCACTGCTGGGCTTTCCAATTTGTCTGCACATTCGGGTGGTACGCTCACCACTACGACTGCCCTCTCTTCGCTACACCATCTGCGCCGTGCACGTCTGCCTCGTTGGCCCACCGTGCATCGTCCGCTCTGCGTGCTTGCTCTGCCTTGGTGCCTGCTCATCATTTCCATCAGTTCTCACCGTGCTCACTGTACCATACCTCCAGGCTGTCTGGACTCGGGTTCAACCCAGGGCCACCACCTCCGAGTTAAGCCGTATGTGGGCCCACGTGTAACTCATCTTGGGCCAAAGTTCTGCTGCACGCGAGCCTACGTTTCTTCTCTGGATGCACCCTCATCTCTTTATCTCTACCCGTTTAGCTTTTCCCATCCGCCGGGAGAATTGTGCATTAATAGTCACTCTGAAATTTCACTCGTCTGTGTTTCGAGTGGATCTCATCCAACGTGACCACGTCTGCATCCCTACCCATACCAGATTAGCTCTTCCTCGATCCTTACCCGCTTAGCCAGACAGGAACCAATGTCTGTTACCAGGGTCACAATGTGGAGGTGAGGGGATCTTGATTAGTGCCAGCTCACCAATCCTGTCGCGACGTTGTCCTTATGCGCCTTTGACCCTTGACTTCGTTTAATGGTCGATGGAGATATTGGTAGCGTTTTTCTCGCGAGTGAATGTCATTATTTCGGTTTTGTCAATGTTTATTCTCATTCGGTTTCAATTCTGATTATCGTTAAAGCTGGCAGAGTAACAAGGGGCGCCATAAATATTCAACCAGGCGCCGCATTTGACAGCCACGGAGTATATAATTCTAACGTTGAAAGTGCCGATTGACATAATGCTGTTATTTAATAATGTCATCAAATATTCTCGACATATTATGAATGTTTCGATAATTGTGCGCCGCGTTTTGCTTTACTTATTTACGTTTAACTTAACAACTTTATAACTGGTCGCTAACTGATGGAGTACATTCTTCTTTGAGAACATCAGACTTACTAGTAATTATAGATGGGTTTTTTCCTAGAGAAAGTAAGACATCTATCTGTTCCTGCGTAAACCACTATATCCTGTTGCTAATTACATGATCAACATTCTGGTAGTGTTCTATTCCCATTCATGTTCTGTCCTCCGCTGCAGCAGAAACACCAAAGTTCATTTGCTCACCATACCCAAGAGAGTTCTTACTATATCTTCTCTCTCTAGCACGAAGATGACACTGTCTGTCATGTACAATAACATCTCTTTATTTATGACATTTTTATTGCTAGTATTGTTGAAGAAGATGAATTTACGATGTAACTAATGATTTAAGCAAGACGGCTGCAGAAGCTGGTCAACTTAGTCTATTCAAGTGGCAGACACGGGACAACTGGTTTATTCAAGAAGTAGAAGTGGGGCACCTGGGCTATGCAAGAGACAGAAGTGGGACACCTGGCCTATGCAAGAGGCAGAAGCGTGACATTTGGCCTATGCAAGATCAGAAGAGGGATATCTGGTCTATGCAAGAGATAAATATTTAAAGACTGTTGGAATAGAAAATGATGTTCTGTACAAGATATATGTATATGAGGTGATAAATGTATATGACGATGTCATCAGCTCAAGTTTATTTACGGTTCTCCCAGGTCAGCCACATAAATTATAAATTGGACACCCTCCAACACTAAATATCCTCCCATTTCTTTCTGCCACGGACATTGAATGACATATGTGTTCAAAGTTATACAGAAGCCTGCCTCTAACTATTTCAGTACAGGTCAAGTTAAGCTAACACTACAGTACAGATCAGGTAATACTAACTAACAATAAATCAACCCCACAGTTCGCACACACACACAATAATAAATGACATAAATTAGTCATCTATCGACATTTATAGTTATTTTTAAATCGTTTTATAGTAATTACATGTTTACAATCTATTGATGCAGTCTTTGGGGACAGTGAAACGTAATAACTACATATTTCTACAACGCACATATAGGCGCCCTCACTGCACTTGATGGGCGCACTCACTGCACTTGAGGGGTTCACTCACTGCCCTTGATGGGCGCACTCACTGCACCTGAGGGGTTCACTCACTGCACTTGATGGGCGCACTCACTGCACTTGATGGGCGCACTCACTGCACTTGATGGGCGCACTCACTACACCTGAGGGGTTCACTCACTGCACTTGATGGGCGCACTCACTGCACTTGAGGGGTGCACTCACTGCACTGCAGGGGCGTACTTACTGTACTGGATAGCGCACTTACTGCACTGGATGGGCGCACTTACTACTGCACTGAAGGGACGCACTTACTACTGTACTGGAGGGACGTACTTACTACTGTACTGAAGGGACGCACTACTGCATTGAAGGGACGCACTTACTACTGTACTGGAGGGACGCACTTACTACTGTACTGAAGGGACGCACTTACTACTGTACTGAAGGGACGCACTTACTACTGCACTAGAATGGCGCACTTACTACTGTACTGAAGGGACGCACTTACTACTGTACTGGAGGGACGCACTTACTACTGTACTGAAGGGACGCACTTACTACTGCATTGAAGGGACGCACTTACTACTGTACTGAAGGGACGCACTTACTACTGCACTAGAATGGCGCACTTACTACTGTACTGAAGGGACGCACTTACTACTGTACTGAAGGGACGCATTTACTACTGTACTGAAGGGACGTACTTACTACTGCATTGAAGGGACGCACTTACTACTGTACTGAAGGGACGCACTTACTACTGCATTGTAGGGACGCACTTACTACTGTACTGAAGGGACGCACTTACTACTGCATTGAAGGGACGCACTTACTACTGTACTGAAGGGACGCACTTACTACTGCATTGTAGGGACGCACTTACTACTGTACTGGAGGGACGCACTTACTACTGCATTGTAGGGACGCACTTACTACTGTACTGGAGGGACGCACTTACTACTGCATTGTAGGGACGCACTTACTACTGTGGACTTCCGGTTCAAGTTGGCCAACGCCAAAGTGTTGTTTTTGTGCGGTGCTAATATTTCGTCTAAGATGGATGGTTAATTTCATATGCAGATAGCTATGCAAAGTGAATAGGAAGTCCATTCATTGAGGATCTTCGCCGGTGCTACGGAGTTTCGTGCATCTGTGCTGGAATTTTCCTCAGTGTGTGTTATTTGCGTGTGGTGACGGTTTGTTTTGGTTTTCGATCAGTTCAAGATGGCGGACGTCGATTACAATAACGTTACGATCAAACGTAGAAACAAAAGAGGACGAAGGCCAAGGCAGGGTCGGCGAGCAGGCGCACGACGAACACGGCTTAAATACATCCGCTTGAGACTCAATAATATACGCATTGTCTACTGGAACTGTGCCAGTGCGCATCAACGCCGGCTAATTCTTGAAACCCTTGTGTACAGAGCAGACATCGTAGCTCTTCAAGAAACGCGACTGGGCGATGATGGTGTGCTACGTATGACTGGTTTAAAATGTTACTACAACAGAAGACATATGGGTCTAGCAATTCTAGTCCGTAATAGCATTGATGTGTCGGAAGTAGACATGTCTCGATGGGATGATGACGAATTGCAACTTCAGGCTATTAAAGTCCAGTCTGAAAAACCGTTTGTGCTGGTCAACGTGTATGCCTGTAATGCGAAAGTGGACACACAGAAATGGCAGTGTTTGGGTGATATTATAAGTCATGAGAGCAATAATGTCATTTTCTGTGGTGATTTCAACGCAAAGGGTAGATCATGGGGCAACATTTCCTGAATACTGGGAGAAGATCTCGAACTAGCACTTGAGACCACGGAATTGTTGTGCATCAATACCAGCGGTGTCACTAGAATTGCGAGTCGCCCAGGAGATGAGGATAGTGTTATTGATTTGGCACTTGTATCCCCTACACTCACTGCTGTGTGTAGATGGGGGATTTTAGGGTACCATGGCATTGACCACCGTCCGTGCATCATACTGGTGAACAAAGGTAGATCAAAACAACACAGGCCAGTAACGCACTCTTTCCAGTACGACACCACAGGGCAAGACGTTGTCAGTAGAATAAGGTGTTCAAACGAGGCAAGCACACCAACAGTAGTAAACGTTGGGAACAGCCACCATGGTGGGATGACGAGGTGGAGAAGGCGTGGATAGACAAGCTGTGTGCTGTTAGGAGGTGGCAAACTGCCAGGAAAAATGGAACTACCCATCCTGCTGACATCTTGCAGTTGAAACAAGAAATGAATAATAAAACAGGGTGTTTCAAGCTCTTGCAAGGATGGAAAAAAGTTAGAGTAGGCTGAGTTCTGTCAACGTGTGGGCAATGACAAATCGTTGAATCTGTTCTGGCGATTGCACAGAAGTATGAATGGTACAGTAAAGAATCGGTGTGTTATTGACTTCCAGAGATGAAAACAAGGGTAGGGCTCTGTTTGCGCACTATTTAGAGCAGAGTGACCAGCAAGACATTGTAGGGCGAAACACTGCAAGACAATCCATTGCAGCTAAATGTAAGAACCAGGAATTAGATGTAGATGATTTGGTGACGGAAATCAAGGATGCTGTACGGAGAGCAAAAACAGTGCACCTGGTCCAGATGGCATACGATATGGTGACATTGGCGAATTGTCTGATGGGAGTGGGAAGAACTGGCTGGCATCTACAACAAAAGCATTACGACTGCAATAATCAACGAAGAATGGTTGCACAGCTACCTGGTACCTCTGCCGAAGTCTGGCAAAAACCACACACAAATTCAGGGCTATCGGGTAATCACCATGCAGAATACAATAGGCAAGTTGCTGGAGAAAATAATTGCCAGGAAAATATCCTGCCAACTAGAGAGGTTACGTCTCCTTCCACCCACCCTTGGAGGGTACCGTCCATATAGAGAGACATGGCGTAACGCAGCGGTGTTCGCCTACGATGTCTATGAGGGGTTTCACTTGGGCATTGAGACATGTGCTGCTGCAATTGACCTTGAAGATGCCTATAATAGAGTGCCGTTGCATTTTTTAATGGTACAACTGACTGAACTCAATATCAGCCCATTCCTCCTCAATTGTATCTTTGCGGCCCTCTTCCAGCGAAAGATAGTGTTTAAATGTGGCAGTTGGGCGTCATCACCAACAACAATCCACCTGGCTTACCACAGGGGTCACCATTATCTCCGGTGTTGTTAAATGCCTATACTGTGAGCATCACAAAAGAGCAGATCACGGGTAGAGGAAGGACAATGCCATATACAGATGATGTGTTGGTGTATCGTCAGAGCAAGGATAGAGAACAGCTTGTGGAGGAACTTTAGTCAGAACTCGACCGCATAGGTAGATGGTGCGTTGAAGCAGGAGCATTGGTCAACCCCACAAAAAGCAGCGGTGACATGGTTCTCTTTAAACAACCACATCGTCAACACTCCAACACCATCTGTGGTTTTGTGTTCAGAGGTGGTGGAGCGATCTCAGTCTATGAAATACCTGGGGCTGCGTTTCGATCGTAGTCTAGCTTTTACGGAACACATAGCTCATCTGATAATGAAGGCGAGGAAAGGTTTGCTGGCGATGAGGGTAATGGCTGAGGCGGATTGTGAACAGCGCCATCTTTGTCTTTTATACCATGTACCAGGGTCTGGTCCTTTCTGTGCTTGAGTATGCGCTGGCGATCCTGACTCTCAGTCATAGTCAGATAGAACGACTGGAAAGAATACAGAACGAGGCGATGCACATTATACTTGGTTGCACTAAAGACACGTCGTGCAGGGCGATGCGCTATCTCCTTGACTATCCTACTATGGAGTATAGAATACTGATGAGCCGTGCACGAGCATACCTTCGAGTCAATGCTGACACACAACATCCTCTGCACTTGGAAATAAAAGACAAAAATAGAGTTAAAAGAGGAAAATCTTGGATGGGTCAGGCCAAGGACTGTATTGAACAGGTGTGTACACTTGAAGACATTGATCCCGGTGAAGAATGGATACCAGTGCCAATAGGAATCGCTACATCCTTTTCTGTATGCATCGATCTTGATAAAGAATGCAGGCAACACAACCCACTTGTCGTGGAGGCAGAGTTTCAGGCATTAATTTCTGAGAACGCATCTGCGCATGATGTAATCATTTATAAGGATGGTTCGGTGATTCGACATGTGCGGAGCTCGTGCGCTTTCACTGCTCAGGTCGGAGGTGTTGTTGTGAAGGAAGACAGTGGTGGTTTTGCTGTGACTACGAGCAGTCTCACTATGGAAATCATGGCGGTTACCAAAGCGAGGATTTGGCTAGAATCACAGACTTTTATCCATGCATGTTTTCTCAGTGACTCAACGAGTATGCTCATGACAATTGAAACAGGATGGGCTAGGTGACATTGGATAGAATCGCTGGGGAGGTCTAAGCTGACAAAGATCAATTTTATTTCTTGTGCCAGGGCATGCAGGTGTAAGGGGGAACGAACGTGCGGATAGACTTGCAGGTATGGCTACTGTCCAAAGCGGACGAGCAATGGACCAGGCTGATATTATAAATTCCTTAAGGAGAGAGGGCGTGTACATGATTCACGTAATAGCGGTGAATCCACAACACTAACATGACTGCAAGAACTCAAAGTTAAGTGTGGTGTAGCTCGACAAGAACGCTATGCTGGCAGACAAAGAAGAATTGTAAACCAATAAAGAACTGGTGTCGTTAGTCGCCACACACTGATGGACATACTGAAGGAGTTCGGAGCACCTATGGACTAATTTGTTCGATGTGCAGTGATGGTGATCCGACGACTAAACTAAACTAACTTACTACTGTACTGGAGGGACGCACTTATACTGTACTGGAGGGGCGCACTACTACCGTACTGGAGGGCGCACCTCACTACTGCACTGGAGGAGCACACTTACTACTGCATTGAAGGGACGCACTTACTACTGTACTGGAGGGGCGCACTTACTACTGTACTGGAGGAGCGCACTTACTACTGCACTGGAGGAGCGCACTTACTACTGTACTGGAGGAGCGCACTTACTACTGTACTGAAGCGCAGATTCATTTACTGGGTAAGGTTGGCCAAGTGCAAATCCTAAAATTCCGTTTTAGTGCCTAACGAAACTGCCCTCCCTGGGAAAACCGGGCAGGGTACTATTGCATTAACAACTAACATCCCAGAAATACTTGAGGTGGAGGATGTTGGCAGAGCGCAAAATTTCAGTTGGGTTGCTAGCGCCGTTTGAAAAGACCCTCTAGAATATATGTGCGCGACGCCAGTCAGTGTTTCCTGGGACACGGAAAATGCAGAGTAAACCCTTGCAAATTGCCAAGTGCCGACACTCACCCCGAAACGGCTGAGAATACTCCTACTCAGGAACAAATTTATCGTGGATAGAAAAGTAAGCCCGATAATGCAAAGGTTTGACTGGTATAAACCCAAACATTGGTTTAGGGCAATACTTTTCGAACATCGATCATCCTACACAGAGTAAGATGACGTCTAAACACCACGGCTCAGATCATATAAAGGCTGAGCATACCGCCAAAATATGTTCGTTTGCAGGACAAGCACATTCGTCTCAAATGAATGAGAATGTTCCTAATCTAGAACGACTCTCATAGTAAGAAAGATCAGATATTGTAGACATCTTTTACGAAGATCCTAAAGCGAAATATGATCGTAAAAGAGCAATGAATACAAGAAAGGTGACAGCTCCAGTGACTAGCCCTAGAAGAGTCGAGAATTCTCCTAAACCGGAGCGAAATCACCCAGTTAGCGCAAAGTAGCTAATGTTCTCTGGCGTAGATGCAAGCCCAAATTTAAGGTACTAAAAGAACATTAAAGAGTGTTTATCTTCGATGCGTACGGAACGACCTCACCAAAGGCAGGAAATCCGATAGAGAAGTCACACTTCACTAATTAACTCTGTTATCAATGGTACGTGAACTCAAGGCAAGATTTACACGCACAACAGGTTTCCTGCCACGATCACACTTGAAGGATTTAAGCTTCAAGTACCTCTGAAGTCGGCGAGGCTGTCCACATGGTCGAGGAACGCCTGTAAAAGGGTAATCTTAGACATGCAAACATTTTAATTATAGCTAGACAGTGCTGACCATGCATACATTTTAGTTATAGCTAGACAGTTTTGACCATGCATACATTTTAGTTATCGCTAGACAGTGTTGACCATGCACACATTTTAGTTATAGTCAGACCGTGTTGACCATGCACACAATTTACCATGATCATGCACATTAACTTGTTTGTAGGATTATTATTTCAATATATTCCAGTATACGGTCTTGGGCATCCTCAAATGTTGTATGTCAGGCACTCGGCATTCTCAAATGTTGCATGTCAGGCACTCGACATTCTCAAATGTTGCATGTCAGGCACTCGGCATTCTCAAATGTTGCATGTCAGGCACTCGACATTCTCAAATGTTGCATGTCAGGCACTCGGCATTCTCAAATGTTGCATGTCAGGCACTCGACATTCTCAAATGTATCGCTTCTGTTGATCTGCTCTGTCGATCTGTTTTATTGGTCTATTATGTCAATATGTTCTGTTAATATGTTCTGTTAATATGTTCTGTTAATCTGTTCTGTTAATATGTTCTGTTAATCTGTTTGTTAATCTGTTCTATTTATCTGTTCTGTTAATATGTTCTATTCATCTGTTCAACAGCAGGTGCCATTTGTGTTGTTTAAAGCAAATTTTTCGACATTTTGTAATGGTTTCAATTTAGTTACCATCGTTGGAGTTCAATTTAGTTACCATCGTTGGAGTTTAATTTAGTTACCATCGTTGGAGTTCAATTTAGTTACCATCGTTGGAGTTCAATTTAGTTACCATCGTTGGAGGTCAATATAGTTACCATCGTTGGAGGTCAATATAGTTACCATCGTTGGAGTTCAATTTAGTTAGCATCGTTGGAGTTCAATATAGCTACCATCGTTGGAGTTCAATTTAGCTACCATCGTTGGAGTTCAATTTAGTTACCATCGTTGCAGTTCAATTTAGCTACCATCGTTGGAGTTCAATATAGTTAGCATCGTTGGAGTTCAATATAGCTACCATCGTTAGAGTTCAATATAGCTACCATCGTTGGAGTTCAATTTAATTACCATCGTTGTAGTTCAATTTAACTTTCGTTTGCTATCACTTTCTTTTTACTAGTATTAAACATATATTATATTTTACTTATATTTTATATCATTTTAAATTGTGTATTATTATATTATTACTTTATAAATGTAATATTCTTACTATACATGGTCCCAAATTATGATAGAAACATGTAGTTGAATATTGTTACAAATGTTGACCAGCAATGATTAAGTAACGTTTAAGTCTGGATATAGAAGTAACAAGAGAGATAGGTCAAGGCCAGAGACAAACAATACCAAATGTTTGTGTCTTGTAACAATAAACCTGAAAACTGTAAAACTCTTCAAATGTTGGTAACTATTATTTTAATATTATTGTTAATTGTTAGTAGTTTCAGTAACAATGTTCATATTGGACAAAACGTAAATTCTTCTCCGTATGTAGAGACTGGTCGTTTCTCATTACAACATACAAGTATATCATTGATCATATAAATATAGTTGTTAGAGTCAAGGGCGTAGTTAAAGGTTTTTGGATGTGACAAATTAGTAGAAATATATTACAATCTTTGAGAAATCTTTCTGTTGTACTTTTGGATGTTCGGTCTTGCGTTGTCAAATACATCCCGTTGTGTTATTTATTTCTGTAATAGATTAAAGATATTTTAATTACAAATGACTGAGATCATTGCAAGAATAAAGTAATAGAGTTATCAATATATATATGAATATATTAAAACCCAAAAATCATAACTGTTTAAATGATAATTTTATTATAGTTTTATTTGTGTATCTTGGAAAAGGGACAATAGTTTTATATAACGTTTGGATTGTGTCCTCTTTGTTCATACAATAAGGCATTATCTGTGTCCACAATTATCTTCTGTACGGGTACTACCACGAGCATAAAGCTTCTGTACGGGTACTATCACGAGCATAAAGCTTCTGTACGGGTAATACCACGAGCATAAGGCATCTGTACAGGTACTACCAAGAGCATAACGTTTCTGTACGGGTACTACCACGAGCATACAGCTTCTGTACGGGTACTACCACGAGCATAAGGCATCTGTACGGGTACTAACACGAGCATAAACCTTCTGTACGGGTACTACCACCAGCATAAAGTGACACGTAGTTTAAAGAGGAAAAGCGTAAATAAGAAGTATGATAACTTTACAAATTACAGAAATAACCTAGTGTGATATGTCTATCCAGGTGGCACGGGAAATGAGGACATATGGACTGGCCATCCTGGAACTGGGCGAAATCTGATAGACAAAGGCAGGACACACTAGACTTATAACAGGGGAATCAATACTGTACTCCGGAGAGAGGAGGAAGACGCACACACATGGAGGAGTAGCATTGATGTTGGCCAAACAAGCATACAAGACATTAATTGAATGGGAGCCGTTAGGACCAAGAATGATCCTGGCAACTTTCAAAACCTCCAATGCAAAAATTAAACTGAACATAGTCAATGCTACGCCCCAACAAATGACAGAAAAAAGAACAAAAAAAAGAAAGTTTTAAACAAGTTACAGGGTGTATTAGGAAAATTTAAAAAGTAAGGATCTTACTATTTTACTAGGAACTTTAATGCAAAGATGGGCAGAGACAATTTTGGGGCTTCAAAAATGGGAAACATGGACTGGGGAAAATAAATGAAAATGGAGAGATGTTCCTGGATTTTCCCAAAACAAAAGTTAGTTATGGGAAAGGTAGCCTCTTTCAGCAAAAAAAGAACCCACACAGCTACATGGATATCAAAAAACCACAGGACAAAAAAACCAAATCGACCACATCTGCATAACAGGGAAATTCAGAAGGTCACTGTACGACGTAAAAGTAAAAGAGGAGCAGATGGCCTCGATCACCACCTTGTTATAGAAAAAGGCGAAAAAAACTAAAAGAGTTCAGGGCGACCACGCATGGTAACGGGGTGAGATACAATGTGGGACTTTGAAGGAGCAAAAGGGAAAAAGGATATTTTTAAATGTCACGTTTTCCCAAAAAATTTGGCCCTAAAAAGTTGAGGGAAGGGAAAGTATTGAAGACCACTGGCATAAAGTTAAAAGAAGCCTGGACTAGCACGTGTGAAACTACCCTTGGAAAAAGAATGCCACCACAAGGAATGGCTACCCAAGTCAACGTTGGGAAAGATAAAAAGAGAAGAGGGCAGAAAGGCTGACCTCTGTAATAGGGGGAACAAGATCAGCAAAGGCCGCAGCAAAAAGAAAAATACAAAAAAGCCAACGGGGAGGTGAAGGTAAAAAAGCAGATAAAAAAAAGTATATGGAGGACCTGGCAAAAAGGCCAAAAAAGAGGCAGCAGCTAAGGGAAACCCCCTGGAAATTTTTCCCCCCGAAAACACAAAAATTAAGGGGGAAATACAAACCCCCAAATAAACCAAAAAAGGGGCAAGGCGGGGGAAAGATTACTCGGCAATACTCAAGAACAGATGCAGGGGTGGGCAGAACATTTTGGGAAATTTCTAAACAGGCCAGTTCCTAAAGGGCCCAAACCGGACATAGATCCAGCTGAAAAAGACCCCAACAATCGACTGTAACAAGCCAAGCAAACGAAATAAAGAAGGTCATTCTCCAACTACGAAATGGTAAAGCTACAGGCCCAGATTATACCTGCAGAGGCCATTGGGCAAATGCTGACATATCAACAGACATGCTACATGGCCTGTTGGGAAAAAATTTTGGGAAGTGAAAAAATTTCCCAAAAAGACTGGAGGGGGGCTTTATAGTCAAACTACCAAAAAAGGGTGATCTAAAGAATGCTCGAACTAAAAGAGGAATAATGCCCCTGTCTGTCCCCAGGCAAAATACTAAGTTGAATCACCCTAGAGAAACTCAAAAACTAAAAGGAGAAGTAAAAGGGATGAACAAGCAGGATTTAGGCAAAACAGATCCTGCACAGATCAAATATCGACGTTGGGGTTATAATGGAGCAGAGCACCCCGGAGTGGAACTCATCCCTCTATATCAACTTTGTGGACTATGAAAAACATTTGATAGCCTAGACGGGAAACACTCTGGAAATTTTACGAAAATTTGGGGGCCCCCCCAAAGCAAACCCCCTAAAAAAGAAAATGAGGGAGAAAAAGGGCAAAGAGTACTGCATGAAGGAAAACGAAGAGGCCTTTTAAATAAAGACTGGTTTGCAACGGCCCCTTTTTATGGGGCCCTTTTCCCTTTTTTGGGGCCATTGACTGGATAATGAGATCAACAACTGCCGGGGGAATAAAGGGGAATCAATGGACCAGGGGAGTCAATTGGAGGATCTAAATTTTTGCAGATGATCTGGCAGTCCTCTCCAACCATCAGAGATGTAAGAAAAACAACAAAACTAGAAACAGTCTCACAGCAACTAGAGCCTGACTATTCACGGGAATAAAAAAAAGATATGGGGATTAAATGCTGGTTCCAGAGACCCAATCTTACTGAGGGGGATCACCACTAAAAGGGGTTGAACATTTACATATCGGGGAAGTGTCGTCCCCATTCTTGGCACGGATGAAGACTTTGGGGGTTAGAATAAAAAAGGCAAGATCGGCTTTTCCCCTTTCTAAAGGGAACCCCCAAGGAGTTAAAGAATGATCGGGAATAAAACTAAATAATGATTTTTCCCCAAATTCAAGTCTGTCCTTCTGTATGGAGCGGGCCAGGGGAGAACGACAAAAGGTGAACAAAAGCTGCGAATTCTTTTAGTTTGCCTGCATGGATACTCCATTTGAGATGGTATGAAAAGGAAAAAAACAGAGAACTGTGGGATGGGGCAGGACAACGGCAGGGGGAAAGGGGGAGATAATGAGCGAAGGTGTCGATGGTTGGACACCCCTGGGGAAAACCCCCCTGATGGCTTTTTAAAAGGCTCCCCTTTTGGAACCCCCAGGGCAATAAAAATGAGGAAGCCCCGAAACACCTGGAGACAGGAGTTAGAGAGGGAAACCCAAGAAAACGGGGAAGAGTGGCGAGATCTGGAAAAGATGGCCTTGGATAGGCGGGCTTGGAAGACCTTGGTTGCAGACCTATGCTTCCCTAGGGGCAAAAGTTAAAAGAAGAAAATGACGCTATTTTACAAGATATTTATCAAGTAGATAATACAAGTACAGGATACAAGTACAGGATAAAAAGAACAGGATAGAAGAACAGGATACAAGATGATATTTTAAAAAAAAGACATCACAGACACAGTAGATGATACAAGAACAGGATACAAGATGATAGTTCTTATAACAGACATCACAGACACGTAGATAATAAAAAGAACAGGATACAAGATGTAGTACTATAAACAGATATCATAGGCACTTTGGGAAACGGGGGGTCTTTATTTCTTAAACTGCTAGAACTTATGTGAATACAATTTAAAAAAGTTAATTGCATATCCTTTGGGATTTTTTCAAAATAAACCCCCCTTTTTTTAACGCTGTTTGTGTTTTTTTCTAGGCATTATTACGTTCAGTAGTTTCCCCTTTTGTTTTCCCAAACGGTGGCGTCATCCCCCCTTTTGAAAGAATCCACTCGAAACAGCTTCCAAACTGCCCACAGCGTGATTCGAACTCATAACTCGGGGTTAATATACCGGGGTCACTACCCCCTAATCGACAGACGCCACCAGGGAATAAAAAATTTTTATACAAAATAAAAAAAAACTTTCCCCAAACAGTCAATATAATATAAAACCACGAATAATTTATCAAATATGTACACGTAGTATAAAAAAAACCCTATCAAATATTTTAGGGGTTTGAGAAGGGGCAAAACCAAAAATATTATGGGTATGAGAAGGGACAAAACCCAAAAAATATATTATGGGTATGAAAAGGGACATAACCAAGAAATATATTATGGGTATGAAAAAGGACAAAACCCAAGAAATATATTATGGGTATGAAGGGGGGCATAACCAAGAAATATATTATGGGTAAGAAAAAGGAGCATAACCAAGTATTTATGGGTATGAGAAGGGACATAACCAGAAATTTTTTTTATGGGTATGAAAGGACATAACCAAGAAATATATTATGGGAAAGAGAAGGGACATAACCAAGAAATTTTTTAATGGGTATGAAGGACAAAACCCAAAATATTTTAAAGGGGGTTATAAGGGGGACAAAACCCAAAGAAATATATTATGGGTAAAAGGGGAAAGGGACATAACCAAGAAATATATTATGGGAAAGAAAGGGACAAAACCCAAAGAAATAAAATTATGGGTATGAAAAGGGGAATAACCAAGTAATATATTATGGGTATGGGGAAGGGGGCAAAACCCAAGAAATATATTATGGGTATGAGAAGGGACATAACCAAGAAATATATTATGGGTATGAAAGGGACAAAACCCAAAGAAATATATTATGGGTAAGAGAAGGGACATAACCAAGAAATATATTATGGGTATGAGAAGGGACATAACCAAAAATATATTAGGGGTTTGAAAGGGACATAACCAAGAAATATATTATGGGTATGAAAAGGGGCAAAACCCAAAGAAATTTTATTATGGGTAAGAAAGGGACATAACCAAAAATATTTATGGGTATGAAAAGGGGACATAACCAAAATATATTATTGGGAAAAAGGAAGAAAGGGAAAAACCAAGAAATATATTATGGGTTGAAAAGGGTTTAACCAAAATATTTATGGGTATGAGAAGGGACATAATCGAAATATATTATGGGTATGAAAGGGGCATAATCAAAAATATATTTTTGGGGTAAGAAAGGGGACAAAACCCAAAAATATATTATGGGTATAAAGGGGACAAAACCCAAAAAATATATTATGGGTATGAAAGGGACATAACCAAGAAATATATTATGGGTATGAAAAGGGGACATAACCAAGAAATATATTATGGGTATGAAAGGGCATAACCAAGAAATATATTATGGGTAAGAGAAGGGACAAAACCCAAAGAAATATATTAGGGGTTTGAGAAGGGACAAAACCCAAAGAAATATATTATGGGTATGGGGAAGGGGGAAACCCAGAAATTATTATGGGATGAGAAGGGACATAACCAGAAATATATTATGGGTAAGAGAAGGGACAAAACCAAAAAATTATTATGGGTATGAGAAGGGCAAAAAGGAAATATATTATGGGTATGAGAAGGGACAAAACCCAAAAAAGTTTTATTATGGGAGAAGGGCCCTCCAAAAATATATTATGGGTATGAGAAGGGACAAACCAAGAAATATATTATGGGTATGAAAGGGGACAAAATATATTATGGGTATGAAAAGGGGACTTAAAAAAAGTATTTTGGGGGAAAGGAAGGGACAAAACCCAAAAAATATATTATGGGTTGAGAAGGGACAAAACCCAAAGAAATATATTATGGGTATGAGAAGGGACATAACCAAGAAATATATTATGGGTATGAAAAGGGACATAACCAAGAAATATATTAGGGGTTTAAAAAAGGGACATAAAAAGAAATATATTATGGGTATGAGAAGGGACATAACCAAGAAATATATTATGGGTATGAAAGGGAATAACCAAGCAATATATTATGGGTATGAGAAGGGACATAACCAAAAAATATATTATGGGTAAAAAGAAGGGACATAACCAAAAATATATTATGGGTATGAGAAGGGACATAACCAAAAAATATATTAGGGGTTTGAGAAGGGACATAACCAAGAAATATTTATGGGTATGAGAAGGGACAAAACCCAAAGAAATATTTAGGGTTTTGAGAAGGGACAAAACCCAAAGAAATATATTATGGGTATGAAAGGGACAAAAAAGAAATATATTATGGGTATGAAAGGGCAAACCCAAAAATATATAAACTAAAAGTGTTAAAATTCTGGGAATAAAACAGAAAAAATAAAAAAGGTATTAGGGGATTAAAAAAAGAAAACTGAAAATATCAGATTGTTATGAAATGGATGTAAAGAGCCTCCAAATGGTCAGTGCAAAAAAAGTTAGTAGCCACAGAGATCACAAAAACTGTAATTGATGATCACAAATGATAATAAATGTTTTCTGCCAATTTCACCTATTACGTCTTACTACAACATTTAAAATGATGACAGAAAACTATCGTGAGACTGACATCTCAAACCATCCTTAGTAACAAAAGGTACAGACAAATCACCCATAAGTACATGTATAGCATTCCCGGCGACTAAACCAGATGGTGTTAAAATAACCCCGGTTAAACATTCGTTTAAATGTCTTTTACTAAATTATATATCATGGAGATTCTTGTCTCGTCTGTAAGCAATCACAGAAAATAATTGAATACTGAACCTGTCTTGAGATGAAAATTTAAATGTTATGATACAAAAAACGGAACAAGATGTTTTTTAAACCCTTTTAACTAAATGGATGAAACGATAAGATATTTAAACCCTCCCCCCAAAAAGGAAACTCTATTTTGATTGACTAAAGAATAGAACTACATAAGTCTAAAAATTTTATATAACTTCGTGGTACCAGTTTCACGCCAATGATGATAACTTTATTTTCATATTTTGTTGATAATTTTAAAAGCTGATGTTGCTTTGACATTTTTTTAACATAATTTCATTTGTAGTATCTTGTGCAGTCCTTTTCCAAATAGGTGAATTGTTCTGTTATTTAATTGTTGAATCCAGTGTGATATCTATATCAACCGTTATATGCATCTTCAGTAAATTTATCTTTTCACAACATATACAGTCCCAAATTTTTATGAAAACAATGATAAGTTATCTGTCTCTCTTTGCATTTCTTCATTATTTTGACTTAACAATTCAATATCATCAGGAAAATTAAAAAATATCAATATGTCTTTTTTCCCAAATGGTACCTGTTTGCCCCTCAACATTTGTTCATCCCCAGTCAATGTCCACTACAACCCAAAAACGGAGATATAATAATAGCTTGTTTTCATTCAGTTCAAAATGTAAAAAAGTCGCTTTGACCATCGACAGTGTAGTCAGACTGCACACTGAACTACCATACAAGTTATGGCCCTTTCTGAAACCCATACAATTTCAATTTGTGATTCAGATGTTCTAATGGAAAAGTCCTCTTCCTTTCTCATCATTTCTTTTTACAGTCTCACCGCGCAGTTCTATACACTTTGTTTTTTGTTGGCCCAATAGTTCAAACTTTCACACATTCACTATATACCTCAGACATGCATGTAATTTAAAATTTCATACACACCCCTAAAAATGTACCCCTTAAACATAATACATGCACTCTCCTTAAAGCCCCACACCATACCCCATAGCTCTATTACGCAAATGCAGACTAATGCAACCACAAAAAACGCTCCCCCACATTACAAGAACCCACTCTTTCAAACAAAACACATTCCACGTAAAACAGTTATCATTTATATGAAGACTGCATTACCAACATAACATTTCATTACAGAAAACGGGGTTCCCCCCTCCCCTTCCCGCATAAAACCCGCAGCGTTCAGGGTACCCAACATGGGAGTTCGATCACGTATTTAGTTCTATAGGGAAATTTAAACGCAATAGTACACAATCATATATACAATCTTTGTCTCATACTTACTAAAATCATAATAACGACAATAGTACACAAAACATATATAAAACTTTTTCTCATCTTCTACACCATAATTAAACAATTTTAAAAATCATTATACAATCTTTGTCTCTACTTCTACACCATGATATCGACAATGGGACACAATCATATATACAATCTTTGTCTCATACTTACTACATCATATTAAACAATAGTAGACAATCATATATTTCTTTTTTCTCATACTTACTACACCATAATAACGACAATAAATACACAATCATATATACAATCTTTTCTCCCCCTACCCATAATAACGACAATAGTACACAATCATATATCAATCTTTGTCTCATCCTTCTACATCATGATAACGACAATAGTAGACAATCATATATATAATCTTTGTCTCATACTTACTACACCGTAATAACAAAGTATAAGCCCAGTCGTAAATGTATACAGCGAAAGAGTTTTTTGACAGCATTTTTGTCACCCCTTTTTTTTGCATTTTTTTATTGTCCCCTGTAGCAGGGGTGACTCCCCACAAAAAAAACCACAATTGATACCACAATTTAGTTTGACAGATGAAGGGAAATATTAGAAAAATATATAAAAATAAAAATATAAAAACTCATTGAAAAAGGGAAAAATTTTTGGGTTTTCCTATTTTATTTTTTTGAAGCTAAATTCTCTTATATCTGACATCTTTTATTTTAGTTGGCTTCAAAAAAAATAACTTGCTTCCCCCTTTTAGTTTTATTATTATTAATATTGTATCCCAAAACTGATACTGATATGATGTGTAAAAAAATATTATGTAAGTATTAAAAGTAGTAATCCAAGAAAGGGGCTCTGTGGCTGAGTGGTTAAGCCCTTTGCCTTGCGAGTCGAGGGGTTTGGGAAACCAGACCGCGGCCTTCTGTTCCGATGCAGTTTTTTCCCGAGACCCCCAGGTTGTTGCCTGAGCTACCCAGGGTTTGTGCTTTTTTGTAATACTCTCGGCAGGTGGCGGGGCCATTTCTGCAGAGGGGGGGGCCATATGGGGGAAAACCCGGTGCAATAAAGTCAATCATTCGGCCAAAAAACCCCTTTTAAAAGCCGAAGTAAACAAAACAAACCCAAAAACTCCTTGTCTTGCATGATAGATCCCCGTAACTATTTGTATGTCATTATTTACTTGACAATAGAAATTTATGTCATTAAATTTTTGGGGCATACTTTTTTTCCTTCCTTCACGTTCTGTCGTCGTTTAGTCATATTGTGTGTGTGTGTATATATATATATATTGCATTGGCTGCTCCCCCATCGTTTTTTTTGGTGGATCCCTGACATGGGCAAATCTTTGTTTGTGTTAGGTTACATTTTTGTATCTACTATTTGAACCATTCAATAATTAAAAACTTTACCCTCTTTTCTATAATGGTCTATGTTATTTCTATAATGCTATATACGATTTATAATTTTTTAGCACGCCTTTTCCCCACCCCTTTTTTATACCCAAATTTTGTTTGAAGGGGCAATGCATTCTACTGCTCCTTTGCCAAACCTGTAAACTGACAATCTTTTGATCCCCACATTTCTTTTATTTTAAAATTAAACAACCGAGGATGAGGGGGAACCCCGGGTAATTTTGGTGTGCCCTGCAGGATCCCCAAAACAATGTTCCCAAACGGGAGTGCAACGGTTCTCTCCATTAAAAATAAACCCTTTTAAAAGCCAATGGTTAACGTCCCTTTTATTAAAAAAACTTACCTATTGAAACAGCAACCTTGTTATAAGCATCCTCTAACTGGATTTCCACCAAAAAAACAGTCTCTTGGGGTTGAAAGCCCCCCCTTTTAATAAAAAAACGTTTGTTTTTCCCTTCCCTTTCATTGTTTCAAGCTCCCAACGTTTCAGGGAGGATATGATCCGTCTATAAGTATCACATTACCTTTGATTTTCCCCTATCTTCTCCATTAATTTGCGATATACATTTGCAAAATTTGGGATGTAGTAGCTTCTGTACAGTTTCCAGCACCTGCTATAATAAATATTTCATGGGTTCTTTCCAGTTTTCCAAAAAAAACAGTAGACCATAGCAGTAAATATTAACCTTAATTTTTACTAATTTGTTTTTTGCACCTTTTTTATGACGTCATGTACTTCGTTTTTCAAGTTGTAGTGAGACTTTAAAAGCACCCTGTATAAAATAAAAAACCCCCTCGTCAACTCGTATACAGATGTATGTTGATAGAACGGGTGATATATATTTGTATATATCGTTCTGTAGTTAACCCCGGACTCATTTTGAAATAATAACATCGGTTTTAAAAATGCCCGGCTTGACCACCAATGAATGTGCCTACCCGAGCAGGTAGATATTACATAATTTATGTTCCCAAAAAACAGTCGAAAGGTCAGATGTCGCTATTTTAACAGATAGTCTAAATATATTCCCTTTTTCTTTCCCAAAAAAAAAAAGAGCGCCAAATGCGTAAATTATGTTAATTAGGGGGGAAAAAAGGCTGAATTTTAGACTGTATATGATATTTTGGGGTTATATATTCAACTTTCCAAAACTAATCAATTTCCCCTAAAAGTTAATTTTGAACAAATAGTTTGTGAAATAATAAATATACGTTACTCATTATCATGCCCAAAAACACCCCCAAATTTGGTCGCCAAAAGGGAAACAAATGGCTTAATAACAAGAACCTTTTTATCTTGACGCCGATGACTGGCCATATTGAATTCAACCACACAAGCAACCCCACAAACTAACGAGCAATATTTGCACCCTTGCAGAAAAAGGTTGGTCTCCAGATTAATTCTACCAAGACCAAAATTATGGACCTCACAAACTCAAAAAACAACATCGTAATAAATGGTCAAACACTGGAGAAAGACATTTGACGTATTTGGGTAGTAAAGTGTCAAACAACGGGGCACGATGAAAGAAAGAAATTCCCGTATTGCTATAGGAGATAGTGCCTTCACTAAATTAACGAATATCGGGAATCTCAAGACCAGTATATGTACACAAATTAAAATTTTTTAGGGGCATGTGTGATTCCTGTATGACCTACGGGTTTTGAAAATTGCAAATCAACAAACAAATTTGATAAGAAACTGGACAGCTTTGAGAATAAATGTCTCCCAAAAAGGGACAAAATGTAAAAAGGAGTGATTTCGTTTCCCAACAACACAGTGGGGAGATAGAACAACACCAACAACCCGTATCCCAAAAATTATAAGGGAAAAGAAGGTGGAAATATTTAGGTCATGTTCTTAGATCAGACGAAAAAGACTAAATCGACAAGTCCTTTGTCACCAGTTGGGAAAAGAAAACGTGGAAGACCTGGGAAATCTTTGGGAAACCCTCCCAAAAAAGAAATTAAACTATTGGGATGTAAAAACCCTACAAGATCTCCCAAATGCTAGCAACGAACTGTATCACATGGAGATCTAAAAAATCTCCCCATGTGCTGCCTTTGGCACGAAAGGGAAAAAACTAACAAACAAACCCCTAACTAACTC